>CATOUR010000103.1:1200000-1722500 GCA_951848785.1 Callosobruchus maculatus
CCTCATAAGCGATAAGAGCGATTCAGATAGACCCACTACTCTGAGCTTATCCAGAAGCACGAAGTGATCAACCTGATCAAATGCCTTCTGGATATCAGTGTAGATGACATCCACTTGCCCCTGCGAATCTAGCACTTCAGACATGTATTGAGTGATCGAAGTCAAGTTGGTAATAGTGGATCTATTGCTCATGAAACCATGCTGATTCAATGATATCATACCCTTGACAGACCAATAGATAGTGTCGTA
This sequence comes from Callosobruchus maculatus, assembly GCA_951848785.1. NCBI lineage: Eukaryota > Metazoa > Arthropoda > Insecta > Coleoptera > Chrysomelidae > Callosobruchus > Callosobruchus maculatus. Next base: position 1,200,250 of record CATOUR010000103.1, read on the forward strand.
AACAATGATTTCGAACAACTTTCCAAAGTTACTCAAAATGGCTATTTGACGATAATTAGATACATCAGCAGTAACTCTACCTTTATGAATCGGACAAATTTTTGTCATTTTCCATATATCTGGATATTTTCCTGTTGTTAGTATTAGGTTGAATAATCGAGTTAGTGGCTTGGAAAATATATATATGCAATCTTTCACAAGAAAACTGGGAATACCGTCGCAACCAGACGTCATTTTATTTTTTAATTTTTTTGATGCTTTAATTACATCCTCTTCAGTAATAAATTTCAAAGAAATCGTGGAGCTGTCGGTGTAGAGAGGTGAAGATAAAGACCTTGATGGATCAGACTGGATAAAAGCCGTAGAGAAAAAATTGGCAAAACTGTCAACTATATCCTGAGGTGTATCGAAAGCATAACCGTCGTGCATCATTTTTGAGGGAATTCGAGATTGTTGCTTCTTAATATGGACAAAAGACCAAAATCTGTTGGGGTCAGTTGCAATGGAATCTTCCACTCTTTGAATATATGCAGAATAGGCAACGCTGATCTGATTCTTAACCAACTTTCTGAGATTATTAAATTGGGTCTGAAAATAAGTAGTTCTGTATCTATTCCAGTTTTTCCTGGCTTTGTCTTTTCTGCCTATACTTGTTATAATTTCTTTTGTGAACCAAGGAGGGTATGCGCGAGTGTTATGCCTATATTTAGGAACATGTATTTCAAAGATATTATTGATAATAGAATACAGAATAGAACAAGCATTATCAACATTACCTGCATTATCTAACTGTGACCAATCTACACTAAGAAAGTTATTATACAATCCTAAAAAGTCAGCCTTACGAAAATTGAACTTAGGAGTATTACTGAACGAAAATTTCTTTTGTCTACAAGATACACTAAATTCAAAAATGAGCGCAGGATGATGAACATCCTCCTTAATTAGCGGTGAAAGATCTCTAGATACCTCAACATCAACACTCGCTAAAATAAGATCGAGTAATCGACCGTTCTGATTTACAATGCTATTAAAATTCTTTAAACCACAAAATGAAATAAAATTGTTAATAATATGAAACTTCTGATCTTTTATATCACTATTAAATGTAGCAACGTTGAAGTCACCAGAGATGATGAAATTGCAATTCATGAAAACATTATTGAATATTTCCACGGCTTCGAGATAGCTACCAAACGTTTCTAATGAAACTGAGGGAGGGACATACACTGAATATATAATAAAAGTTACATCTTTGATGACTATCTTGACGCACACAGTATCAATAAACGGAAAATTGTCGCGTAAGGTACTAGTGTCAATTCTTATTGCATTGAAACAATGTTTTACAGCTATCAATACCCCCCACCAGCAGCTAGACCAGTACCCAAAAAGTCGCGATCGCATCGGAACACAGAGTATTCAAGCGGAAAAATTTCACTATCAAGCACACTGTCTGACAGCCACGTTTCACTTAAACAAATTATGTCGAACTCGTAATCACTGACTGCATTGAACAATGTTACTGACTTCGAGTTGAGACCTCTCACATTTTGATAGGAGCACCTAAGATTTACTCGTTGGAGGTCTCTTGGACTGTCATTGGGTTCAGCTAAGCGTTTAAACGAAGAATTTTTGGAACTCCATTAAAATATTTAATTTTGAGGTTCTCTTCGCCCTGAGCTATCCGTTCATCCAGTTTGCTCTTCAAGTGACGATAATGCTCCATTTGTTTGGGAGTCTTATCGAAAGATATCGAGACCCTTTTGAATTTATCACGACTTTTTAAGTTGTTTCTAATAACAGCATGGACCATATCTTCAGATTGCAAAATAGCTTTAATTGGTCTTTTTGAACCTTCTCTAAATTTTCCAATACGTATAACTTTAATATTATGCCCAGTGACGACACAATCCACAGCTTCGAGAAGATTCTCAACAGTTGCCAGATCTTCTGCTAACCTACTATCCCTATCAGTAGTAACCGGTTCGGGCAAGCCAAAAATCATCATGATGATCCCTGACGAGAGGTGCTCAAAGAGCAGTTGGGGCATTTGGAGGCACTCATATTTTCCGAATTTCGAGAAGGTGCGGCAACACTGATTCTGTGTTTCTGCAAGTGCAGTACGGCCGGTGCGACCAAAAAACTAGCAGCAACTTAATGCAAACAATACTACGGACACTCCCGGTACTAACCAACTTCAACATATACTTTTTATAATTAAATTATCCCTATTTTCACACTTTTAAGCTATGTAAATAAAGAGCGTGTTGTATATCGATACTACGTTGCCGATATTCATGCATAACTTATGGGAATAATTAGAAATATCAGTATGAATCATCGAATCTATTAAGTGTTGTTGAACGGCGAAAAATTGCAAATGTGCCGGATATGATGATTTACTAAATAAAACTGCTTCTACTGGTAGTACTGGTACTACTTAGTTCACATAGCTTTTACACTCAACCCCTTGGATTTCTAGAAGCACAGCAAAAAATTAAACATCAAATACGGGACATAAATAATGGCACACTATAGTAATAATACAGGTAGGTCATCGGAATTTGAAATAAAATTTTAGACTATTAATATTTTTAAAAAACACGAATTTGATATATTCTGGGATTTATCCCATAATGAATGAACATATAATTTCATAAATTTTATATTTGTTAGAGAAGTTTTTTGACAGCTGCCACAGCAAGGCAGAAAACTGACTCAGTGGATGTAGAACTTTTATATTTCTTATCTAACTTATCTAACTCAATGTATATATAGCAAATAAGTGGTTGTAAAGTCAAATTGTATCTGTATATGACTATTATATTGAGCGTCTCTGTAAGGATTTTTGAAAAATTTCAAGTTCAGCATAGATGCCTTCAGTTGTGAAAGTCTTTCAACATTAATTTTTTTGTATGATCTTATGTTTTTACAAAAAAATACCCCAGCCCAATATTACATCTTCTAAAAGACTCTGTATGCTCAGTAGTATTTATTATCATATAATAATCATGGACTTCAGAGATAATGAACCTCGTTATTTTTTTATCACATTATTAAGCCAAAAATCAGAATGATTAAAAGCACACAAAAAGACAAAGTAACGGAAAATGGACTTTCCTGTTGTATACAATGTAACACCAAAAAACCCTAAAAAAGCCATATTGTGCTGACAACTTATATGTTTAATACAACTATAATTAAAAAAAATACCTCTTAGGAGCTGGTTCACCACAGATCGTTTCTTGAGAAGCACCAGTAGCAGATAAGAAAGCTTCCTTCAAGGGGTAGTGGCACCTAAAAATTTAATTAAATCATAATAAAATTATAATATTAACGACATAATTATAACTTGATAAAACAATTATAGATAAAACATTCTATTTGTGATAGTAACCATTTTGACCATGGAGACCAGACAGAAGAATTTTAAATTAAAAATGTTTCCAAAAATAAAGATACCAGTGGTGAACAACAAAATACTGTTTAGCAATATGTTCAAAAAACAATTATAGATAAAATATTCTATTTGTGATAGTATCCATTTGACCATGGAGACAGAAGAATTTGAAAGTAAAAATATTTCCACAAATAAAGATACCAGTGATGAACAACAAAACAATATGTTCAAAAAATACTACACAGTAAAATAATTTAGTGATAAAAATTAGAACATTATCATAAATAAACAGTGTAAGGCTTATTAATTGTATGTAACTGCCTTTGTACATTTTTTCACATTGTTTTCAAAATATAATAGCATACTTTATGCTCCGAAAAAATGTATCTCTGCAAGCTGTTTACTGAGCAAATCTATGAATGACGTGCAAGTACATATATCTCTAATAAAAAATATATTGTATATATATTAAATATATAAATAACAGCCAGATGGCTGGGTAGCGGCAAATAAACAGCGAAGTGTACTCTTAAAACTCTATTTCCAAGCTTTCGGGATCATTTGATCCCTTCTTCAGGGCTACAAAGACAATTTAACAATCAGCAACATTAGAAAAAATTAAGAATGAAAAGTTTTTACTTACAAAAGTTTGTGAGGATGTTGCTGGAAGATGTTATAAAACAAGCCAAAAGAGCAAGTAACAGACACAGAAATTGTCTGTATAACGTGCTTCATGCAAGATATGTGTTGTTACTTGCTCTTTTGGCTTGTTTTATAACATCTTCCAGCAACATCCTCACAAACTTTTGTAAGTAAAAACTTTTCATTCTTAATTTTTTCTAATGTTTCTGATTGCTAAATTGTCTTTGTAGCCCTGAAGAAGGGATCAAATGATCCCGAAAGCTTGGAAATAGAGTTTTAAGAGTACACTTCGCTGTTTATTTGCCGCTACCCAGCCATCTAGCTTGAGTTTTGTTTCCTAACAAATCGGCAACGATTACCCGCTTCCTAAAATAAATAACAGCAAATAATTTATTCTTGGTATGATGCTAAATTCATCCTAAAGTTAAAAATCAGAGCAAATACAGGCACACAGCAAAGAATCCTTGAAAAAGCAGTATATTTCACATATTTTTACTAAATAAAAAAGGTACCTCTTTGAGGTTGGTTCATTACCACTACCTTCTTGAGAAGCACCAGTATTACATTTGTGGGCTACCTTCAAAGGATGGTCTCTATATAAGAATTGGAATTATGATTATCATTATAACTATATAATTATAGCATTATAGATAAAACAGTCTGTTTGTGATATTGCCCATTTAGACAGTGGTCAGAATAATTTACGAGCAACAAAGTTTCAAAAAATTGAGATAGGTACAAGTGATGAAACACAAAATACTGTCCTGGGAAATGATTAAAAAACTATACACATTAAAATAATTTTGTGATGGAAATTTAGAACAAAATAAGTGATATTACTGTTAAACAGTAAAAAATTATTAATTGTATGTAATTATTTTTATACATTTTTTTATTTATTTATTTTATTATATTCAAAATATAAATTGCTCACTTTATATGCTCTGAAAAAAATTATCTGAAAGCTGTTTCCTGAGCAAAAACTGTTGAGGATTGAGAACATTGAAGTATTTATATGTAACTCAAAATATATTGCATATATATTTCCCTTGAAAATAAAACAGCCTATAATTTATACTTAGTATATGATGCTAAAAACTAAAGATCACCTTAAAATAACTAGTAAGAGTAACAGTTAAGGTCTTTCAACAGTTTATCAATTTAGGGTTACTATTACTTTTTACTAAACACTTGTACCTATTTTATCCTTTGCTCTAAAATAATTACATCTCATTATTCAATTCACCAACTAGATTTTTTACTCACTATTCCTTCAAATCAAAGAAAAATTATATTACAAGTTTTACAACTTGTCTCAGCAAAAGTATACCCTTGACACTAAAAAAAGTTTCACATGCACCTAGATGGCATATCGTAGCATTTCATAACTCCAACTAATTTTCCTGCATTAGAGCCATAAAGTCTACAGTTCAGCAGCCTATCCACTTTGACACCATTATTTGGAATAATCAGACTAAAGCCTGTGCTCACAGATATAATGGATTTTCTTGGATTACTTCCAACATAACAAAGATATAAGAAAAACATGCTTCTTAGAATGTAACTAAGTTGATTAAATTATATTTTTTGTTACTATATAATATTCTAAATCCTACCTAATGTTAAAGTCTAATTATTTATATATAGCTGCTTACACTTTGAGCTGTTTTCTATCTCTTCCTTGGTATACAAAGTATGCACCACATTCTTTTTCAAACGCTTCTTTCCAGATAGTGTGGTTTCAAAGTCATCGTTAGTAAAATGTTCTGAGCAGACTTCTTTTAATTGTGGTAGGTCTGTTTCAGTCACTCCCATTACATCAAACCACTTCCTCCTCAGAACAATATCTTTGGTAATACTGAAAAATATGGTTAATTATAGAAAAGCTCAAAAAAATGATACATTAATTTATTTTATTTTGTTAAATATGAAAGTAACACTCAAGCTAGGTTTGTTTATATATAAGTATATATACAGCTGTGTAGGTAAAATAATATGACATAAATATATATAAAGCAGTACCAGTCCAATAAATTTAAACATGCATAGATTAAAAATATTCTATACCTATGACAACAGTAGCAAACTGGATGAGGTGTTTAAGAATATGAAAGTAACACTCATCAGGCTAAGTGTGTTTATATGTAGGTACAGTTGTGTATAATATGTGATATCGATATCACTTTCAAATTATCTAGGTAAAATAATATGACATTATAATTATATAATGCAGTACCAGTCCAGTAAATGTAAACATACCTTAAAGTATGACATGACATGACATGACAATAGGAGCAAACTGGAGGTGTTTAAAATAATTTCTAAAAATATGAAGCCCAACTTTACTATTTATAGACACCTTATTTGAAAGATCCCATATATACTGTATACTGTTATTTTCAAATGTACCCCAGCAGGTAGCACATAGGAATGGAATTAGAGGTTTTACACTTACCTGTAAAAGGTGAAGTTAGGGTGCCGATAATCCCATTTTTTGCATATGTAGCAGCGTCTACCCATGACTATTTTCGGATCGTCAGCCTGTTTTTGGGGCCTAAACACACTCAACACACCAGAAAAATTTATACTCGAACACAAAATAGATTCGAATAAGGTACTGGCTGTTTAACGGTTCTCAGGAATTTCAAATATAATTGAAATTCACACCCGTTGACATTCCCTGGTTCGCCGCTCCGTCGGTACAGGGTTGCCGGTGGAATAGCAAGAATTTCTCGCACCTTTGTCGAGTGGGTGGATGAACATAACCTCTTCGTTTAATGACGCGATGTTGGGGGCGAATTTGACCGTAAATCTCCTTAGAAATTTGCCCAGTTTGGCAACCGTAGAAATCCCATGGCAACTAGCAATGAGAGCCAAGCGGCGTTGCCGGGTTGACATATGAAAATTTCTTCATACTATCAAATATTGGACTCTGATTCTAACGTTTTGCATATATAAAAATCATTACATCAATTCACTGTTCATAAATATATTATATTATTATATTAAATATGACATTTTGTGTTCATAAGCTTGCTTGTTTCGCTGATGTTTTGTGTTCATAAGCTTGCTTGTTTTCTTAGTTTTACTTAGAAAAATGCCTAGTTTGGCAACTTTGCAATGCGCTTAGAATGCGACTATGCGGCTTCAACGCGAAAAGTAAATAGCTGCGTCCCCCTATTGTTTTAACGTCCTTGGTTGCCACAAACAAGGCTCTGCCTTTTGTGGGTTTTCTCATATTTATTGACTATGTGTTTATTTCTTTAAGTGTTTTTCCTTAAATTATGCATCACTTATGTATGAAAATGTCAATAAATATCATTTTTTTACTTCTGTGTCATCGGCATCGACTACTTTGGTCATTAGCCTCGTGTTCTGTGTAGGCTTTGTTACTGTTTCCCGGCGCCACTTAGGAACAGCACTGTTAATTAGAAGCCAACAGTGAATGCTCAGGTGGGGATTTTCGCTGAGCTTTTTTTATGGATATTTATTTTTGGTTGAAAAAACCAGAAATAAATTTCCGCCTCTAACGAGAATCGAACCCGGGACCTTCCGGTCACGAGCCCTCAACCCTAACCACAGGGCCAACCCACCCACCAATAAATATCATTGTTATTATTATATATTTTGCGTAAAGCGAAAATTATTGAATTGGTTTTAATGAAATTTTGACACAGAATTTACCGGCGAGGCGAGAATGGAAAACGCGTCTGTTTTTGAAAAACCGTGTCGGTGGCGGCGCAGTAATCAAAAATATAAATACAATATACAGGGTTATTCACGTTATTCGACACGGAGCATTATGGCTAAAGTATTCAATAAAAAAGGAAATAGTAATTTCTGATGGATAGAGAACCATAAAGGCTACATTCTAGAAATATTTTCATGTTGTACAGGGTGTCAAAAAAACACGAAATATATCAAAGTTATGTTTTTTTAAATAGAACATCCCGTATATTATTGCATATTCAGGTTTCTTGGTGAATTCTAGTGTGACTTTATGTATCATACATGGGACTTAAAGCGAACCGTTCAGGTGTAAATCACCATTTTCGGCATAAGTAGATATCAGGAAAAAATTGAATATCGCAGAGATTATGAAATTTGGAAGGCTGTAACTTTGCCGTATTACTAAGTAAAATGCGTCAACTTTGATGAGACTGTCAAATTTAAATTACGCTTGTGCTTAGAGAAATCGGTCGATGAATTAAGGAAACTTCGATCAGCGATGACTTGATTTTTTCAAATGAAAATGCCTAATTCTTTTCATACGGTTAACCGTAGAATTTGATAACCTTTCTAACGATATCGGGTTGTGAATATCAATCTCTTGTAGTTTTCATTTATAACAAATCGGCGTTTTTCAATTTTCCTACCTATAAGCAACGTAGCAGGCCATGAAATATAAACAAAAATCTGTTCAGCTAGAAGAAAACGGCTAACTTAGCAGAAAAATACACACGAACTAGACTAAAGGGACAAAATTATAAAAATTACTCACAACAGACAAAGTCTAACCATAAACAACGGCGGTGACATCTCTAAGGGTAAAGAAAAGCTGGAGTATGGTGGTAATAGGTATTTTTTACAGTCTACTGGCTACCGCAATTTACTAGAGATCAAAATTTCCAAGACAATTAAAAACCCTGATATGAAACAAAAACAACCAGCGACTGTTGCTCCAGCGCGCAATTATCAATCATAATTATGTACTGGTATAAAAAGGTAGTAATTTGCGTCGAAGTCAATACTTCTGAATGGATCCCTTCCATTTTTCAATATCTATTAGCAATATTGCAAAAAAGGAATACTGACAAATCAGATTTAAATTTTCTGCCATTTAAGTTATGTTTTATAATTTGAACAAATTTTAATTTATTCTTCATTTTCTGCGATCTTGCTAATAGGTACTGAAGAATTTTCAGAACTCCAATCAGAGGTACTTTTGACTTGAGTTTTGACAGAATTGCATACTTTTTTATATCATTAAATGTGAAATTTTATTATGAAAATAATAAACTGCCTACAACATTGTCCAGTAGTTTCCGTTCCATTTCAAAATTTTTAATGGTTTTGGAAATTGCCAATCTCTAGTACATTGCAGTAGCTAGTAGGCCGTGAAAAAATCCATTTCTGCCATACTCCTGCTTCTCTTTGACCAAAGATATGTTACCGCCGTTGTATCTGGTCAGACTTTGTTTGTTGTGAGTAATTCTTATAATCTTGCCCCTTAAGTCTAGTTCGTGTGTATTTTGCTACTAAGTTAGTTGTTTTCTTCTACCTGAATAGGTTTTTGTTTATATTTCATGGCCTGCTACGTTGCTTATAGGTAGGAAAATTGAAAAACGCCGATTTGTTTGAAAATTTAAAATTAAATGAAAACTACAAGAGATTGATATTCACAACCTTATATCATTAGAAAGGTTATCAAATTCTAAGTTTAACCTAATAAAAAGAATTAGGCATTCCTATTTGAAAAAATCAAGTTATCGCTGATCGAAGTTGCCTTAATTCATCGACCGATTTCTCCAAGCACAAACGTAATTTAAAATTGGCAGTCTCATCAAAGCTGACGCATTTTATGCTTAGTAATTAGGCAAAGTCACAGCCTTCCAAATTTTATAGTCTCTGCGATATTCAATTTTTTAATGATATCTACTTATACCGAAAATGGTGATTTACACCTAAACGGTTCGCTTTAAGTCCCATGTATGGTACATAAAGTCAAACTAGAATTCACCAAGGAATGTGAATATGCAATAATATACGGGGTGTTCTATTCAAAATAACATAACTTTGATACATTTCTTGTTTTTGGAACACCCTGTATAACATGAAAATATTTTTAAAATGTAGCCTTTATGGGTCTCTATCCATCAAAAATTATTATTTTCTTTTTTATCAAATACTTTAGCCATAATACTCCGTGTCGAATAACGTGAATAACCCTGTAGGTATAAAAACAACTCACACCTCGTTTTAGACGATTTGGAGGCTACTGATCGATTCGCATCGTCCAATTGAAGCATGCAAAAAAATGGGGAGCCCAGCTTCTAATGAGGGAGACGCAAGAAACTATTTATGAGAGTTTTTGCTTTTTGCGGGAGGGTGGGCGCGATGATTTGGTTGCAAGGGGATTCTCAGACTATAGCTTCACGCAATGGGAACATAATAAAATGGTATCACCATTACGTGTGGTAAGTACTGAGTTAATCAACTTGACTCCATTTTTTCAAAAGCAATCAGACAAACTTACATAGAGCAATAGTAAAGACAGGCAAAAGCTATACACCACTTAATCTCTCTTGCCCAGATCACGTAGCAGACGTATATGTACAATCACATCCAATCACAGAAAGAAAAAATAGAACACCTGGACGCAAAAAGCACTCCACGACAAACATAGATCGTGTCACACAAGACCACATTAATGAAAAGCAGTCGTACACGTGGCTCAGGATGGCCAGCTGTTCGAAGAAATGAAAGGTTTCATGCTTGTTATCCAGGACCAAGTAATTGCGACACAAAACTACGAAAAATACGTAATTAAAGATCCATACATAATAGATGATTATTGCAGAAAATGTCATCAACAAAAAGAAGCAATAGATCACACAACAAGCGGATGCAAAACTCTCTCCTGTACCGAGTACTACCGAGTACACAGTCAGACATAACTCTGCAGCGAAACTTTACACCAAGCGCTAGCCACAACAAACTAATTAATAAAAAAACACAGACCCACGTTACAATTACACTCCAACATCAGTACTCGAAAACAATCAGTGTAAGCTAACAGGTAGATTGAAATACATACAGATAAGACTATCCCAGCCAATAGACCAGATATAGTTTTCCAGTCAAAGCTCGACAAAGTTACATACTTGATAGACAATGCTATTCCCAATGATGTGAATATTCAAAACACCTACGCTGAGAAAATACGGACCTTGCCTTGGAAATAAAACGACTTTGGAAGCAGGACAAAGTTACTATTATTCCCCTCATTATGTCGGTCTCAGGCCTTACATTTACACCACACCTACAACAGTTAGGCCTGGAGGAAAGGTTACACAAAATATTCCAAAAGTCTGTAATTCTGCGGACCTGTGATACCGTACGATCCCTCCTAAATTCAGATCAATAATAGTCCGGCTGTTGACGTGGCACAGCCCGTCAACACTTGTTGCTACCGCAGTCATGCGAGAGAAACTTGGCAAATCAGAATAATAATAATAATGTCTGGCCGGATAGGCGCTGTTGCCAGCAGTGTCAACTCCTCTGCCGTGACACCGTAGACTGAGCCGTAGACGGTACAGCCTGCAACGTCCCCGCAGGAAGCCGCCCAGCATCACTAAGCCATCCGGTGCGCGGGGTAAGCCGAAGCCTGCCGGCACACAATCCCTTAAGTACCTGCAGCTCCCGAATGAATCACTTTAGATCCCAAGTGTGCTAGTTTGTTGGAATTGTTTTAACAGGAGGAACACAGAAGGGCACTCATATATAGGGTATCCCATTATTAATTTTGAATCGGATATCAATCGGATGTCAAAAACAAATACTTCATTGGGTAACACAATAACAATAGAAGATACAACATTTTTGCTCTAACTTCCACTCCCAAAATTATACTACTGCCCAGTTCCGATATATTTGTTTTAATCGTCGTGGGAGATCCTGTATACAGGGTGTCCCTGAATTTCCTTGACACGTGATATTCTCGTAACAAAAAAATGTTCAAACAAAAACTGAGTGAGATGTTTGAAAGTACTATAAGGTCTATCGTACCATGCTTTCAAAACTTTTTTGTACTTCAAGCCTTAAAACTCACCCCCAACATTGTTTTTTCAAATAGCATCTAATGGTTTTTCTTACACAAATTAAATCCTTAGTTTATCTAAAATCTTGTAGTGCCTTTGATTTTAAACTGAAACCTATTTTTTTGTCATAGTCACAATCATAAAATAAAAAAAATTTGTTTGAGGCGTAATATCTTCGTAAGAAAAACAGAAAAAAAGGATACTAAGTGCGCCTTTCATAGATATCGAATGACCTATCATACCAGCCTTTCGAAGCATTTCTTTTATACTTCAACCCTTAAAACGTACCCCCTAATTTTTTTTCCAAATAGCACCTCACAATTTATTTTACATTCATGAGGTCACTATTTTATTCAATATCTCATAGTGCCTCTGACTTCATACACAAACCAATTTTTTTCGTAGTCATTAACATAAGATAGGTAAATGAAATGAGCATCTGTTTGAGACGTAATATTTTCGTGATAAAAAAGCATAAAAAAGACATTTGTTTTTTAAAGCATGTATTTCAGGTCATTTAGAGCTTTTGAATACCCAAATAGTTTTATTTTTATCCGTTTTTTGCGTCAAGCAAATTCTTATTTTATTTAAGTTATGCTTATGATTTTACGTAAAAAATAAGTTTGCGTATAAAATGAAAGATACTCCAAGATTTTTAATAATATAAAGACTTCATTTGTGTAGAAAACACTATCTGGTGCTATTTAAAAAACAAAAGTTGAGGGTGAGCTTTAAGGGTTGAAGTACAAAAAAAATATTTTAAGAGCATGGTATCATAGACCCTATAGTACTTTTACAAAGTCCACTCAGTTTTCGTGTGAACATTTTGTTTTTACGAGAATATCGTGTGTCAAGGAAATTCAGGGACACCCTGTATATAATAAAACTTAACGAATTTTAATAGGCAAACTGAGATTTTATTTTTACGATTATTCATTCAAAGTTGACGTACTGTATTCGAGATTTTTATATTTCAGGCGTTTAAGGTACTACAGACTACGCATCCAATCAGAACGATATAAAGAAGCAAAAAAGATACCTCTCGGTTATTCTTGTGTCATGTATGACACGAATTCTCTTGCTACGTGAAAATAATACTCATTTGCCTATCAATGACACTAAAATTACACATCAAATGGAAATAACAACGGTTGGAGTGAACAACTAACCATACACTAACCTTGATCATAATGATAGTACCAAGTAACCTCTTAATGCTTTGAATATTCTTTTTGCATGAAAATGGTTAACCCTTGCATAAGCTATTGAAAAATGGCGTGCCATTTGATGATAATAATAGCTAGTTTCATTATAACATCCATCTAGATATCATAAAGGTATATATAGACGTGTGATAGGGTCCGAAGAATATAGAAACCAGTAAATAACTTTCGGCTGAATGTAGCAGAACCGTTGACGGACAAATATTCTGGAGACTCCAACAAAAAATAGCTGAATAATGCATCCCGCATTTAATGTGTGCTAGAAAATAGGAATGTTTCAAGGAGCATTTGGCGCAGATATGCAAATTAACTAAATTACAGGAAATATAAGTGGGGACCTGTTGAGTTCAGAATGAGCCATACGATGTTATTTGCATTAGTAATATACAGAGTTTTTAACAAACATGCGCATAAATTTTTGACCTATTTTAGGAATATTTTGTTTTTTGATAATTTCTGAAAAATCGCTTCATTTCAAAGGTACAGGGTGAAAAAACATTTGGGTGGAAACAATATTCTCAAGAATTATATTAATGTATATCGCAACTTTTTGGGAGGAATTCTTACCGGATTTTATTATAGAGGGTTTAGGAAATCGACTTGATTGCACACCGGAATGTGTGTGAGAGAGTCAGCCCGCCTAACGTTGAGCCAGCTTGTGTGCTCTGATCTTATGTCCCACGGACCCAAACGCGTCCATCCGATATGCCACCCTGGTTCGAACGACAAAAAACCCGTTCCCTCTTTCTTACCTCTGCTCCATCTCCATCTGCACCTAGCATGAGCTAATGATTATACTATTTAAGAATATCTTCTTATCTTCATCTAATCTTGTACTTAGTCATTCCTCCTTCTCCTTTGTTTACCATCCCATGTATGATGTTCCATACCTCTGCCCTGGACAACATTAGCGGGACCATGATCTCTCATGTTAGCTCACCCTCCAGTTTTTGCCTTACCTCTTGTCAGTATGGCTCCCAACTGTCGCACAGAAACAGAGCATGCTCGGCCGTATCTTTTGCCTCGCGATGCAGGTGAATCTCGTCCATCAACCGTCCTATTCTTTTCCTAGGTGATCGGTCACGAGCGCGTGCGGTTTGATTTTTACCTTTTTACAAAAAGGGTGCATTCATCGGCACCTGTCACTTGCGCGCCGAAAGAAAATTAAGCTTATTCCTAATGACCACATCCCTTTTATTCTTGCGAACTTTCATCTGTCTTTTTACGACTTGCGGTAGCTTACAGTTGCGTCTCAGATTATTTAAATGACTATTCGGCTTCTGTAGGTATACAAAACTACCCACAATGAAAATATTTCAGTAGTTTGCAATCCTTAGTTGCTGTTTGTGAGTATTGTTTGGAGGAGCGAGAGCTGTAGGTACTGTGCCTGGCCGACCCTGTCCGCCATCTCGTGAGATCTAGAAAAGCTATTTCTCGATCCGTGTTTTATGGCCGCGAAGTGTCTAGAAGGCGGAGAGTATTCGTCGAGAACGTTCGAGAGTGGGCGATACTTACAATATAAAGCGACCTCGCACGGTCGGGGAGTCAGTTACAAGAATTACCCGAGTTCAGTGAAGCGAGACGCGAAGCGTGGTCTACCAGTGGCGCTCGCGAGATAAATGTACAGTGACATAAGTAAGTGAAGTGAAGGACAAATATAAATTAGTGTAGTGACTCAATGACTGTAAATAAATTAGACTGTTAAGTATGAGGTTATGCGTAGTGTATATGAATAGTGCAAATAAAATACTTGAATCCGTACCGTAAGTGTTTTCTTGCCCAATCGAACTAAAGACTTGTAACAGTGGTATCAAGTTTGGGAGAGACTGATTGATTGGGCAATGCTGTACGGCCGCTTAGTGAATAAACTGTCAAAATGAGGAAATTCAGTGAACAGCAGGCTGCAGATTTAAGGAGAGAGCTCGACGAACTCCAGAAGAGTGCTGATGAAAATCCAACAAGATGGATGCTCCGCACTGCTATCGGAGAGCCCGCAAGTATCCATGGGGAAGCCGACATACAGCTCCAGTTTGGGAACACCAAGAACAGACATGGAGTTTTGGTAGCCGACGTCGAGAACCAGGTCATAGTTGGAATGGACATCATGGACACCTATGGATTCCAACTGGACCTGAGACGTGGTACCCTGCTAGTCCAAGAGCAAGAGGTAGCCCTCCACCGACGTCAAGAAGAGGCTGTCCATGTGGTGCTCTCAGAAGAAACTGTCATCCCAGAAAGATGCGAGGTGGTAATTGAAGCCTGCCTGATTGATGACACTGATCGAGGGAGCGGCATGTTATTTGAACCTAAATCGGATGACGGGCTGATTGGCCGTGGCATCGATATTGGAAAATACCTGGTGCAATCTGATCAGGAAATTCCGGCAAGTTTACTGAACGCGAATGGCTTTCCGGTACACCTCAAGAAAAGAACACCACTGGGTCGTTGTTCTCCAGTCTCATCAGTGGTGAGGAGTGTAAACGCATCAGACCAACGAAATGAGGGGTTGCGTGAGAAGCTGACTGAGTTGGTGGCTGATTCGTCGAAAGGCCTGAATAGGGAACAACAGAAGAGGTTGATGGTATTCATCACAGAATATCAGGATATCTTCTATATTGGTATCGGAAAGAAAGGGAGGACGAATGTGGTCCGACACAAGATCCATACGGACGATGTACCACCTATTCGGCAAACACCAAGGAAGCTACCACTGGCCAAACGAGAAGAAGCGGATATGATCATCCAGGAAATGGAAGAAGAGGGGTTGATCGAGCAATCAGTGAGTCCTTGGTCATCGCCGGTCGTACTCGTGAAGAAGAAGGACGGGTCGACACGATTCTGCGTGGACTACCGGCGGCGTAATAATGTCACGAAGAAAGACAGCTACTCTCTGCCAAGAATTGACGACACCCTAGAAACTTTGGCGGGTTCTAAGATGTTCTCTACGCTTGATCTGAAGAGCGGCTACTGGAAAGTCGAGATGGACCCAGGGGATAAGGAGAAGACTGCGTTCACAGTCAGCTCGGGGTTATGGCAGTTTACGGTTATGCCGTTTGGATTGTGTAACGTGCCAGCTACATTCGAGAGGCCCATTGAGACTGGGGTTGTCTTGGAAAACCTGCTTGGTCTACCTAGATGACAACATCGTGGTTGGGAAATCATTCGAGGATCATCTGAAGAACCTAGAACAAGTATTTAAGAAGCTGCGCCAATCAGGCCTCAAGCAGAGCACCAAGGAGTGCCACCCATCCAGAAGGTACAACATTTAGGTCATGTGGTTGCCCAAGAAGGCATAGCAGTGGATCCTCAGTAGATCGATGCAATAAAAGGATGGCCTGTACCCAAGAACAAACACGTAAGAAGCTTCTTAGGTCTGTGTACATACTACCGTACTAACATCGCCAAGCCGCTGGCTAGGCTTACCGAGGAAGGCCGCTGGTTCCAATGAGAAAATGATTGCCAGCAAGCTTTTGACCTACTGGAGAAGGAGGAAGTTCCTGCTGTTGGTCGAACCATGCATCCCTGAAATGGCTAGTGGATTCAAGAATCCAGAGGGGCAGGTAGCCAGGTGGATCGAGAGGCCGCAGTAATTCGACTTTGACATCGAGCATCGAGCTGACAAGTCTCATGGGAATGCGGATGCACTTTCAAGGAGACCGTGACCCGACGACAGTGCTCACTGCAACCGAGCTGAGACAAAGGACGCCATGACAAGAAGAACCGCCGTTGTGGATGATCGCTGGCAGCCTACCGAACTCCAGAAAGACGAATAGGAGCATCCCAGCCTGAAACTGATCATTGGCGGAAGAGGGAGGACCAACGGCCGAGTTGACAGGAGGTTTTACCTTACTCGCCTACCGTCAAGTCCTACTGGGCTCAGTGGGACAGTCTGGTGATGGAGGATGGCATCCTGAGACGAATACTGGAAGACAAGGAAGGGCCCAGGAAACAAGACAGTACCATAAAAAGTTGTGAAATGTTGCACTGCGCGGGCATAGTCACCACTAACCACCAAATTTCTGCCCTCGTCGATTACTGATTCCAAATATAATAATCTCTGTTCAGCAACACCGGGCGCCACTTTTTCTGGTACTTGCAAATCGGTTGTTACACAGGAGACTATTATTGATCGTACATTTGCAATGTTAGTATTCGCGAATATGGGCTAAGACGCAGGATGCTTGCACCGGTACCTAAAACTTAGTCCATGAATGTGTGTAGTAATTAGGTACATGTTTTACAAATCGTAAATTCTTAAAAATTCTTTCTTGACAGGCAAGAAAACCAGTCAGTGTGCCATATGACTTAGTGATTAGAAATCATTAGAATTAAAAACAAAGAACAGTTAGAACTGACAATTTTTAACATGGATTAATTGCAATACGAGATGTCCAGAAAGATGAGTGGATATTTGTTATTACAATAAAACAAGGACTTCTTGGAATTAACAAAAATGTTCATTATCTTTTTAATAAAAGAAAAAAGCACTTGATATCCTAATGGATATAAAGTGCTTTTTCACACATATTTTATGTGGAAATGATGATGTTATCTAAGTGGTACCCATTACGCTGCTGGCACTTTTCTAATCTAGAACGAAGATTGGCGATAACACGCTGGTACGTAGCTCTCGATATTGTTGCCATGTCTGACTTGATGTTTTGCTCCAGTTGAGTCAGGTTCATCGGATTATTCTCATAAACCTTAGTTTTAAGGTATCCCTATGCAAAATAGTCTAGTCGAGTCAGGGCTTCTAGGTGGCCAATAATGAATGTTGCCCCTACACTAAATAACCCTATCAGGGAATAATTTGTGTACTGCTTCCATTGCTTGATTTGAGGTATGGCAAGTGGCCGCATCTTGTTGGAATCACGTTCCTGAATCTAAACCTTGAAACCCTTGTAACGCTGGACCCAAAATGTTCTGCAGCACACATATCACAATAAAGGTCACTATTCATATTGTGCGGTCGACCTCGTCTATTTTCATGAGAATAATGACAGATTAATCCTCTAGCAGACATAGCGGCCCAAACAACGACCTTTAGGCTATGCTGGGATCGCTCATGTTTACGTCGTGGGTTCTCCTGTGCCTAGACAATTCTGCTTGTTAACATGACCATTTAAGTAAACGTTTGCTTCGTCACTAAACAGTATGTTTTCAACGTTATTGAATCGTCGCAACATGTCTTTCGTGAAATTTGATCGATTAGCAAGTCCCTATCTTTCAATTCTTGAACCACTTGAGTTTTGTATGCTTTTAGGTGCCAATATTTTTTTTTAGATCATATGGGAGGATGTTTTTTGAAGCATTGACTTCTCTTTCGGATGAACATAGACCCATTTCAATGAACTGACACCTCCACTTTATAATTTGTTTGTTTTTACCGTCGCACCTGTGTGATTAACTCAGTTCACTGTGGTTCTGTCTTTGTTTTGAATACGCTCTCTAACGCACTTAACAACACAAATTATGGTTTTAACATCAGACACCAGAAAGTTAATCAACACAGAATCACCCATCTTCTCTACATGGATGATACAAAACTATATGCAGCCACCGAATAGCAACTGAAGGAAATACTCAAAATAACAGAAGTTTGTACGTCAGACGTCCGGATGGAATTCAGAATGAGCAAATGCAAGGTGCTCCACATCCAAAAAGGCCAATGGAAGAACCATTTCGAACAGGAAACATTAACTGGCTAAACGCTGGACAACATGGACAAGGACGAAACGTACAAGTAACTGGGCTACAATCAGAACATGAACATCGATCACTCAGCAGTCAAGGCTCAACTAACACAAGAGTTTAGAGACCGCCTCATTAGACTCATTACAAAAGCAATTAATACATTTGCGATACCGGTCCCCACATACTCCTTTGGTATCGTCAAGTGGTCGCACACTGATATTGAAAACATTAACATCCTCATACGTACGGAACTGACAAAGCACAGAATGGCACGTTCGAAAGCGTGCAAGGAAAGGCTTACCATAGACAGAAAACTAGGGGGTAGAGGAATTATAGACATACGGTTACCTCACACAAGACAAATAAAAACGCTCAGAGACTTTTTCCAAAGCAAACAGACAAACTTACATAGGTCGATAGTAAAAGCAGCTAAAAACTATACTCCACTCACCCTATCCTCCCGAGATCACTCAGCAGAGACACACAATCACATGGAATTACAACAAGAAAAAATAAACACCTGGTCATAAAAATCACTCCATGGCAAGCACAGATACCGCGTTACACAAGAGCACATTAATGAAAAACAATCATACGCCTGGCTGCAGGATGGCCAACTCTTTCCAGAAACTGAGGGTTTTATGCTTGCTATCCAGGACCAAGTAATTGCGACAAGGAATTACATGAAATACATTACTAAAGATAGCCGATGACAATTGCAGAAAGTACCACCAACAGAAAGAAACAATAGACCATATAACAAGAGCATGCAAAACTCTCGCCGGAACCGAGTACCTAGCTAGACATAACTCTGCAGTCAAGGTCATTCACCAAGAACTAGCGACAACAAATAAACTAATAGAAAACACAGATCCATATTACAATTACACACCGTCATCAGTACTCGAAAACAATGAATACAAACTGTACTGGGACGTTGAAATACATACAGATAAGACTATCCAGGCAAATCGACCAGATATAGTTTTCCAGTCGAAGGCAGAAAAACTTGCCTATTTGATAGATATTGCTATTCCCAACGATACGAACATCCAAAACGCCTACGCTGGGAAGATATCTAAATACACTGACCTTGTGACAGAGATAAAACGACAAAAAAAGTTACTATTGTCCTCCTAATTATGCCTGTCTCAGGCCTTACACCAAACGCATTTAAACCACACCTACAACAGTTAGGTCTGGACGAAAGATTACACAAAACATTTCATAAGTCTGTAATCCTGAAGACCTGCAATATTGTACGATCCTTCCTAAATCCCGATCCGTAGTAGTACAGGTGTCGACTTGGCATAGCCCGTCGACACCTGTTGCTACCGCAGTCATGCGAGAGAAACTTAAAAGTTCAGGATAATAATAATAATAATCAATAGTCAAAGAACAACTAATACAAGAGTTTAGAGACCGTCTCATTAAGCAACTAAAAACAAAACTGAAGTCCATAAATCTTACAAAAGCCATTAACACATTCGCGATACCGGTCCTCACATACCCCTTCGGCATCATCAAATGGTTGCACACTGACACAGAAAACATCCAAATTCTCATACGGACAGAACTCACGAAACACAGGATGTCACACCGGAATGCATGCAAAGAAAGGCTTACCACAGATAGAAAACCAGGTGGCTGAGGAATTATAGATATACAGTCACTCCGCACAAAACAAATAAAAACACTCAGACATTTCTTTCAGAGCAAGCGAACGAATTTACATAGGGCAATAGTCAAAGCTGACAAGAACTATACACGACTCACCCTCTCCAGTCCAGACCACGCAGCAGACACACACAGTCCCATAGAATCACAACAAAAAAAAATAAACTCCTGGTCGCAGAAAGCACTTCACGGCAAACATAGATACCGAATTACACAAGATAATATAAATGAAAAACAGTCATACACTTGGCTGCAGGATGGCCAGCTCTTTCCAGAAACGGAGGGCTTTATGCTTGCTATTCAGGACCAAGTAATTGCGACGAGAAACTACAGAAAATACATAATTAAAGATCCATCCGTAACCAACGATAATTGAAGAAAATGCCACCAATAGAAGGAAACAATAGATCATATACAAGCGCATGGAAGACCCTCGCTGGAACCGAGTACACGGCCAGACATAACTCTGCAGCCAAAATCATACACCAAGCCCTACCCAGAACTAACAAACTAATCGAAAACACAGACCCATATTATAATTATACACCGACATCAGTACTTGACAACAATCAATACAAACTATACTGGGACGTCGAAATACACACTGATAAAACTATCCCAGCCAATAGACCAGATATAGTTTTCAGTCGAAGGCAGACATCTTGATAGATATTGCTATCCCTAATGATACGAATGTTCAAACCACCTACGCTGGGAAGATATCTAAATACACAGACCTTGCCATAGAAGTAAAACGTCTCTGGAAACAAAACACAGTTTTTTTTTTGACACTGGAACATAATGTCCATTAGCCATGCACTATATGTAGCGGTGAGCACATGCATGCATGTACCTGCACCAATTCTGATACATTGTAGCGAATTAATAATTAACTTATTTTATATCTTCCTAACTACTTTGTAATTTTAATTCATGCATTTTATACATACATACCCATATATTTATATTAATTTATGATTTGCTTATTTTACATTTTTAAATAACCGTATTGAGATCCTAACAGAAAAAGGAATTAGCTAACAACCCTATCGGAAGGATGGAGGGATTTGCTTAAGGTTAGACAGGGTTACAAGTTCTTCTCGCCCAGGGGCCCGTCAGGGCATTGTTTCATAGTACACATACACAAGACATAGGCCTCGGTAAGAAGGGAAAGAAAAACACATAAGGTGAAAAAAACAGGGGACAACTACACCATCGAAATTCAAATTTTTATACCAGAGTTCTTGAAAAAACGGATAAATAATGTAATAACTTCACGCCGATTCAGGGACAGTAAATAAAGGGTGTTATATGGTGTTGGGATACCGGTTTTAATAAGATTCGAGTAAAGAGCATTTGAGTGAATTATTGTGAGTGAGCAGCCAAAAATTACGTGATCCAAATCACCTTCAATGCCACAGTGTTCACACAAACTGGAGGAGATTAAATTTAATCTAGCTAAATGAGACGGAAAAGATCCATGACCAATCATCAGACGGATGATGGTAGATATATATTTTCTAGCTATTTTGAAGTCATCGTGCCAATATCTCCTTGGAATAGTAGGATGGATTTTGGTATATCTGGTCGGATTTTTAGCACAATATTCTTGCCATTGAGTTGACCAGTTGCGGTACATATTACCCTTGACAAGGGCTAGGCGATCTTCGGTACTTGGCTTGATATCGAGGTAAACACCTGACATAATGCTGGCCTTAGCAATTTCATCAACACGTTCATTATCGGTGATACCACAATGAGCAGGTACCCAAATAAATTGACATGTTATCCCTTTATGCCTTAAATGAGATATTAGATTTCTGGTTTGAGATATAAAAACATTACTTTTTGTTTTGCTTTGGGACGTTAGTGCTGTAAGTACAGATAATGAGTCAGAGCATATTGAGGCGTGGTTGGAATCCAATGTGGTGATATATTTAATAGCCTGTATAATGGCTATCGATTCAGCTGAGAAAATTGACATGCACGAGGGTAGCTGGAACATACGAGAAGAATCGGAACTAGGAAGATAGAGAGCGCATCCAGTGCCCGTCGGGCTCTTGGATGCGTCAGTATATATAGTTACACTGTTAGGGGTCGATCTGTTACAAATGGCTGATAACATTCTATTATTGTAGTCAGTGTCTGTTTCATATGTTGGCAAGAGTACAGGTATTTCTGAAATAGAGTCATAAAAATCATAGTCTGGACACTCAGAGGACAATTGAGATGGATCTTCAAACGGCTGTAAGGACTGGATCGCTTTACAAAGTGGCGGTGAGTTCTTCTTGATCCAATAGCGATTGGTGAGGTCATGTATATTTAACTGACTTATTTTGTTAATTATTGGTTGATTATTGAAGTGAGACTTAAGGAGAAATCTACAAGCCAGCATATCTCTACGGAGTTGCAGGGGAGGCTCAAGTGCTTCTACTCGTAGTACCTCGGTTGGTGAAGATTTCATGGCTCCCAAACAACTTCTTAAGAACTTATTTTGTATCACATCAATTTTGTGGAGCAAGCTATTACTCGCTGCACCGTAAAATATTGAGCCGTAGTCTATGACAGATCTGATGTATGCTCTATAGAAAATAACTGCAATTTTTTGATCTAGTCCCCACCAGATTTTAGCAACCATATGGAAAAAGTGTAAGCCTTTGTTACATTTCTGGATAACTCCCTGAATGTGAGGCTTCCATGTTAATTTTTTGTCGAGTGTAATTCCTAGATATTTGATTTCTGTAGTTACTTCCAAATGGATTCCGCCGAGTACTACATCATGATGCAAAGGGATATTATGGCGCGAAAGAAAACATGCTTTGGACTTTTCTTCTGAGATCTGGAATCCATTGCTTCCAAGCCACTCCCTTAATACTGCCATAGAATGGCCTAGGTGATCAATAGAGCTTTGGAATCGAGAGTTGTCAGCATATATACATAGATCGTCAGCATATTGGATGATCTTACAGGGTACATCTAAGGAATGGAGGTCAGCAGTAAAAACATTGAATAACAGTGCAGTAAAACTGCTCCCTGTGGTAACCCTGTGAACACCATTCGAGGTCCAATTTTACTGCTACCAGATCTGACATAGGGATACCTTCCAAAATATAACCTAACAATTGCGAAGCTTACTTGAGGCGGAATTCCAAAATGCTCCAATTTTGTGCATAGCCATTTAAGGTCGATATTGTCATATGCCCCTACGATATCAAGGAATACTGCAGTCATATAATTATTATTTAAAAAACACAGCTGAATGTCCGTAACAACATTGGCAACTGCATCTAGAGTGCTTATCCCTTGTCGGAATGCGTATTGATGTTTAGGCAGTGGATGTTGTTTAAGCCACCATTCAATACGTTTTTTTATCATCCTTTCAAACGTTTTTAGTATGCATGACATAAGGGAAATAGGTCTGTAAGAGCTCGCTAGGTTAGGACCCTTTTCCGGTTTAAGTATAGGGACAACTACTACTCTTTACCACTCTTCAATATTTTCACCCCCTATCCATACATCATTAAATATTTCCAGAAGAAATTCCTTGGCATTATTTGGGAGATGACACAACATGGGATATCTAATCTCATCATAACCGGGTGACGTATTAGCAGTTTGCTTGAGTGCGACATTTAGCTCCATTATAGAAAATGGACGACTGAGTAAGTTATCGTGGACATAACCAGAGCTACTGTTAAAGTTAGGTGTTACCGACATAGGGGCACACTTGGCGTGAAAGTCGCTTAGCCAGTCGTAGTTGTCACACTTTTTACTCTGAACTAATATGCGCTTAGCTACGCGAGCCTTTTGCCATAACTGGGCAGACGGAGTACTTCGATTTAGGCTCGAGCACCAATTTTTCCAACTCTGTTTTGCCTTACTTTTAAACATTTTTTTGTTTCAGCAAGAACTTTCTTACAGCTTATGTAGTTTTCCAAAGTGGAGTTTAATTTATATTCTGTTAAAACATTTATCCTACGATGAATAGCCCTTTCACAATCTTCATCCCACCAGGATGGGGCACGATTTTTTATTTTAAATGGTTTGAGAACGGGGATATACAGTTCGCTAGCTTCATTGAATTTACTTAAAAAATACATGTACTTTGTTTCAGCTGTATCAAATGTTGGCGAGTTTTCGAAGGGAATTTGAAGTAATGATTTATATGAAGACCAGTCTGCTTTCTTGAGGTTCCACTTATATGTAGGGAAAATCCACCTGTCTGGAATGGCCACTGAAGAGTCTAAAACAAGCTGAATAGGAAAGTGATCTGAGCCTAGTGTGTCTCCATACACGTCCCATTTCATCCTCTGGGCAATATCTGGTGTGCAGATTGTAATATCAGGGATCGAAATTTGGAGGTTAGGGGCTGTAAGCCTTGTAGGTCTCCCATCATTAATCATAACAAGTCCAAACTCTTCACATACGTCTGTAATTTGAGTTCCTGTGACGTTGCCAGTAGATGAACCCCACACCGGAGAGTGTGCATTCAAATCTCCACCTATAATTGATGGAGAATTCACGTTCGAAAAAACGTTTTCCCAATCTGAGGCGATTGAGTTTACATTTGGGGGCTTGTAAATAGACAGAAGAAATAATTCAGTATCCTCAAATACCAGACTAGATCCGCAGACTAGAATACCTTCATTAAAATTATTTTCGAAATTAATTTCTTTATAGGATAAGCCCTGTTTGACAAAGATTGCTACACCTGCCTTACCATCATGTCTATCCTTTCTAATAATATTATACCCTTGAAATTTTACAGCTTGTCCAGGCTTAAACCATGTTTCACTGATAAGTGCTATGTCAATGTGTTTAGTGTGAAGATAATTCAGCAAGCTATTTTTATTGCTAACAGCGGAACGTGCATTCCACTGCATAATGTTCAAGTTTTTATAGGTTCTACTGGTCATCTAAGGGGTTAACATTTTTATTACACATATTACCAATCTTATTTTTTATGTAATCAATATTAATACTCTTAAGCTCTTCCAAAGAATTGAATTCATTAAGAGCACTGTATAGAATATCGAAGAAAAAAGTAATAAATTTATCCCCGTCATTCTCAAAATTCAAAGAACTATCCCTGGCGTTAGGATTCGGAGGCAGTGGTTGTTCTGGACCAAACCTAAATGGGAACATAGTTCCAGGTAGATCAGTTATGGGGGAAATGGTTTTTCTTTTTTTATTGGCGTATGTATTTTCAGTTGATAACTGTTTATCTATTGGTTGTTTATTTGAGACTTTGAAAGTCGATGGTTTGTATGGTGGCTGGTTTGCGGTGTTTCTTCTTGGACTCTTTCCTAGATTGGATGGGTTAGGGAGAGATGGGAAATTTTGTTCAGTAAAGGTACTGAGAGGCTCAAACCTATTTTGATTGGATATCGCATTAGCGAAAGACCCGTGCATTCGCGATTTTGCTTCTGTGAATGATATGTTATTATTCGCCATAATTTCTTTGATCTTTTTTTGATTTTCGAAAACATTGCATTTATTAGATATAGTTTTATGAGTATCACTTTTACAATGGATACAAAAACTGTCTTGTGGATCTCTACATTCATGGTTATCTTCTTTATTTTTTCCACAGTTAACACATAGAGTTTCTGGACAGTTACACTGCCTTGCTACGTGCCCATATTTGAGACACTTGTAGCACTGGATTACCTTTTGAATGAAAGGTGTAACTTCGCAAATAACACTGTTAAGTATTACTTCCCTAGGTAATAAGTTGCCCTCAAAAGTAAGTTGAACCATTTGTCTAGGCACATATACTAATTCTCCATCTTTACTATATCTACGTTTAAATCTTTTAACCTCTGTTATACTATATGGTGACATGATATTTTTAAAATGGTAATCATCGGTAAAGGTTGTATCGACCCCTCTTATGATACTCTTGCGTTGCAGCAAATTATTTCGGATGAATGCACGTAAATTTTTTTCTTTCAATCCTACATTTTTTATTAAGTTATGTGCATCTCTAACCGATTTTAATTGGACTTTTATTCTATTAATACCTATTTTGGTGATACGTAAAATATTTTGTACCCGCAACTCCTTATGTAAAATGTGCCCGACTGCCATTGGGTGAAGGCGACCGATGTTTTGCGAGCTTGTTTTTTCAATATAAACATAAACATTATCAGAATACATATGTGCCTTTTGTAAATTAAATAGTTTTATCTCTTGCACAGGGTCACCTGGAGCCGTCTGAAAAGAGCGGCTAGTTCCTGGTTCTGATGGGTCCGTAGGCCCGTAACTTTCACTTATTTCTGGGGCACAGGCATCCGAGCGGGTGCTCCTGGTATCCTCCACCATCACGTCGTTCCCCCCGATATCGGAGGGATCACTATTGTTCATTGTATATTTATTAAATTTCTGGTTTTATTATTCTTGGGATAAATAAACACAAAGTAATCTCTGCAAGATACGGTCGACACTTTTTCCACTACCGCGCTAAGAAATACCGAACCGTTCTCTACGAGTATATCGACAAGACTCCAAAACAAAGTTGTCCCCCTAATTATGTCGGTCTCAGGCCTTACACCTAACACATTCACACCACACCTGCACCAGCTAGGACTGGACGAAAAGTTACACAAAATATTCCAAAAGTCTATAATCCTTAAGACCTTTCGATCTTTCTTAAATTCCGATCAGTATTAGTTCAGGTGTTGACTTGGCACAGCCCGTCAACACTTGCTGCTACCGCAGTTATGCGAGAGAAACTTGAAAAATCAGAATAATAATAATAATAATAATATGTTACCGCGAGGGGTTGCTAGATCCCCTCAGTGGCGCCTCCCCAAGGTGGCGGATAGGGGAACGCCTCCCAGATATGGGTGGTACCGGGGAAATGAAATACCCGGGGCGGACCAAAGCTAGCACAGTGGAATAGCGTCTGCATCCAGAGGATCGGCTATTCCACAATTAAGAGGACACGACGGATCTCCATGTGAGGAGCGGTACTCCGACAGCGTCTGTCCTTCATGTTAGCAGCGGCTGTTTTCATAAACCCCCAGGAAGCCGCCCAACATCAACAGGCTATTCGGTGCGTGGCGACACCGAGGGGTATACCGAAGCCAAAGGGTGTAAGTCGGTCGGCAACCTTCACAGGTCCATCCTCTGGAGGCAATTTGGACGGCTGCCTCCGGAAATGTCGGCTGCGGGCCCTAAGGCTAACCAACTGACGGGCCCTATCTTCGGGTTCGACCACCTCGAAGGAAAAGCACCCACACCGAGCCGGTTTCGGAAGCCGGCGTTGGGCAAGGTGGCGGTGCTTCGAATTGCGCTGATGACGACCCCCGCAATGACATGGACCGTTTTAGGTGGACGACGGAGCTCAGGGATGACCTGCTGAGCTGCTACGAGAGCAGTAGCCCGCGCCGTAGGGGATACATGTCCCGCATGTATGAGAGGTGGTGTGAAATGCACCCAGAGCATAGCACGCTTACCTCTCAGAATTTGCGAGATTATGTATCGTACCTTCGGAGGCAGGGATATGTTCGTGCTCCAGCTCAGCCTGCCCCTTCGGCGGACGGAAGGCCTGTTAACCAGGCTGAAAGTTCGCCGGTAAGGCCCGCTGATAGGGAAATCGACCAAGTCGTCTCACCTGGGGATTTCAGAGACCGAAGGGCCTTGCATAACAACGGAAGGTCCTTGAAGCTGGCAGATTTAAAGAGAGAGGATGAGGTTGTTGGTGAACGTCTATCGGAGGCCTCTGACATTTGGAGCATCAATTGCGAGATTTACGCTGCGGCTCTGAGGCTAGCTAGACAGGGGAGAGTGAGAGACTCTCCTGTTGAGAGAGCACAGAGACGGGTGCGCCAAATGGAAGCGAAAATCCAGTTGGCTCGCCAGGAAGCATCCCGTATCCAGTGTGTGATGGAATATAGAGCGGCTGGGAAGCCTTTTACGCGCCGAGTGCGCCAGATAGCCTTCGGGTTGAGGCGCGACCATCATACACTCAGTCAAGCGGTACTGGTTGTTGTCATGCAACACTGTCTTTACAGGATACGGATGCTAATCGCTGCGAAGCGATCGTTGGTGGCGCGGGCGAGAGGTCTGGAGCAGAACAGAATGTTCTGCGAAAGACCTTCTCGCCTTTTCCAACAGCCGCCTCCAGCCATAGAGCAGCCGCCAACTACTGATCGCGTGGAGGCCTTTGGGAGGGACATTTACGAACAACCCAAACCTCTCTCAGCAGACACTCCGGCCTTGGCGCAGTTCGAGTCCGTTTGTAGGAGGACTCCTAACTTGAATGTACTGCGTCACCCGATAAACACGGAAGAAATTCTTGACGCCTTACGAGGCGCAAAGAATTTCGCAGCTCCTGGCCCGGATGGCATTAATTCCCCATGGACCCATGGCCCCAGTTGCCACCGGCATTTAGCTAGAGTTTTTAACTCGTGGCTAAATCAGGAGCAGCCAATTCCGGCTTGGTTTGTCGAGGGTCGAACCGTGCTTCTCCCGAAGACCAGAGATTTGTCTGATCCCAAAGACTACAGGCCAATAACATGTCTGAACGCGTGTTACAAGCTCTTCACCAGAATCTTGTACATGCGTATCCTTCAAGCTGTGAATCCTGTATTTCTCGACGTGTATGAACAGAGAGGGTCAAAGAAAGGTGTAGCTGGCTGCAAGGAGAACCTGTTGATTGACCGATGTGTCACGCAGGACTCTGTGCAGTACAAGCGAAACCTTTCTATGGCCTGGATTGACTATCGCAAGGCATTCGACAGCACCTCTCATGACCTCATTGTGCGGCTGTTGGAATGTCTTTCGGTGGATAATCAGATAGTGGGATGCATCAAACAACTGATGCCACTCTGGAAGACACGGTTCACTATAACATCAGGTGAAACCCGGGTTCAGACAGAGTTGGTGTCATTGAAAAGAGGTGTCTTCCAAGGAGACTCCTTGAGTCCCTTGCTCTTTTGCATCTCACTCTTGCCTCTGTCCATAGCGCTGAGAAATACTAAAGGATACAGCTGTGGCACGCCCAATAACCGGAGGCACAAGGTCACCCATCTGTTTTATATGGATGACCTAAAACTTTATGCCTCCGGCCAACGCGAATTACAACAATCGCTGAGGGTGGTGCAGGAGTACAGTCATGCTATCGGAATGGAGTTCGGGACAGACAAATGTGCATTGGTTCATCTCAAGAAAGGACGAAGCGGAGATAGTGGAGATGAGGAACAGCTCGTTGATGGGAGCATCTTGCGACAACTGCATGCCGGAGATACTTATACCTACCTTGGAGTGGCGCAGCGTCATGTCCAAGAGGCAGCATTGGTTAAAGAGTGTCTTCGCCGCAAGTATTTGCACCTACTCCGGCAGATCTGGTCGTCAGAACTGTCCGGCAAGAACAAAGTCGCTGCCACAAACATGCTTGCGGTCCCATTGTTATTATACACCTTTGGTGCTATACACTGGAAAGTGAACGAGCTGAAGGAAATCGACACGAAGACCCGCAAAAGGATGAATATGGAGAGAAGCCTGCATCCTAAGTCCTCTGTCCCGCGAATATACCTCCCGCGACACCTAAGAGGGCGTGGACCATTGAGTTTGGAGCGTCTGCACAACAGAGTAGTACTGGCCACTGCCTGCTATGTAACGAACAGCACCGATCCCCTGATCCGCTTTGTGCGAGAGCACGAGAATGCGGGAAAAGGAGCCTTTCTTTTTAGCGCAGCGAAACGAGCAGCCGAGGAGCTCAGCCTCACACTCGACTTCAAGCGGAGGTGTCAGCAGTCCATTACGGAACTTGCTCCCGCAGAATTAAAATCCCACCTTAAAACTGCCGAAGTCGACTTCCTTTTAAGACTTCATAAAGATAAGCCAATGCATGGGATCTTCTACAAACACCTGGAAGAGCATGGCTTGTCTGAGCAGTTGACCTTCTCTTTCCTAAGGTCTAGTGGGTTGAAGTCGGAGACTGAGGGCTTTATAATGGCTTGCCAAGACGGTGTCTTCAACACCTTGGTGTACCGTAAAAGGGTTATGGGTCTAGATGTACCCGACACCCTTTGTAGAGCTTGCCGACAGGCGCCAGAGACGCTTATGCATCTCTTGTCGGCGTGTAAGACGTACGCTGGGACGGCTTACGTCCATCGGCACAACGCGGCTCTACGAGTGCTCTACTATCATTTGAGGCACTCATACGGTATTGATGAGACACCGGTGCTGCCATACGCTCCAGGGGATATAGAGTCCGTTGTGGAGAACGAGAGATGCCGGATTTACTGGAACTACTCGTTCCCCACGCTCGAGCTTGTACAGGCAAACAAGCCCGACATAGTCCTTCTCGACCACCAACAGAAGACGATGTTCGTTATTGAGTTTTCGGCGCCTGCCGAGGTGAACATCGTCTCTAAGGAGGAGGAAAAGCGGACCAAATATCAGGAGTTGCTCGGACAACTTCGCAGGATCTGGCCAGACTACACTGTAAGTCTGCTGGTTATGGTCATTGGATCCCTAGGTGGAATGAGGAATACGCTGCTCTCTGCACTGCGCAAAATACCGGTGTGCCGTGCGGTGGCGCACATCTTAGCCGCCAGAATGCAGAAGGCAGTCATCCTTGGGTCCCTTCGTCTACTTAGGGCGCACGATTCGCGGACCCAGTGATTGCTCACCTCACGGTGTGAGGAGTAGTCATTGGGTAATGGAACAGCAGCCCGGTGTGTCGGAGCCCGGGCTGCACTTTTTTGTTTTTCTTTTAATAATAATAGCCGCGACGGGTTGCTAGATACCCTCAGTGGCGCCTCCCCAAGGTGGCGGATAGGGGAACGTCTCCCAGATATGGATGGTACCGGGGAAATCAAATACCCGGTGCGAACCAAAACTAGCATGGTGGAATAGCGTCTGCATCCAGAGGATCGGCTATTCCTCAATAACTGGGACACGACGGATCTCCATGTGAGGAGCGGTACTCCAACAGCGGCGTACTCCATGCTAGGGGCGGCTGATAACACACCCGCAGGGAGCCACCCGACATCAGTAGGCTATCCGGTGCGTGGCGACACCGCAGGGTATACCGAAGCCCAAGGATGTAATCCAGCTGGAAACCTTCGCAGGTGCATCCTCAGGAGGCAATTTGGACGGCTGCCTCCGGAAATATCGTTTGGGGGGCCCAAGGCTAACCACCTGACGGGCCCTACCTTCGGGCTCGACTACCCCGGAAGAAAAGCACCCACACCGAGCCGGTTTCGGAAGCCGGCGTTGGGCAAGGTGGCGGTGCTTCGGATCGCCCTGTTGACAACCCCCGCTATGACATAGACCCTTTAAGGTGGATGACGGAGCTTAGGGGTGACCTACTGAGCTGCTACGAGAGCAGTAGCCCGCGCCGTAGGGGATACATGTCCCGCATGTATGGGAGGTGGTGTGAAATGCACCCAGAGCATAGCACGCTTACCTCCCAGAATTTGTGAGATTATGTATCGTACCTTCGGAGGCAGGGATATGTTCGTGCTCCAGCTCAGCCTGCCTCTTCGGCGGACGGAAGGCCTGTTAACCAGGCTGAAAGTTCGCCGGTAAGGCCCGCTGAGAGAGAAATCGACCAAGTCGTCTCACCTGGGGATTTCAGAGACCGAAGGGCCTTGCATAACAAAGGTCCTTGAAGCTGGCAGATTTGAAGAGAGAGGATGAGGTTGTGAGTGAACGTCTATCGGAGGCCTCTGACATTTGGAGCATCAGTTGCGAAATTTACGCTGCGGCTCTGAGGCTAGCTAGACAGGGGAGACTGAGAGACTCTCCTGTTGAGAGAGCACAGGGACGGGTGCGCTAAATGGAAGCGAAAATCCAGTTGGCTCGCCAGGAAGCATCCCGTATCCAGTGTGTGATGGAATATAAAGCGGTTGGGAAGTCTTTTACGCGCCGAGTGCGCCATCATACACTCAGTCAAGCGATACTGGTTGTTGCCAAGCAACACTGTCTTGACAGGATACGGATGCTAATCGCTGCTAAACGGTCGTTGGTGGCACGGGCGAGGGGTCTGGAACAGAACAGAATGTTCTATGAAAGACCTTCTCGCCTTTTCCAACAGCCGCCACCAGCCACAGAGCAGGCGCCAACTGCTGATCGCGCGGAGGCCTCTTGGAGGGATATTTACGAACAACCCAAACCTCTCTCAGCAGACACTCCGGCCTTGGCGCAGTCGAGTCCGTTTGTAGGAGGACTCCTAACTTAAATGGACTGCGTCATCCGATAAACACGGAAGAAATTCTTGGCGCCTTGCGAGGCGCAAAGAATTTCGCAGCTCCTGGCCCGGATGGCATAAACACCTACTGGTGGAAGAAATTCCCCAGTTGCCACCGGCATTTAGCTAGAGTTTTTAACTCGTGGCTAAATCAGGAGCAGCCAATTTCGGCTTGGTTTGTCGAGGGTCGAACCGTGCTTCTCCCGAAGACCGGAGATTTGTCTGATCCCAAAAACTACAGGCCAATAGCATGTCTGAACGCGTGTTACAAGCTCTTCACCAGAATCTTGTACATGCGTATCCTTCAAGCGGTGAATCCTGTATTTCTCGACGTGTATGAACAGAGAGGGTCAAAGAAAGAAGTAGCTGGCTGCAAGGAGAACCTGTTGATTGACCGATGTGTCACGCAGGACTCCGTGCAGTACAAGCGAAACCTTTCTATGGCCTGGATTGACTATCGCAAGGCATTCGATACCACGTCTCATGAGCTCATTGTGCGGCTGTTGAAATGTCTTTCGGTGGATAATCAGATAGTGGGATGTATCAAACAACTGATGCCGCTCTGAAAGACCCGGTTCACTATAACATCAGGTAAAACTCGGGTTCAGACAGAGTTGGTGTCATTCAAAAGAGGGGTCTTCCAAGGAGACTCCTTGAGTCCCTGGCTCTTTTGCATCTCACTTTTGCCTCTGTCCGAGGCGCTGTGAAATACTAAAGGATACAGCTGTGGCACGCCCAATAACCGGAAGCACAGGGTGACCCATCTGTTGTATATGGATGACCTAAAACTGTATGCCCTCGGCCAACGCCAACTGCAACAATCGCTGAGGGTGGTGCAGGAGTACAGTCATGCTATCGGAATGGAGTTCGGAACAGACAAATGTACATTGGTTCATCTCAAGAAAGGACGAAGCGGAGATAGTGTAGATGAGGAACAGCTCGTTGATGGGAGCATCTTGCGACAACTGCATGCCGGAGATACCTATACCTACCTTGGAGTGGCGCACCGTCATGTTCAAGAG
Source organism: Callosobruchus maculatus (assembly GCA_951848785.1). NCBI lineage: Eukaryota > Metazoa > Arthropoda > Insecta > Coleoptera > Chrysomelidae > Callosobruchus > Callosobruchus maculatus. The sequence continues at coordinate 1,233,936 of CATOUR010000103.1, forward strand.
GCAGAATTGGTTAAAGAGTGTCTCCGCCGCTAGTATTTGCACCGACTCCGGCAGATCTGGTCGTCAGAACTGTCCGGCAAGAACAAAGTCGCTGCCACAAACATGCTTGCGGTCCCATTGTTATTATACACCTTTGGTGCTATACACTGGAAAGTGAACGAGCTGAAGGAAATCGACACGAAGACTCGCAAAAGGATGAATATGGATAGAAGTCTGCATCCTAAGTCCTCTGTCCCACTAATATACCTCCCGCGACACCTGGGAGGGCGTGGACTATTGAGTTTGGAGCGTCTGCACAACAAAGTAGTACTGGCCACTGCCTGCTATGTAACGAACAGCACTGATCCCCTGATCCGCTTTGTGGGAGAGCACGAGAATGCGGGTAAAGGAGCCTTTCTTTTCAGAGCAGCGAAACGAGCAGCCGAGGAGCTCAGCCTCACACTCGACTTCAAGCGGAGGTGTCAGCAGTCCATTACGGAACTTTCTGGCGCAGAATTAAAATCTCACATTAAAACTGCCGAAGTTGACTTCTTTTTAAGACTTCATAAAGGTAAGCCAATGCATGAAATCTTCTACAAACATCAAGAAGAGCATGGCTTGTCTGAGCAGTTGACCTCCTCTTTCCTAAGGTCTAGTGGGTTGAAGTCAGAGACTTGGGCTTCATAATGGCTTGCCAGGACGGTGTCTTCAACAACTTGGTGTACCGTAAAAGGGTTATGGGTGTAGATGACGCCAGAGATGCTTATGCATCTGTTGTCGGCGTGTAAGACGTACGCAGGGGACGGCTTACGTCCATCGGCACAACGCGGCTCCTCGAGTGATTAGTCTGCCTAGTGTAACCCGTAATCATTCCTTTCGTTGTTCATGTAATAATGTATAGGCCGGTCCTGCACGGCGGGCCTGCACGCCTTGGTGTGGTAACTTTTTTTGCAAAAAGTCGGTTCAAATCACCCGTCGGTGATTTAAATCTGTGATCACATGCCCAACTCCAGCCTATGGCGATTGCATTCATTTTGGCGACCATGGCCGAATTCACCGGAATTCACCCGATGTCGTAAGAAAAATGAATTTGGTTTATTTCCGAGGCAAGCACTATTTCACGAGCATATTTCTAAATTCCCGCGTGTTTTATGCACGATGTCTAGCGATTCTGGCCGATTTCCACCCGAAATCGCTTCTCATTTCATTTGCCGTCACTTTTAGAAATGAATTTCTTACGTCTTGCGTTACATCTTACGTTACGACTATAAACACTCTAATCTGATTCCACATGTTTAGTTTCTTACGTCTTACGTTACCTCTTACCTTACAGCGCTCTAAATGAGCCTTTAGCCACCAGAGAAGCGCGGGTTCTGTCCGCAGCAGCGTATGAAAGCCGATATACGAGGGTTGCTCTATACCTCCGTCAATCCACCAGTACGCAGACAGCTGTTTCACGCTTATTTGCGATCATCAGTGTGCCATAGGTCGATTGACGGAAATAGAGAGCATCAGGTCTTTCATGTTAACCAAACATGTGAAACATGTGTTAGCAAATGACAGAAAGTTCTGCCAGTGCGCCATCTGGTACCCGAAGGTAACGGCAACCAAAGAGAAACGCTGCTAACAGCAGCAAACTCTTTGGTGGGACGACAAGGCTCGTCCGCTTTTAGCCACCAGAGGAGCGCGGGTTCTGTACGCAGCAGCGTATGAAAGGGTTGCTCTATACCTTCGTCAATCCACCAGTACACAGACAGCTGTTTCACGCTTATTTGCGATCATTAGTGCGCCATAGGTCGATTGACGAAAATACAGAGCATCAGGTCTTTCATGTTAACCAAACATGTGAAACATGTGTTAGCTAATGACAGTAAGTTCTGCCGGTGCGCCATCTGGTACCCGAAGGTAACGGCAACCAAAGAGAAATGCTGCTAACAGCAGCAAACTCTTTGGTGGGACGACAAGGCTCGTCCGCTTTTAGCCACCAGAGGGGCGCGGGTTCTGTACGCAGCAGCGTATGAAAGTCGATATACGAGGGTTACTCTATACCTCCGTCAATCTACCAGTACGCAGACAGCTGTTTCACGCTTATTTGCGATCATCAGTGTGCCATAGGTCGATTGACGGAAATAGAGAGCATCAGGTCTTTCATGTTAACCAAACATGTGAAACATGTGTTAGCAAATGACAGAAAGTTCTGCCGGTTTGATTAACATGAAAGACCTGATGCTCTCTATTTCCGTCAATCGGCCTATGGCGCACTGATGATCGCAAGTAAGCATGAAACAGCTGTCTGTTAAATCAAGCTTATGGTAATCTTGACATAATTTTGACTGAAGCATTTGATAATCTTAACTGGAGCATATCATAAACTTGACGCAAGTATCTCAACTTTATTCTAAAATTGTGATATTCTTGGATGAGGAATCTAGTAGTATTGATTTGAGCATTCAAACTCTTCTATGAGCATGTAGAAATGTTTCTGGTCTATGTCATTATCTGCAAGACATGCATATGTAGAAGCCAGATGAATTTTGGACTTTGAAGGTGTGTGCAAAGTTTTCAAATATTTGTAAAACAGTCAGTGCCTGTTTAGTGATGGGTACACTGGAAAAATGGTTCTGCAAAATTTCTTAAATCACATTTAACATACTTATCCAGGAACACCAGAGTCAGGTCTTCCCATCCCCATTTTTTTAATAGCTCATTCATGGTGTGATGGATCCAGTGATAAGGAAACTGATGAGAACTGGGATGTGACTCAAATGGCGGTGGACCAGCACTACCGGCAGATTCGTTGACCGATGGTTGACGGTGGCATCACGGGTATCACGTGGAAATGGCAATTTATTTAACAGTTTGACTAGATACTTTTATGTGCTATTATGCATGATCCAGGATGCAGGTATTACGCTACGGTGCTAAAAACGGCGACGAATGCGACAATCAAATTTCTTTAATTTATCAAATTAAAAACGAACTACCTCCATATGTACTTTTTTATTATAATACAAAGGTATTGTATCTCACAGGTATTTATAATTATTTTTATAATTCTTATAGTCCTAGTTTTGTCAGGATGGTGCAATAATTATTGTTCATATGAAAATTATATCAAATTTTACTACTTCTTCTGGGCCGGCAAACAGTTAAATAATTTGTTCAGCTTTGTGAAGTGCAACAAAATATTATTTTTACCCCTTTTTACTATAATACAAGGGTATCTTGCAAGCATTTATAATTATTATAGTTAGTAACATTTTTTTATCAAAATGATGCAGTAATTGAACGCCTTCTCTTCATTACTATTTGTTTCATACACCATCAAACCAGTGATCAAAAGTTCTGGTTTCCTGGATTCTGATTCGCTGTGCTAAACCAGCCGTCAAAAGGACCATCAAACACCAATATGCAATTTTTCACCCATTTAGGATGGAAAATCAGACTAGAAAAGATACTAGATGGTTCATAATGGTCGATTGCATATCAAGCATGTTTTTTTACCTTTTTGCGGTAAATTTCAAGAGAAATCAATAATTTTCAGAGAACTCTGACAGATGCATGTTTTTGAATGGGCTGCTCTGATTGGTCAGCCTTTATCAAAATGCGCGTGCTGATAAAATCGGGCCTAAGTCTTACTAGAGCGTGCAACGCAATTTTTATTTCGTCAGAGCTAAGGATGATTTTATAGCTGTGCGCTGATGCACTAATTGCCTTTCAGCTAAGTCCTCATTTTAAGACATATTGTAGGTACGGATTGTTTATTAACTGCAAAATTCTCGATACGGCCCTGAAGGATTGCCGTGATAAAATGCGCTAATTACCTAACTATTTCAACACGGAAATGCTCAAATTTGAACGCAAAAATGTTCAAATGATTACCTATGTGATGCCAAACTGGTCATAAATACTACGAAATGTTCGATATAAATATAAAGCACTTTATTAAAAGCGACATATATGTTAATTTTCTGACTGCCTCGATAAAAAATACGTGGTAACTTGCTTCCTAGCACACCTAGCAGGGAAAATGTCTTTCTGTGTGTGAAATTAGCAAAAATACGTTGAATAGGCACACTCCGGCGAATGTAACTTTGAACTATTTGTTGAATTGCAATAATTCCTAAAAACTATGGCTATCTAAACCAAGCATAAATAACGACAAACTGATTTCCAGGCAGAAACGACAATAATTCGAAAGGATTCAAATGGATATAATGGATCGAACATACAGTTGTATCTTGTAGAATTTCACGTCAGCCATTCTTCCACACGATCCCGATTTCCTTTTTAACTTGTTGCTTAGCGAAACAGAAATACCATGCGGCCGAAGGATCTTGTAGAATTTTGTGACTTCGTTGTTTGTGGACTGTATAAATCTTGTTACCAACAATAATTGTGTAGGACGTGTATATGTACGTAGAATGAAGAATGTAAAAATAATAGGATAGAATAATTAAAGATACAATAAAATCTCTGGTTCTGCAGACCCGTCAGCACCATCGAATGGATTCCTGCTCAGGCAATTCACCTGTGCCATTCGAGCTCCAGGTCTGTACCTCACTTCAAAAGTAAACTCTTGAAGCTGTAATCACCACCTGGCAATTCTAGATATTATCTGCTTCTTTACACTGGTAGCTTTCAAGGCATTACAATCAGTTAACTACGGTAAAGTTAATACCTAGCAAATATACCCGGAACTTATTCAAACTCTCGGCCACTGCCAGAGTTTCTAACTCGTAAGAACGATATATTTGCTCACCATCGGTAGTTTGTCTGCTAAAGTACGCCTTCTGAATGTAACCGTTCATCGGGTTGAACTTGTAATAGTATGCCACCTAATCCCAGCATACTTGCATCAGTGTGTACCTCGGTCATTGCAGTTGGACTGTACAACGCCGAAAGCGGTCGATTGACTAAGTTGTCCTGCAACTTCTTGAACGGCTCTTCCTTTTTCTCTGCACATCTTCAAGACACACTCTTTTTGAGGAGATTCGTGAGAGGTTTAGCAATTAAAGCAGAATCCTTCACAAAGTGCCTAAAGTAGCCAGTCAAATCTGGGAATTGTCGAACCTGGTGAACTGTCCTTGGTGGCTGAAAGTTAGCCACCGTTTTTGGTCTTCTTCTCAGCAGGTTTTACTTTCCCTTGTTCAATTTGAAATCCAAGAAATGTGACTTACTTCATCAGAAAAGCACACTTCCTGGGATTGAAGGAGAGACCTTCGATCCTAAATATTTCCAACAACTTATGATTCAAAAGACACACTTCATACAGATCTCGTGTACCTCACTTGATATTGTTTAGCTACTGGTTTACCAATATAACATACTTACGATTAAAAACCATCACTCGAGAACAACGACACTAAGATAACAAGAACCCGGCTAACAACCAACGATGACTTGATCACCGTCAAGGTACAGGACTGCACGGTTTGGGGTTGTCCAATAAATAAGAGCATATTGTGAACATACATCTTGAGCATAAGTGCATTAAAGTTGCACCTGCTCTTACACCATCAACAACAATGTTGAATGGACAAGACCCCAACGACTTTGTCAGAGTATTATTGTACCCCCTCAGAGTGGCCATATCTGAAGAGCCATAAGCAATATCCAACCCTTTTCACCTCATTTAAAGTGATAGTCCTGTAGGTCCTGTCTAAATCCAAACAAGGTGTTAACGTGAAATGAATTTTTCCAGACAGACTCATAAAGTTCCATCGGCGCCAGGCCTCGCCCTAAGCTGACACATTTTGACCTGAAATTAACGATGTTTATAGACTACACTGAATTACATGCTTTTTGAATTCGCACTTGAAACAGCATGGTTTTACGCACATCTGCACATCTACCTGCATCCCTTGACGCAAATTGCATCTTGCGCTTTCGTTTACCCTGCAAGTGGTTTTCTGTTTTCGATGTTTTAAATACCATAGACAGTTATCAGTACAATGCTTTAGGTGTACTATAATTACCTGCTTTTGTACTCATTTTCACAACCAATACCTGAGGAATTTAACAATAACATTTTCTCTCATAGATATTGAGGATGTTGCTTTCCATTCTTTCGATGTAAACGATAAACGTCACGTGGGCAGTCCTTTTTACTAATAGGCTGCTAACCTTTTTAATGGTGATAGCATGATACTAATTAACAGAATACAGATTTAGGTAAGACATGTAAGACATCCAGGTGTCAAAACTCCGAATAGGGGGGAACAACACACGAGCGTCAGATCTCAGGATATGTAGCAGGACACACAGGTGTCCAATCTCAGAATATGTGGCAGGACACACAGGTGTCAGATCTCGTGAAAGGACACACAAGCTCAGGTCCCACTTCTGATATGTAGAACCGTGTATATGTACGTAGAATGAAGGATGTAAAAATAATAGAATAGAATAATTAAAGATACAATAAAATTCCAACGTAACACCCTGTACCATAAAATTTGTTTTACGAGGGTGATATGAAAAGAACTCTGATACACTCGAATAGTCAGGAATTGAAGAGACCACTTACTTGGTGACAAGACGACAGGAAAGATCTGCTGGACGAGAGGTGACGGAAATAGTCGGAGACGGGCCTGTATTTTGAAAACGCTCATTAGTAACTGTTACATTCAACCGGTACATTACATGCACTATAATACTGTTATGTTCTGCCGCTGCAATACTGATATTATCTCCCAATCAATGCTGATAGGCCCAGGATGCTTTCGAACTACATCAAAGGCTTCAAGCATAGCTTGAGGATGATCTCAGTATATTTTGAAAGATATCAGGTGCAATCCCTTAGTACCGCCCACGTGGTACTCGTCCGTTATCTGTGCACACCAATGGAAGGCAAAACCGAAGGTGCCACACGAACAGCAAAAAGCGCTGTCATGGCTTCACAAATGACTAGCATTCGCCAACATTCGCTTTACGATCCCACCTACGAATGTTGACTCGCAACCCATGGCTATTCGATAGATCTATCTAGGTACGTACCTCAACACCGTGTGAAGACTCTGACGTGGCAACTCGTGCCTTAAACCAGACAGAGGTAGAACGCGTACATTCTATCTCCCATACCGTGGGGAACGGCAGCTTCCTACTGCATGGGAGTCAGCCCATGATATGAATCCAATTGGCTGATGCAGACTAGTACCCACATGTCCACATAGATGATGCAGATTACTAACTACATTCTAGCCACCTGGGTGATGCAGATTCTTAACTACATTCTGTCCGCATGGGTGATGCAGGTTTTCATCTACATGCTGTTCGCATGGGTGGTGCAGATTACCATCTACATTCTGTCCGCATGGATTGTCCAACAACCAAACCATGTCCAAGGTCGTGTTTGGACTAGAGGCAATGGTAGTGCGATTACCTCCCAGGATCCCGCTATCCTCCAACAATGTCCCATCAACACAGAAAGAGGGGCGTTCTCCTGCAAGGGAGGGTGCAATAGGTTCGACGGACGACCCCGTCTCCCCATCGAACCTCCCAGAGTGCCCTGCACTTCGAATCAAGTGCTGTATAGTGGGCTGGTGTACGGACAGGTACGCCAATGCTTTGATTACTACGGGACGGTGTACACCACCACCTCCCCAATAATCGCATGCTCTGTACCATACTGTGCAATACAGTACCGCAGGTCTAGTTAGGGGCGTCCCACCTGCAGAGATTATTAGTTGGCTACCCTTTATCTTTATCTGTAAATGACTGTCAGATTCGAAGCTGGTTGCGGCTGATATCAATAATTATTATAATTATGAAACTCAATAACACTATTGTAATGGTTAAAACGCATGCACATATAATTAACTACGGCGAATGCATAGCTACTCGTGTGAAAACTCAACAAATTGCACCACAAGCAAAACTCACTGAACCACGTGTCACGATAGTTAGAAGTACACTGTGTTTTCACTTTTTCATTTTTTCCCACAGGCGAAAGGCATAGAACCCTTAAATCAAGGCCTTACGCAAACTCTTGGTCCTGTCTTTATTAAGTGCCGCAGAAAAATAGACATAAGGCGTCCAACTCTTCGTATACATAGGCGGGCACTTACAGGGTGAGTGTCATGCAGAGAGATGGCTAAAATAAAGTATGCTTACAATTGTGAAGATACATTTCAAACCTGAAATATATAAATCGGATCGTCAATGACTGCCACTTGCGTCTAGCCCAGCAATTCCGCATGCGCATTTATCATTAACAGTGACGGTTCTGTGTGCCGTTTGCAAAATTTAAAAATGAGTGTTGTTTTCGTGGTGTTTTCATTTCCTGTATCCATCATCCAGAATCAGCAATGGTGTTTTGAAAAATGTTTTCTACTTTTATGCTATTGTGTAGCAGTCTAGAAAGTCCTTTCCTCAAAATTTCCTTCTTATTGGCATTACTTGGCTAGTACTGGACCTAAAAAATTTAGCTAGTGAGGGTTGAAATTCATTCTGCGTATCGTAATTTGTGTCGCATATGTTTAATTCAAATTGAAGATTTTTGTGAAGCATTCCATTCTTTTACATTAGTATATCTAATATAAGGGAAAGCTGATGCAAAAGGTAATGAGGAGAGTTTTAGTCCTCCAGATTTGGGTCCGCCTTTCTTATATATTACGTTTGTGTGATCAGAGACGGTTTGTAACTTCTTCACTAATAATCAACAACAACTAATTACGAATACGTATACCCTGTATGGTCCAGATCATGCTAACTTGACCCTACCCTGAACGACCCCTGTAGGATAATCACGAGCTATCTAAAACCTACCAACCTAGACCAGCTATACATGTTAGCGGAATTAGACCACCCCCCCGCCCCCTCAAATCAGGCGAGAAATCTCATGCATGGTCGAAGTAGACAGTCATTAGATAAAAACATCCTCTATATAGACACAAGCCTCCAGCATCAAGACTGAATCCAGGAAGAATTTAATTTTGTCCACAAACCCACTGACAGACTAAAAAACAGTAACCAAAGAGGTGCTGTGGAAGCGACGGCTAACAGGGAACCACCTACCAACTTGAAATCCAACTGAAAGCCTTCCTGCCGGATCACAACTGGAATGGAGGAACTGGAAAAGTCTCAACCGGATTAGACGAGAAATGGGCAGATCTGGAGATAACATAGCGAGATGGGGACACCCTGAGGACGATTTATGCGCCTGCAGGGAAAACACGACAATGCGGCATCTGCTACCTTGCTCATCCTTGGAAACCCCTTTCACAATCCTAGAGCTATGGAAAGCGAACGACACGGCAGTGCGGCGTGCCAGACACTGGAAAGAAATATGAGCAAATACAGATGATAATTTCTTACTTGTGACGTCTGTGATCGGCACATATACAGGGTGAGTTTTTAGTATCGGCTGGGTCGATAACACCACTACTATAGAAGATATCGAAAAAAGTTGTATATAGAAATTGTAGCCACGGTTATGCTCCTTGCTCAGAAAATATGTTGATTTATACAGGGTGATCCGTAACTACGTGGTGATGCAAACATGCATTTTTTCAAATGAGACACCCTATATATTATTCTATAATCAAATTGTACTAATGATTTCCGATCGTTCAATATAGGGTATTGTTACATTATACACGGTATTTCAAAAGTTATGGCCGTTTTTATATCCAAATCGCTGTCAATTGAACGTACTGTATATCAAAAAGTGGTGAATCAAAAGTCATTTTTTACACGGATGGATAAACAATATCATCTAGTTTTAAGATCGGCTATAAAAAAAGCTCGCGATGCATATTGGTATACAAGGTGATGTAGAATGCAAAATCTCGATTTCCTCTCTTTTTTTAAATCTAACCCCCAATATTTTATTGTACCAAAGTATTGCCTTTAATATGTTCTTTCATCTTTGTATAGCACTTGTTATGGCTGAATTCATTAGTTTCTGAGATATTTCGATTTTTCTACAAATTTTAAATATAGCTTCTATTTGTTTACTAAAATTTATTTATTTTGAGAAAATACTATCAAATTTTATTTTTGCTTAACAAACAACTAAAATATAAGGCCATAATAGTATTTGATCAAGTCAAAACACTAGATTAACGAGATAATGTAGGTCAAGTGTGCTGAGGAAACAATTTTATAGACGTCATGCATAATTATCAAACAGATCTATCATGTAGGCTATGAAATATTAAGCAATATCGTTCAAATAAAACGATTCTTCAATCTTTGAAACGAATTAGTTTTAGAGTGCCTCCGTTCTGGATATTGCTGTTCATAGTTGATATATTCTAGAGGCAAGTAGGCAATTTCTCAAACATTCTCAACAAAAAAACCTCAACGGAAAAATTATTTTTAAAGCTCGTTTTTCACACAGTACGAAATCATTGAGCAGGTTATGAAAACCGTCAATTTTTCAAAGCATACCTGATAAATCTGCTTGATAATTATGCGTCACGCCTACAAAATTGTTTCCTCGGCATACTTGACTTTATTATCTTGACGATTCAGGGTTTTGAGTTCATCAGATAGTATCATGACCTTATAATTTAGTTGTTTGTTAAATAAAAAACAAATTCGATAGAACTTCCCTCAAAATAAATAAATTTCAGTACAAAAATAGATGCTATATTTTAAATTTACCGAAAAATCGAAATACCTCGAAAACTGATGGACGTAGGTGCAACAAGTGTTATACAAAGATGAAAGTGCATATTAATAGCAATTCTTTGGTATAATAAAATATTGGGGTTACATTTGAAAAAAAGAGAAAATCTGTATTTTGCATTCTACATCACCCTGTATACGAATATGCGTCGCGCTCTTTTTTTATACCCGATTTTAAAACTAGATGATATTTTTTATCCATCAGTGTAAAAAATATGATTTTTGATTTATCACTTTTTGATATACAGTACGTTCATTTGACAGCGATTTAGAGATAAAAATGGTCATAACTTTTGAAATACCCTGTATAATGTAACAATACCCTATATTGGAGGAACAGAAATCATTATTAGAATTTGAGTATGGAATAATATATAGGGTGTCTCATTTAAAAAAATGCATGTTTGCATCGCCACGTAGTTATGGATCACCCTGTATGAATCAAAATATTTTCTGAGCAAGGAGCATGTCTGTGCCTATAACTATTATATACAACTTTTTTCGCTATCTTCTACAGTAGTGGAGTTATCGACCGAGCCGGTACTAAAAACTCATCCTGTATGTGGTTTTTTTCTTTCCCTACAATTACTAATTAACTAATACTGATATAAAAACAAAAAAAAAACAAAAAAAATAAAACAAATATAAAACTAATCAATTAATTAAAGTGTATCTCCGACACGATTAAATAAAATAAACGTCACGGATAGAACTAAGGTAAGGATATAGAGAATATAGCTGATGTAAAATATAAGCATTATAAGTAATTAAACATAATCCATAAATAACACATAAAGGAGTAATAATTTGAAGGAACCTGTTTAGGAAGTATTCGAACTGAGTCCAATTTGAGTAACTCCCAGATCATCAATCTTCCGCAGAACTGCCCACGGTTTCAAAAAAAATATATCATATATAAACAAAGAGAATCAGTAAGGGTTGAAGTAGATACACCTAAACACTAACGAGGATAGGTCTCTGCTCTCCACCAGGCTGTAATATCCCAGGACCTTAACCTAGTTAGCCTTGAAGTAGCGCACAACTTCCAACGCTACTGCATTCTGCGCGAGAATAATAATTACGATATCAATTAAACGAGAAATCCAAGGTCTATTTAAAAAGTGCATTCGCGCGTGGGTATACATATAATAAAATATAAACATAAGCGCGACTCGGATTTCGTTAAATGCAAGTATCGCAACCTTCGACAGTGCGTCGCGTATTGGAACATGTGAGATTTTACTTTTCCGACGGTTTTTTACGGAAAATGTTCCCGTCGCACACAATACCCATGACCGTTTATTGTACGAGAGGATGCCGAGAAATGTGTAAGATACGAGGTGCATAACTTCTTTACTGCTTCTGGCTGATGCGACATTGTAAGGTCCTATTGACCAGTTGTTTCAATTCAGAGGAGTTTTTCTAAGTATATATCTACAGGGTGTAACTAAATAACTGTAAAACATTTAAGGGGGTGATGCCTCATCGAAAAAAATGGAGTCAAGTTGATTGACTCAGTACTTCCCACACATAATGACGATACCATTTTATTATTTCCCATTGCATGAAGCTATAGCCTGAAATCCCCTTGCAATTAAATCATCGCCCACCCGCCCGCAAAAACAACATCCAACACAAAAACTCTCGTAAATAGTTTCTTGCATCTCCCTCATTAGGAACTAGGCGCCACAGTTTTTTATGGATGCTTCAACTGGACGATGCGAAACGATCAAGAGCCTCCACCCCGTCTAAAGACGAAGTTTGAGCTGATTTTATATTCTTGTTTTTGTTATTATTGCTACGCCGCCACTGACACAGCTTTTCAAAAACAAAGTCGTTTTCCATTCTCGCCGCGGTAATAAATACTGTCTCAAAATTTTATTAAAATCAGTTCAATAATTTTCACTTTACGCAATATACATAGAATGAAATAAAGCAAAACTCGTATGTACGGACCACAAAATTGGTTTCTGTAATAGGCAAGCCATAAAGCTAATGTTCGGATGGACCTAAAAAGTGTAATATGCTGCTAGGTATTTCTTCTACAATGGACAGACTATTTATTATGAATAAAACAAATTTTTCAACCCCCCACTCCCAACCGCCCCGATTTCACACCACCCAAAAAAATTGAAAATTATCAGGAACCCGTAAAACGCCTAAAAACAAAGTTTGAGCTGTTTTTATATTTTTTTCGTTATTGCTGCGCCGCCAATGACACTATTTTTCCAAAACATACACGTCCTCGATCTTCGCTGCGGTAGTAATACTGTGTCAAAGTATAAGTACATTTAATCCAATTATTTTCGCGTTACGCAATATAGAACGATCCAAAACAATACTCGTATGTATATTGTTACAAGCCTTAGTCCGATTGGGCAAGAAAACACTTGGTACAGATTTCACTATTTATTTGCACTAACTATGTACACTACGCCTAGCCTAATACTTAACAGTCTAATTTATCTACATTCACTACACTAATTTCTATTGGTCCTACACTTCACTAATTTATGTCACAGTTCATTTATTTCGTGCGCGCCACTGGAACGTCGCGATTACTACTGAACACTGACCGCTGCACTGCATTGACTGTTGTTCCACTCTCATGCGGTGGCGCCTTATATTAAGCGATGCCATCTCTGGAACGTTCTCGACAGCTCGCGACCCTAACAATACGTATCGAGAAGGAAATTTTCTAGAATTCACGTATATGGCCGGCCGTCCAGGGCCGGACTGGCACACTGCCCCCTTATTAAGGCCGTTTCGTCCCCGAAACGTTCATGTCTGGAAACGTTCATGTCTGAATGGACACAGTACGCCCTTCTTGCAGCCAGAATTTTGGTAGAAGGAGCAATCCACGGTTCTGTGTTCTGTCGGTCCTCTCGGGTTCCAGCTGCAGACCAGAATTTCGATTCCCGTGAACCTGAAGAGAACTTCCAGCATGTTTTGGATGATAAGCCAGTCCAGGCCGTCTCGTCCGCAAGCTAGCTTAGGAATCGCCAGTTTTAAAACATTTGCAGTTAGCAGCCTCTCTCTGAGGTCCAGGAGTGCCTCTCATACAGTCCGGTACGTCGGTTTCTGATAGGAATTCTCCTTCGAAATCAAGTAGTAGAGTCGCCTCTCGTCACTTCGTAACTCCAGCACTTGTCCGACTCGTCCATCCTGTCTTTTCAGCTCATCTGTCTGGCCAAACAGACGTTGGAATTCACCGGCAATCCCTCGGGACATCCGGAGGTCTCTTGCGACACAATGAGCCAACGCGTACTCATCCGGCACCGTTAACAAATCTCGATGTTCCTCACGAGTCACGCCAAACCTAGCCTTCGCCGTACCGGTGCGAGTGGCCATGAAATCCTCGAAGTTCAGCTCTGGGTGGAGTTGCTTGAGTTCTCTAACTTGCGCCTCGGCATTATCTTCAGCAAACGGAGCCAACCTGTTGAAGTGTACGACTCTGGGTTTTCCACCGTTTGCCTTCTTGATTCGATAGATTACGTCGTTGATCTTCTTGACGACCTCATACGGGCCCTCCCAAGAACTCTGGAGCTTCGGTGACAAGCCGCGGCGCTTCTGAGGGTTGCACAGCCAGACCAGCTCTCGGGATTGGTACGCTGTTTCGCTGGACTCTACGTCGTACGTCATTTTCATACGATCGCTTGCCGTGCGAATATTATGCCGAACTATCTCATGGGCCTCGTCCATTCTTCTGCGAAGGTTGGCAACGTAATCTTCGCCCGCCACATCGTGCCCGGGTTTGCAGCCAAACATGAGGTCACAGGGTAGCCGGAGCTCTCGCCCCAAACAGAATACTGGCCGGTGTCTCTCCCGTGGTTTGATGGACTTCCGAGCGGTAGGCCAATAGGAAGAGATGGAGCCAGCTGTCCCAGTCTTGCTGGTGGTCGGAGACAACCTTGGCCAAACAGCGGTTCACCGTCCTGTTCATCCTCTCCACCATGCCGTCCGACTGAGGATGTAACGGATGTAACGCCGAGTCTTCCTAATCCCCAAAGTTTTGCACACGTTCTGGAAAAGTGCAGACTCGACGTTCCTTCCCTGGTCCGAATGCAGTTCTAGCGGAACTCCAAAACGGCAAATCCAGTCCTTGACCAGAGCGTTAGCAACGGTTGCGGCCTCCTAGTTTGGCAGAACATAAGCTTCGACCCATTTACTAAAGTAGTCGATCACCACGACGATGTACTTGTTCCCAGCTTCGCTCTCCGGAAAAGGTCCTGCTATGTCGATAGCGACCTCTCGAAGGGACTTCCGACGTTGTATTGGCGCATAGGAGCTTTCTTATGCCTCTGTGGAGCGTTTCTGGCGGCACAAACTGTACACTTCTTGCACCATTCCTTGACGTCTTCCTTGCATCTAAGCCAGTAGAACCTCTCCCGAACCTTCTACAGGGTCTTGGCCACGCCCAGATGACCTCCACTGGTTCCGCTGTGAATCTCCCCGAGTACCTCGGCCACGCGGTTCTTAGGCACCACGGTCTGCTTTCTTTCCTGGGCCCCTTCCTTGTCTTCCAGGATTCGTCTCAGGATGTCATCCTCCATCACCAGGCTATCCCACTGAGCCCAGTAGGACTTGACGGTAGGCGAGAAAGGTGAAACCTCCTGCCAACTCGGTCGTTGGTCTTCCCTCTTCCACTCGATGATCAGTTTCAGGCTGGGATCCTCCTCTTGGTCTTTCTGGAGTTCGGTAGGCTGCCAGCGATCATACACAACGGTGGTTCTCCTTGTCATGGCGTCCTTCGTCTCGGCTCGGTTGCAGTGAGCACAGTCGCCGGGACACGGTCTCCTTGAAAGTACATCCGTGTTCCCATGAGACTTGCCAGCACGATGTTCGATGTCAAACTCTAATTCCTGCAGCCTCTCGATCCACCTGGCTACCCGCCCCTCTGGATTCTTGAACCGAAGTAGCCATGTCAGGGATGCTTGGTCCGTCCTCAGCAGGAACTTCCTCCCGTACAAGTACCTGTAAAAGTGCTCCACGGACTTGACGATGGCCACCAATTCTCTCCGAGTGACGCAATAATTTCTCTCGGGCTTAGATAACGTCTTGCTGAAATAGCCGATTACCACCTCTCGACCATTTTGTGTCTGCGACAGAACTGAACCTATGCCTCCCTTGCTCGCATCGGTGTCTAACGCAAATTTGCCAGAAGATAGGGGATTACTTAGCACTGGAGCCGTCGAGAGAGCCTTCTTCAGCAGGTCGAAAGCTTGCTGGCAGTCATTTCACCACTGGAACCTGCGGCCTTCCTCCGTAAGCTTAGTCAGCGGCTTGGCGATGGTAGCAAATTCAGCCAAGTATCGACGGTAGTATGTATGCAAACCTAGGAAGCTTCTTACGTCGTGTTTGTTCTTAGGTACAGGCCATCCGTTTACGGCTTCAATTTTCTCAGGATCTACTTCTATGCCTTCTTGGGAAACCACATGTCCTAAATATTGCAGCTTCTTCTAGAAGAAGTGGCACCTCTTGGGGCTCAGCCTGAGGCCGACAGACCGACAGACCGACAGACCGACAGACCGACAGACCGACAGACCGACAGACCGACAGACCGACAGACCGACAGACCGACAGACCGACAGACCGACAGACCGACAGACCGACAGACCGACAGACCGACAGACCGACAGACCGACAGACCGACAGACCGACAGACCGACAGACCGACAGACCGACAGACCGACAGACCGACAGACCGACAGACCGACAGACCGACAGACCGACAGACCGACAGACCGACAGACCGACAGACCGACAGACCGACAGACCGACAGACCGACAGACCGACAGACCGACAGACCGACAGACCGACAGACCGACAGACCGACAGACCGACAGACCGACAGACCGACAGACCGACAGACCGACACACCGACACACCGACAGACCGACAGACCGACAGACCGACAGACCGACAGACCGACAGACCGACAGACCGACAGACCGACAGACCGACAGACCGACAGACCGACACACCGACACACCGACAGACCGACAGACCGACAGACCGACAGACCGACAGACCGACAGACCGACAGACCGACAGACCGACAGACCGACAGACCGACAGACCGACAGACCGACAGACCGACAGACCGACAGACCGACAGACCGACAGACCGACAGACCGACAGACCGACAGACCGACAGACCGACAGACCGACAGACCGACAGACCGACAGACCGACAGACCGACAGACCGACAGACCGACAGACCGACAGACCGACAGACCGACAGACCGACAGACCGACAGACCGACAGACCGACAGACCGACAGACCGACAGACCGACAGACCGACAGACCGACAGACCGACAGACCGACAGACCGACAGACCGACAGACCGACAGACCGACAGACCGACAGACCGACAGACCGACAGACCGACAGACCGACAGACCGACAGA
This sequence comes from Callosobruchus maculatus, assembly GCA_951848785.1. Taxonomy (NCBI): domain Eukaryota; kingdom Metazoa; phylum Arthropoda; class Insecta; order Coleoptera; family Chrysomelidae; genus Callosobruchus; species Callosobruchus maculatus. The sequence continues at coordinate 1,250,963 of CATOUR010000103.1, forward strand.
CCGACAGACCGACAGACCGACAGACCGACAGACCGACAGACCGACAGACCGACAGACCGACAGACCGACAGACCGACAGACCGACAGACCGACAGACCGACAGACCGACAGACCGACAGACCGACAGACCGACAGACCGACAGACCGACAGACCGACAGACCGACAGACCGACAGACCGACAGACCGACAGACCGACAGACCGACAGACCGACAGACCGACAGACCGACAGACCGACAGACCGACAGACCGACAGACCGACAGACCGACAGACCGACAGACCGACAGACCGACAGACCGACAGACCGACAGACCGACAGACCGACAGACCGACAGACCGACAGACCGACAGACCGACAGACCGACAGACCGACAGACCGACAGACCGACAGACCGACAGACCGACAGACCGACAGACCGACAGACCGACAGACCGACAGACCGACAGACCGACAGACCGACAGACCGACAGACCGACAGACCGACAGACCGACAGACCGACAGACCGACAGACCGACAGACCGACAGACCGACAGACCGACAGACCGACAGACCGACAGACCGACAGACCGACAGACCGACAGACCGACAGACCGACAGACCGACAGACCGACAGACCGACAGACCGACAGACCGACAGACCGACAGACCGACAGACCGACAGACCGACAGACCGACAGACCGACAGACCGACAGACCGACAGACCGACAGACCGACAGACCGACAGACCGACAGACCGACAGACCGACAGACCGACAGACCGACAGACCGACAGACCGACAGACCGACAGACCGACAGACCGACAGACCGACAGACCGACAGACCGACAGACCGACAGACCGACAGACCGACAGACCGACAGACCGACAGACCGACAGACCGACAGACCGACAGACCGACAGACCGACAGACCGACAGACCGACAGACCGACAGACCGACAGACCGACAGACCGACAGACCGACAGACCGACAGACCGACAGACCGACAGACCGACAGACCGACAGACCGACAGACCGACAGACCGACAGACCGACAGACCGACAGACCGACAGACCGACAGACCGACAGACCGACAGACCGACAGACCGACAGACCGACAGACCGACAGACCGACAGACCGACAGACCGACAGACCGACAGACCGACAGACCGACAGACCGACAGACCGACAGACCGACAGACCGACAGACCGACAGACCGACAGACCGACAGACCGACAGACCGACAGACCGACAGACCGACAGACCGACAGACCGACAGACCGACAGACCGACAGACCGACAGACCGACAGACCGACAGACCGACAGACCGACAGACCGACAGACCGACAGACCGACAGACCGACAGACCGACAGACCGACAGACCGACAGACCGACAGACCGACAGACCGACAGACCGACAGACCGACAGACCGACAGACCGACAGACCGACAGACCGACAGACCGACAGACCGACAGACCGACAGACCGACAGACCGACAGACCGACAGACCGACAGACCGACAGACCGACAGACCGACAGACCGACAGACCGACAGACCGACAGACCGACAGACCGACAGACCGACAGACCGACAGACCGACAGACCGACAGACCGACAGACCGACAGACCGACAGACCGACAGACCGACAGACCGACAGACCGACAGACCGACAGACCGACAGACCGACAGACCGACAGACCGACAGACCGACAGACCGACAGACCGACAGACCGACAGACCGACAGACCGACAGACCGGCAGACCGGCAGACCGACAGACCGACAGACCGACAGACCGACAGACCGACAGACCGACAGACCAACAGATAGACCGACAGACCGACAGACAGACCGATGGAAATGAGTGACGTGGATTTTCGTTATGTAGGCATCATAAAACGCCCAAAAAGTACAGTGCATTCTGGCTGTATGAAATCAAGTGAGTTTCAGTTCCTATTTCCTATCCGCTGGAAACTACTGCAGCCTTAGCGTACCGTACCATAAGGAACAATATCGCTCGTCAAGTTGCAATTTTTTTTCAATGTTTTGCTAAAATACAGCATGGCAGTGGAAATCGGTTGCGAACATTCGAGCAAATAGTCTGGTCAATTTTTCGCCATGTCACCTGCCAGTGGTACGTGTTCTAAATGTGATGACAATTTTATCGTTACGTCGAAAGCAGTCTCACGTGACTACTGTAAAAACAAGTATCATGCAGGTTGTGCATCAATGAAGGATGCTTTACTCAAGTTCATATCTGACTCGGAAAATGTGTTATGGCTTTCCAACTTGTACAAGTCCTCCTGGCACGTAAAGGATACTGAAGCGAAGGCAAATGCTACCATTTTATCAAAAGAAATTGAATGCCTCAAGCGGGAGTTGCAAGTATAATGAAACACGTAGTCACGAATGCCAAAACTACTTATATTCAAAAATTGAACAAGGCATCCAATAATACATCTATTTCAACTAAACAAAGGTTTTCAGCTAACTGAACCCTAAAAATATATAAACATTACATTCAACGGTCCACATTTCCTAATCGCCTGTTTTCATTACTTCCTTTTTTGGCAGATACCGATAAGAAACATTATCCTTTTCCTTTGCGTACATTGGCGTACGTAACACTCGGCCATCCTAGTCCTCGAGTCTGCCCTCAAACTCTTCGTGGGTGTTCTGTAAAGAACATCAACACATATTTCGGTCTTGTCTCACATGTGTATTCACATTAAATAAATACGCTTTTGAATAAGTGTGCCTAGAGTCACACAATAAGCATGATCAAATTATTGGACTTTGTACCTCATAGTATGTACCTAAGCCACATAATCGAAAACATCATATTCCTAGTGCATATCACCTGTGTATAGTGCCTCTTAGTATGCATCTATACCAAGTGACCCACCATATAGGAATATATTTCAATTGCAGTGCGTATTATTTGGTCACAGTACCTCCACCAAATAACCCATTATAGCCAATATATCTTTCATATAAACTAAAACTTTGAACATCTTAGTGCATATCATTGGTCCCAGTACTTCCTAGTATGTACTCCCACCAAATGACCCACTGTACACATATAAAAATAATTTCTTAGACGGAGCACAGATGCTTTAATTCAAGTACACCATAACTTCCTATACGCGCAAAGTTATGCTAATCTTAAAGTGAGAATACGATATCTTTGACCATATAAGGGTTACATTGAGAAATTATCTTCAATGCAAAACTGGGAAATTCTTGATAGTAAGAATACCAAAATCTTAAATCAAGCATATGGTAATCTTGACCAAAGTATTTCATAATCTTGACTGAAGCATTTCATAATCTTAACTGGGAGCATTTCATAAACTTCTATCTGGTAGTATTGATTTGAGCATTCAAACTCTTCTATGAGCATGTAGAAATTTTTCTGGAGAAATAGTTCTGCAAAATTTCTTAAATCACTTTTAATATACTTAGTACTTATCTAGGAACACCTGAGTCAGGTCTTTGCATCCCAATTTTTTTAATAGATCATTCATGGTTGGATAAATCCAGTGATAAGGAAGCTGATGGGAACTGGGACGCGACTCAAATGGCGGTGGACCAGCAGTACCGGCAGATTCGATGACTGATGGTTGACGGTGGTACCACGGGTATCACGCAATGGCAATTTATTTAACAGTTTGACTAGATACTATTATGTGCTATTATGCAGGATCCAGGATGCAGGTTTTGCGCTACGGTGCTAAAGACGGCGGCGAATGCGACAATCCGAAAACCGAAACCGATAATGGCGACGCGGACGCGGACGGGCAACAGGCTGCTGAGTAGTAGTAGAGAGGGTGGAGAGGTTAGAGTTGACCCGTGACACGCTGCGCGCCTGCGCACTCCGACGTTGGTAGACGTCAAATAAATGATTTACTTGATACACATATAGGGTGTGCTTGTAAAACAGCGTTCATTTTCAAACCAAGATTATATTGTAAATGAAGGTTCGCATTTGCAAGCTATCTATATTCTTGATAGAAGTAAACTGGGCACCGCTGGAAAAAAATGATAATCTTGATATAAAATTATGAAATATTTGTTATTAAATTATTATAGCCCTGGTTGCAAAGAAAATTATATTTTCTTTTGGAGCATATTTCTTTAAAATAAGTATATAAATCAAAAATATATTATTCTTGATACAAATTTTCTATAATTTTCTCATCAAATATCCTTTCTTAGAGTGAGAACCGATATTTTTGTTGTGAGTATGTATTTACAAGAATATCACAATTCTTGACTTGAGAATTTCTTTTTATGTGTGTAGCCAATATATCTTTCATATAACTAAAACTTTGAACATCTTAGTGCACATCATTGGTCCCAGTACTTCTTAGTACGTACTCCCACCAAATGACCCACTACAGCCAATAGATCTTTCATATAAACTAAAACTTTGAACATCTTAGTTCATATCATTGGTCCCAGTACTTCTTAGTATGCACTCCCACCAAATGACCCACTATATTACAGACAATTAGCTGGCAATCTTACCTCTTAAAATAATCCACGGCTTAATTTTGTCCACTGCAACCACAGCCTTCATCCTTCTATAATTTTCCCTCATATCTTGGACCTCATACCTATCATTGAATAACACCTTTGTTATTCTAAAAGGCCCCTTGAATGTAGGGAGTTGTTTTCTGCTCGCTCCTGTACAAGGTGCATCAGTCTTCATAACCATGACCACATCTCCTTCTTTATAGATCTTGGCCTTCTTCCAAGCCCTATCAAACCGCTCTTTTTGTTTAACTTGATCAGCACAAATCTTTCTTGAAACCGATTCACACATCTCATCTAAATTACCCCTTTCCAATTCTCGTTGCACAGTACTCAAAACTTTGCCCTCGGCCATACTTCTACCTTGATACCCCGTCAATAGTTTCAAAGGTGACATACCAATGGTAGAATTAAAACTCATATTAATAGATGCCTGGACCTTCTTGACAAACGTATCCCAAGCATTTTCAGGTGCCCCCGCAGCTGTGCACGAAAGAGCATTCAGTATCGTACGATTAAACCTCTCACATTGTCCATTAGCCGGCGGAGTCGCCACTGCATTGAGAATATGTTTGATACCATATGCTTCACAAAAAGTTTTGAATGTAGCTGAAGTGAATGCAGTTCCACGATCAGATATCATACGTGTTGGTGCCCCAAAGATATTCATTATATTCAGTAATACTGCAATTACTGATTTCGTTTTAGTGTCCTTGATGGCCTCAATAAAACAAAACTTTGTGAATCCATCCACTATCACAAGCAGATACTTGTTACCCTTGGTACTCTTTTGAAATGGTCCCAAATGGTCCATATGTATGGTGTGAAAAGGAACTGGAACCTTTTCAATGGGGTGCAAGTACCCTTCCTTTTTACCACTGACATGTTTATAATACAGGCACGATAAACATGCTTCCACATATTTCTTAACAAAACGACGAGCTTGGGCAAACCAGTAGTTTTCCCGTATTTTCCTTAACGTTTCTTCCACCCCAAAATGCCTATTATCATCATGGCATAATTTGCATATTTACCATCTACATGCTTTCGGAACTACCCATAGAGGTTTGCTTCCTTCCTGTTTCTTATGCAACTTGTCGTCGTGCAGTTCGTAATTGTCAAAATACTGCTTTGTATTTTTATCTATAACTCTATCTTTAAGTATGTTTCGAATCATATTTAGTTGATCGTCCTGTACCTGGGCAGTAACGATCCAGTCCGCCTCAGTAATATCGACTGCTGATACATGTAAGTATTCCTGAATAGGGTTCCTGCTTAAGGCGTCCACATGCCCCATTTTACTACCTGGCCTATGAATTAATTCGAAACTATAGTCTTGTACCTGTAACCACCATCGCCCCACTCGTGGCACTAAGTCCTTCTTGGTAAATGCAGTTCTTAACGCACTACAAACGGTTACTATCACAAAAGAAATACCTAACAAATATACCCTAAAGTGCTGTAAAGTCAAAGCAACAGCAAGAGCCTCTAACTCATAATATGAGTGATATCGGCGTTGTTCCGGGCTAGTTTGTTTACTGAAATAGCCCACAACTTGCTGTCTATTGTCTACAAACTGTATAAACATTGCGCCAAAACCTAAATTACTAGCGTCCGTGTGCAACTCCGTTTTTAGTTTTTCATCGAATATGCCTAATATTGGTCGGTCAACCAAAATATTCTTAACTTTAATGAAAGCTTATTTTTGTTCGTTAGACCAAACAAATGCTTTATCCTTTCTAAGAAGCCTTGTGATAGGTTCAGTTATGGTAGCATAATGTTTAACATACTTGCGGAAGTAACCTAAAAGACCTAAAAATTGTCTCACTTCTTTGATATTCACAGGCTCTTTCATTTCCATTATTGCTTTAGCCTTTTCCTTTCCGGGCTGCACACCAAACTCACTTATTAACGACCCAAGTATGTAATTCTAGACTGAAGAAAATTACATTTGCTAAGTTTTAGCGTCAGATTACCCTGTCTTAAAGTATCTAATATAATTCTTAATCTAGCAAGTGCTTGTTCTATATTATGAGCCGAAATTATAAGGTCATCTAAATAAGCATACACAATTTTGTTTAGGTAGTCCTGCAAAACAGTATTTATTAATTTCTGAAAAACTGCGGGTGCATTTGTTAGCCCAAATGGCATGCGCAAGAACTCATAATGAGTGGTGGGCGTAATAAAAGCGGTCTTATCTATGGATTCATCAGCCATGGGTATCTGGTAATATTCCGACGCCAGATCCAGTGTGAGAAAATACTTATGACACCCAAACATGTCTATTAGGTCGTCAATCAATGGTAGGGGAAATTTTTGTTTAACTGTTAGGTGGGAGAGGGCAGTATAGTATGTCTCTATAAGAAATACGATCTCCTCTATAAAGTCAATCTGTTCTGGTGTCCCACAAGGTTCTGTCTTAGGGCCCTAGCTCTTCTTAATTTATACCTTCGATTTGCCAAAGTGCACTGCTTTGCTGATGATACGCAAATATTTTACAGTTTTGACCCTAAAAAGAGTGAGTCAGCATCTGCGGTCATCAATTCAGATCTGAGCGTAGTCTCAGCATACGCTAGTAGTCATAACTTACGCCTTAGTTGTTCTAAGTCTAATGCTATAGTGTTTTTCGGAAAAAAGCTTAGAGATTCTGTGAAATCCAAGATTTCTATAAAAATTGATGGCAGCGACATCAATTTTACTTCTTGTGTGCGCAACCTTGGACTGCATCTTGATGAAAACCTCAGATTTGTGCAGCATGTCTACAATTTAAGTACCGCCTGTTACGCGGGGCTTCGACTTTTGTATGCAAACAGACATTTGCTTTCTTTCCACATGCGTAAGTCTCTGTCTGAAAGTTTAGTTGTGTCTAAATTAATGTATAGTAGTATTATATATTATCCGTGCCTTGATAAAATCTCTAAGTACAGAATCCAAAAGATACAGAAAACCTGTTGTCGGCTAGTGAACAACCTGCGTAAGTTTGATCATGTTTACGCAAGCTTTCGTTAGTACGAGATGGCTCAAAATGGAGAACCTTTTTCAGCTTCACATTTTAACCTTCACTGCTAAAATTTTGAAAACGTTATGCCCTAGTTATTTGTACGATAAGCTTATCTGGTGCACATCCATCCGTAGTGTGAATGTTAGAAATCTGAACTTACTAACGATGCCGCAACACAAGCTTACTTTGTTTAGATGTTTCACCTACAATGCAGTAAATATGATTAATTGTTTGACACCATCGTTGAAGTATGCTTTTCTAGAAAATAATTTTAAGACATTATTTAAAAAACATATTTTGTCACCTAAGACTTAGTTAAGATTAGTTTTTTAGGTATTTTAGGTTAGGCATAGACACGGTTAAGCAGAGTGGCCTTTGGTCAGACTTCGCCGTTGCACTATAGTTATATATGTATATATAATAATTGTAGTACAATAAAGTCGTTTATTATTATTATTAATAGAAAATATTCTAGTCAAACTTGGGTATGGCTATAGGTTGGCCTGGAACAGAACAGAACAGAACAGAGCCTAAAATTTGCTTATCTATTTCTTGGCATTTACACATACATACATTTACAAATTCTAGACTCATTTACCTTTGAGCAGATGCAATAACATACATATCCCTGTTTGTCAAATTTAGAACCACATAATGCTCTCAAATGATCAAATATTCCATATTCATAACAGCATACAACTTTTAAACGAACAAATACTCATTTAACTGTAATAGCACTCAGCTTTTACAGATACAAAATGTATGTCAAGATGTTGAGCTGTGAGTGCAGCTGGCAATTTGGTAAAGCTATTCTTGAACAGCTGAATCAGAAACAAGTGGCCTGTTATACATGTAACAAGCTACAACTTATGTAAAAATAGTTACATATGGGAGAATCTCAAAATTTTTGTGTCCATTAAAGTCTTGCCATGGCCTGAGTAAGGTTTTCAGACATCCAGAACACTCGCTTTGAAGTCATACCTATGAAGTTAGCATATTGCTTAGCTTATATGATAGTCTTCAAATTACAAAGATGATAACTTGATGGCAATGCAATTTTGATAGTATCATATTATTGTGCAAGAGATATTATGCTGAAAATCGAATTCTGATACATAATACTTATACTTTTGATAATACCTGCTATTCAGCACTCATTAGTTCACTATTAAGTTAGGCTGACTGCAATAGATGATTCCAAATGAAATTTTGAATTAATACTGTTGATGACAGATTTATTTTCACAGTTATTTAAAGCAAATGTCATGAAGTATCTATAGAAGAGACAATTCGAGCTATAACTGTGTATAAACTACTTTGTGTACATTGGATGTGATTTTTTTAAAGAGTGTTTTGCTGAAATGTATTTGGAAACCAAGTATGCATGCTTCACTGTATGACAAAATTCTTATTTTTATAATAAAGAGGTTAAAAGTACCACTTCCAACACTATTGTTTTTACCAAGTCATGAAAATATTAAAATATTGTGACTCAGAACAGAGCCAATAGAAAACTATTGAAAATATTCTAGTGAACCTTGGATATTGTTATATTTTGGCTTGGGGCAGCTTAGAATTCCTTCAGAAGGCTGTGATGTGCTAGTGAATAAGTGAATGTTGAAAAAAAAAACACTTGGTGGCTGTTGCTGCAGAGCCTAAAAGTTACTTTTTTATTCCAATATAATAACTTGATTCCATTGTTGTCGCAACAAAGTTAAAAATTACACTCATTTATCTCTGGACAGATTCAGTAAAACACATATCCCTGTTTGTCAGTTTAAGAAGCACATAATGCTCTCAAATCGACACATATTCCATATTCATAGCAGCATACAACTTTCAAATGAGCAAATACTCCTTATTAATTGTAACAGCATACAACTTTTACAGATACACGAAGTATGTCAAGACTTTAAAGTGTGAGTTGCAGCTGGGAAGTTAGTAAAGTTATTCTTGAACAGCTGAATTGGAAACAAGCGGTCTGTTACACATGTAACACCTTACAACTGGTAGGAAAAAATTAACATATGGGAGAATCCTAAAAACGTGTGTGCATAAAATATTTGCGATGGCCTGAGTAAGGTTTTCAGACCTTCCTGAACAGTTGCTTTGAAGTCATACTTATGACGTTAGCATTGTTAATATATTATATTCTTACAATCCTGAACATGCTTATTGGATTGCAATGAAATTTTGACACTGCCATATTATTGTACAAGAGATGCGCAAAATATGTTTACTAAACCGCAAACCCAAAAGCAAACTGTGTAGTTGCTGGGTTGATCTAAATTTTTAAATATAGGTTGTTTTGGCAAAATTGAATGTGAACAAGCATGCAGTGCAGGTGAATTATTGACAAAAAATCGATTTCTGATACATAACACTTATACTTTTGATAATACCTGCTATTCACCCAGTAAACACAGTACATACATAAGACGTACATTTTATGTCATATTTACGTCCGTACGTCCTTGGACATAAAATGTACGTATTATGTACGTAAATTTTGGGATGTACATGGTACGTACATAATATACGTACATAAGACGTAGTTACTACTACGTAAAGAACTTACTATATAGTTATACCTTTTCTGAGGTAACTGTCATGATCATGGACGTTGTTAAAAATGTTCATTTATAAGCTTATACCAAATATATTAAATTATTGACGGATATCTTTTATAAATACTGTAGATTTCTTTGAATAGGTACGTTTAGTCATTGCTGCAAAAAGGGCCAAGAGGGTAAGAGCGAAGAGCCAACACCCCCTTAGAGCCGCAGCGTGCAGCGTAATCCATAGGTACTTCTAAAAACTATGAAAACTATTTAAATTGGACGTGAAACTGTCATTCAAAAAATTAATGTTTTTTAACCGTTTGCTGCCCGAACGTTATAGGTTATGTCATTCATTTCTGTTGAGCTTCCAAAAAGTGTGGGAAAAATTATGGATTATTATGGATAGTTAAAAAAATTCAGCCATTCAGCAGAATTTAGCTTATTTTACAAATCACAAAACCTCAGACTTCAGAGTAACATTGTAGAAAACAGAAGGCTTTGCAAAAGTAATGTTTAAGCAGTGTTGTCAGTTGGTTTGACTGTCCCGAAACGGTCCACTTCGGAAACGAAATCAAAACGAAATAGATATTAATCTTTGATGAATTTTAATCGTTATTGAGGTAATTTTGTTTACCGTTGAATATTGGGGTAATTGCCTTGACGTGATAGTTAAATAAGTAGCAAAGTTTTAAATTTTTTATCCTATACGTGGGGAATACTAACAAAAGTAGGTAAAAAAATTGAAATCTGGCAGCATTGGATTGACAGCAGTGAAAGGTGACAACTGAATACTGACAGTAGTAGCAATTTTCGTTCTCTTTCTCCGAAATCCGAATTTATGGTGCTGGTGTGGCGTTGGTTATAAAAAAAAGAAAATTCTATTAACCAGTATACAGGTAAGTGGATTAAATGCATAGTATAAAACGTAGGATAATTTGAACATTATTTTAACTCTTTAATAAGAGGGGTGCATGCATAGAATCTCAGAAAGTACCAGTGGCCAACGAATTCTTGATAACCTAAGAAAATTACTACTAGAAACAAAAACGAACTAAAGAAATTTAAAACTAAAACACATTATTACTGTATGTTAACTAGCTAGTGTAACCAATAAAGCGTTTATTAGCTTTTTATTTTTGCACATAATTTTAGATAATGAATACCAATAAGTCAAAATTAAATAAACATTATAGAACTGCCAAGAGACACCTGGAATGTTTTGAACGTAATCTTGAAGTCGAAGGAAAAAAAGCTACTAGTTTCATGATGTCTGCGTAAAATAATGACTGACTCCCTTGCCAGCACATATAGCTGACTGGGTCGCAGACAGAAAAATAAGTTTTGCGATGCTTTATTTGCTAAGCTTGTCCTAGGTATGTCGTAAACCAGATTAAGACATACCTATTGCAGTCTTAAGTTTAGAAGTAACTTATTAATGAATAATTTTACAGGTCAAAACTTTTAACTTGATTTCACCTAAGCCATACAAATCCCTTTAGATGAAATGTACCTAAAAATGAAATAAATTTTAGCTGCTGCGGAGGAGTCCAGAATTCCAAAAAACAAAAAGGAAAGTGAAGAAGCAATAGCCACATGGCATCGCAGAGCCACTGACCGCCTAAAAGCAAAGAATAGATAAACTTTAGATAGTATATTATTTAAATATTTAAAATACTATTATTTAAACCAGAATGGTTCCTATTTTTTTGAGCTAGAGTTATTATTATTTTTTAAATATACTATACCAGTTTGTTATATGAAAAAATAAAATATTAAAAAATATATACCTCTATTAATCCAAATACCATATGAAGTAAAATTACGTCCTATATATGTCATATCTATGTCAGAAATACGTCGAAAAAGTACGTACATAAGATGTTAAAAGGGGTGGACAAAGTACGTACTATGTACGTCTTAAAGATATCCAAACGGAACTACCGTACGTACATAAGACGTACGCTACGTCAGACGTCTACGTACATAATACGTCTTTATGACGTACATTGGTTTATTGGGCAGCAACAACTGAGTTATTAGATCACTATTAAGTTGGGCTGACTGCAATATTTTCACAATTTAAAACACAAAACTGATCATAATCAGTTAAGGGTTGCATAGTAAACAGTATAGCATCATACTCAAACTGTACTAAGGGCTCTGTGTTTTGCTAGGCGGAATGAGCTTTTATACCTACATATATACTCATATCAATGGAGTACTTAACCCTACAACATTAGGGAAGGAGGAACTCCTCTAAAACCTCTTCATGTATACAGAATGTAATAAAAACGTCTGTCTGCAGTCATGTTCTAGCTGTGAAACAGCCTCTCTAGTGCACAGTCTGCCTAGTGTGACCATTCCTTTCCTTGTTCATGTAAAAATGTATAGGCTTGTTTTTTAGTGTCAAATCATACCTATAAACCAACACGGTAGGTACACATATCAGACCAGGACCACTATTATATTTCTCTATAGCTGTTCCAGATGTGCATGTAAATGCAGAAAAACTGGAGTACTTAACTGTGCTAGGGCATTAAAGTGTGTATGCACGTAATCCTTGACCAAACAATTGCAATTTGCTTGCCCGTCTCCAACAACCGGTCCTGCACGACTCGGTCCGGGCCTCCAAGACTTGGTGTGCAAACGATTTTTGGAAAAGGTCGGTTCAAATCAACCGTCGGTGATTCAAATCTTTGATCACATGTCCAACACCAGCCTATGGCGATTGCATTCATTTTGGCAACCATGACCGACTTAACCCGATTCCGTGAGACGTTATGCCAGAAATATAAATTGGTTTATTTCACTGTAAGGAATATTTAATGGCATTTTTCTAACTTCCCGCGTGTTTTCTCCACGATATATAATGATCCGGGCCGACTTCCCACCCGAAATCGTTTCTAATTTGATGTCTCGTTACTTTAAGGGATTAAATAGAGTGCGGTAAGGTAAGAGGTAACGTAAGACGTAAGGTAATAAACCTGTGGAATCAGATGAGAGTGTTGCGTTACCTCTTACGTTACGACTATAAACACTCTCATCTGATTCCACAGGTTTATTTTCTTACGTCTTACGTTACCTGTTACCTTACCGCACTCTAATTAATACTTAAGAAGTGAATTTCTTATGTCTTGCGTTAAGTCTTACGTTATGACATACGGAACTATAAAAGTATTATTTAGAGTGCGGTAAGGTAAGAGGTAACGTAAGACGTAAGAATAAGAAAAAAGTGGGTATGCTATAGTGCCGTAAGCGGCTTACGGCTTAAGTGACAGGCAGGTGACAAGGGTAGCCAAGTTTGGTATGTGACTCATAGATGGGGCTATATGTTTTAAGCTTCTTCTTGGAGAGATGTTTTATGATTGTTTTGTTTTTTTTTTATTTTTATGGTTATGTCGAATGTCAATGACCCTAGGGCAATATTGTTAATTGTTTAAAGTTATCTCTGATTGTTTATTGTAACTTGTTTACTACTGGAACTTTGTTGAAGGTCTGACGATCAATACGGTACCAGTGCGTAGGGGTTTTGGATAGAGGTAAGGCGCTATAGTCTGAAATACGATGAATTTCTGGATTCTAAAGAAAACCGCTTTTTACAGGTGGCAATGGGTGCTGACTAGTGTATATTTCGAAGAGCTATACATGTCTCATAGGAGTTATAGGGCTGCAATATCTAGTCCAACAATTTTGAATGACTGTCCCTTGTCAGGCGTGCCCTGTATATTTAGTGGACAGTGCAGCTGTTTATAGGATGTAGCGATGTACTTTGTTTAATCAAGTGTACTCCATAGAAGATATTGACGCATACACATACCTGGAATGTTAAGGCAGTTTTCCAATAAAATTACAAAATAGGCAATTGTGAATATATTTCTTCCCATGTAGAAAGTGTACATATCTATCGCTGTCCATCAGTGTAAAATGTGAGGACAGTGACTGTTGCAGTGACTTAAAACAAATTTCATGAAGCATCTATAGAAATAGAATATACAATTCGAGTTTTGACTGTTTATAAAGGACTTTGTACATATTGTGATGTGATTTTCTTAAGAGTATTTGGCCCAAATGTATATGTTTGTAAACCAAGGATGTATCCTTCTCTGTATGACAAACTTTTTAGTTTTATAAACAGGTCAAAACTACCATTTCTAAAACTATTGTTTTTGCCATGTCATGAAAATATTAAAATATTGTGACTCAGAACAGAGGCAATAGAAAACTATTGAAAATATTCTAGTCAAACTTGGGTATTGTTATAGGTTGGCCTGGGGCAGCTTAGTGTGCTAGTGAATAAGTGAATGTTGACCAAAAACACTTGGTTGCTGTTGCTACAGAGCCTAAAATTTACTTATCTATTTCTTAACATTTACAATGAAATAACTAGTTGGTTGCTGTCGCTACAAAGCCAACTTCGAGATTCATTTATCTTTGAACAGATGCGATAACACATATCCCTGTTTGTCAAATTTAGAACCACATAATGCTCTCAAACGATCAAATATTCCATATTCATAACACCATACAACTTTTAAATGAACAAATACTCATTCAACTGTAATAGCACACAGCTCTTACAGATACAAATGGTATGTCAAAATTTTGAACTGTGAGATGTAGCTGGCAATTTTGTAAAGCTATTCTTGAAAAGCTGAATCAGAAACAAGTGAAAGTAACATATGGCAGAATCCAAAAATGTTTGTGTTCATAAAAGTTTTGCTGTGGCCTGAGTAAGGTTTTCAACCCATTCAGAACACTCGAACACTCACTTTGAAGTCATACCTATGAAGTAAGCATATTGCTTAGCTATATGATAGTTTTCAAATTACAAAGGAGATAACTAACATTCAAAACAAAATTGTGTAGTTGTTGAGTTGGTTTAAGTATTTTATTGTGGAAATATTGAATCTGAACAAGTGTACAGTGCAGCTGATGATTTATTGATACACCCTTGAAAATAAAAAAAAATACATATCCCTGTTTGGCAGCTTTAGAACCACATAATGCTCTCAAATGAACACATATTCCATATTCATAACAGCATACACATTACATTACATTATTACATTATTAATTGTAATAGAGCATCCAACTTTTATAGAGTATGTCAAGACTTTAAAATGGAGGTGCAGCTGGCAAGTAATTCTTGAACAGCTGAATTGGAAACAAGTGGCCTGTTATATATGTAACACCTTACAACTTGTAGGAAAACATTAACATATGGGAGAATCCTAAAAAAGTTTGTCTATAAAACTTTTGCGATGGCCTGAGTAAGGTTTTCAGACCTTCCTGAACAGTCACTTTGAAGTCATACCTATGAAGTTATAGCATTGTTCATATATGATATTCTTACAAACTTGAACATGCTTACTTTACCATATTATTGTGCAAGAGATATGCCCAAAATATGTTCACTACACTGTAAACCCAAAAGCAAACTGTGTAGTTGTTGGGTTGATTCAAATATAGGTTGCTCGGGCAAAATTGTGTGAACAAGCATGCAGTGCAGGTGAGTTATTGACAAAAAATCGATTTCTGATACATAATACTTATACGTTTGATAATACCTGCTAATTCAGCAACAACTAACTTATTAGTTCACTATTAAGTTGGGCTGACTGCAATATTTTCGCAGTTTAAAAAATTGTATATGATTCCATTATACAATCAGTTAAAGTATACCTAGCATCATACTAAAACTGTACTAAGGGCTCTGCGTTTTGTTAGGCGGAATGAGCTTTTATATCTACATATATATACTCATATCAATGGAGTACTTAACTCTACATCATTAGGGAAGGAGGAACTCCTCAAAATCCTCTTCACGTATACACAGAATATAAAAAACCTCAGCAAAATCATGACTAGAAAATTGTGGAACTACCTATATGTTGGTTTCATGTATTGTTTAAAGATAATATTTTCTAATACTGCAAATCATGTTATAGCTGTGAAACAGCCTCTCTAGTGCAGTCTGCCTGGTGTAACGTGTAATCATTCCTTTCGTTGTTCATGTAATAATGTATAGGCCGGTCCTGCACGACTTGGTCCGGGCCTGCACGCCTTGGTGTGCAAACGTTTTTTGCAAAAAGTCGGTTTAAATCACCCGTCGGTGATTCAAATCTTTGATCACATGTCCAACTCCAGCCTATGGCGATTGCATTCATTTTGGCGACCATGGCCGAATTCACCCGATGCCGTAAGAAAAATGAATTTGGTGTATTTCCGAGGTAAGCAGTATTTCACAACCATATTTCTAAATTCCCGCGTGTTTTAAGCACGATGTTTAGCGATCCTGGCCGATTTCCACCCGAAATCACTTCTCATTTCATGTCCCGTCACTTTTAGAAATGAATTTCTTACGTCTTACGTTACCTCTTACCTTACAGCACTCTAAATAGTCCCTAAGGGACTACATCTGATTCCACAGATTTATTTTTATACGTTATTCCTTATGTTTTACGTTACTGAACTATAAGTGGTACTTAAGAAGCATCGAATTCTTTCACGCAGGCTGACCGTTACACCCCCGCCACCTTCTGGCAGTACGGAGCAGCTCATATCTGTGCATCGAGAAAATCTGTTGGATCAACATTAATCTTTGACCACATTCGACACCAGATGTCACCAGGTCGAGCACAGACTGTGTAAGGAATGAATGTTATACATGGTTATACAACATGTTTCATGCTATTGCCCGCATGTCGGGCTCTCAAATTATGGTGCTACCAGAAAATGCCATTCTCTGTTTAGAATGAAATAAATGTTTAAATTGTAAACAAATAATAAGACAAAAGTATTAGGTAGAGTGCGGTAAGGTAAGAGGTAACGTAAGACGTAAGAAAATAAACCTGTGGAATCAGATGAGAGTGTTTATAGTCGTAACGTTTCTTCTTACGTTACGACTATAAACACTCTCATCTGATTCCACAGGTTTATTTTCTTACGTCTTACGTTACCTCTTACCTTACCGCACTCTAGTTAATCCCAAAGAGTTACATTGGAAATAAATTTTGGGGGTTGCGTTTTCCACCTCTTACAACCAGGGGGTAAACCAAATAAATGACTGGCTAGGTGCCTTTTTGGTAGTAGAAAATGTCAGGTTACTTTCAATATTGTAACTTTTTTAGTGGTTGTGAAAAAAATTGTTAAAAAATTGTATGTACCCCTTGAAGGGGCTGTATCTTAACAAGGGATGCTCCAATGAAGATTTTTATATGAAAGATCCTATCTTTTTTTCAACGAGGAATCACCCCCTAAATGTTTTACACTTACTTAGTTACGTATATACTCACCGTATATACTCACCCCAAACATCCACTACAATTTTCTCCGCCAAGTTTGTCTTACCTAGCAACTCCCGGATTTTTCTAGACCTGTAAGGACAGTCGCTATTTTCTTGGTCGCGCAACTCCCTGCGTTTTGAGGCACTGATTCCATCAAAACCCACTAACTGAGATCCAGCGTGATCCCAGGAATTCATCCCGGTGCGTAATTCAGAATCGTCGCGACTCCTCCTCAATTTCCGGGCCTCGCTGTAGCACACAACTTCCAATGCTACTGCATTGGTTACACCCCCTCTATCCGCACTGAGAAGATGGCCCAGATCGCCCAACTCGCGCAACTCCCAGGCTGTAGCCATAGTCTGCCGTGGTCCCCACACTGTAGCCCATCAACCCTCAGCCCAACCCTGTCGTACGGAGACAGAACCAAAAGAAACGAGAGTACCGAGCTTTAATCCAGCTACGATGTGACGACAAAGATGTGTAGAATCCAAAATTAAGATTGTTTCACAGCACACTGACAAGAAGATGATTCTTACCGAAAATGAGACCCATTCTGAGGGCCTTTCATCTCCTTTAAACCAACCCAGAGAGAAGAGCCTACCCGGCTGAATATAACAAGCCTCTGAAGGCTAGCGCGCTCAGGTCGGAGGCAGATTTGCTAATGAGATTAGCTGAATTCGAAGCAAGTACGCCTGCGGAACAAAAGACGTTCCTCGCAGATATGGCTTGGATTACCGGTCTGACTAAGCACCAGATCAGACACAAGCGGAGTAGCTGCATCTAAAAGGAATATCTCAAACTGGCGAGGCGACACCATCACTCCTCTGGTATTGCAGAACGCTCCACAAGCGGGAATCAGGTCATCCGCCCATTCGCCAATCCTCCACGAACTGAGTTACTGCCTCTCATCTGGAGTGGAGGTGAAAATCCCTTTTACAGACATCATGCGCTATGCTCTTTGACTCTATCGCGTCATGAGAGTGTGGGGGTCCTATCCTATTCCGAGGATTCGAATACCCGCTAAAAACACCTCCAATTCTCGTTCATTATATTCAGCTCTGGTACCTCGGGAATCTACCGTAGAGCATTGCATCCGAGGAGTCCGTGATGATTTCCGCCACTAGGGTTGGCTACGTGATCTTGGTCATTCACCACGGTGCGCGCTAGTTTTGGTTCGCCCCGGGTATATGATTTCCCCGGTACCACCCATATCTAGGAGGCGTTCCCCTATCCGCCACCTGGGGAGGCGCACACTGAAGGGGTCTAGCAACCCCTCGCGGGAGGTACCTGCTCCTAAACAGGCGGTATCTCCAACCGAGTCGGTTTTCAGCCCCAAAAAAGTCATCAGGAGCATCCGCAGAATGATACGTGGCAAGGAAACCAAGAAAACCTTGGCAACGGAACCACCTTGTGCAACATAGCCAGCTGAGCTAATGCTCCGTGTTCAACCCCTGCCCTTACACGAGCAGCGCATTCCACCTCTATCGATTCTACGCAACAGGCGGCAAGAGCACCAACCCAACCGCCTGCAGTTTCCAGCTCCAGGACGATCCACTGCTCCCAGATGCCGAGTCCATCGGGTTGTGTTTCCGATCCTGTCTACGTCCAGCACTCCAGAATACCACCACAGTGCGCGTCCATGAGATTAAGTTAGTGTCAGTGTAAGTGTAGGTAGCGTCATCCTTTTGACTGCCGACACTACGACCACTTCTTACAGCTGTCCAAAGGACCTACTGAGAGAGAACCTTCTGGAAGCCAGCAACACCGAGCTTTCATAGAACGTTCAATCCCTGACTAACATTGCGCTTCAGCGTTGCGGTAGTTTCATTCCTCAGACTCTCGACGATGCAACTGCAACTTTGGGTGTCACCTCCAGAGTACCAAACACTGTCCTTCCGCCCAGAATTAATGCGACCATGAACGCATACAACTATGGTCGCTCGGCCGTGCTAACGGGAGACCGACCCGCCCACTGCAAAAAGACCCAAGACCTGTACGTCAAGTCCAGATCCTTCCTCGTTGATAAAATACTCCGAGGTGAGTTTCTTATGGATAGTAGCGCCCAACCTAATCTTCAAGATGCTGTCGACTATTTCAGTCCTCTCTTTGAGGCCGATTCCACCCTGGACGACAAACCAGTAGACCTAGGTTCAGATAGCGAACAAATTCTAGTCCCTATGATACCGGGCGACGGTGACGGTCTCCAGGCAAAAACAGGCTGGTCTGCATCTGCTGCCGGTCTAGATGGACCTAGCGTCGCTAAGGTAAAGACGATGAGCGATTCCATCTTCTTAGTTATATCTGGCGTAAGTCAAAGGTGATTCTCATCCACAAGGATGGCGATTGAAAGGACTCGTCTAATTGGAGGCCGGTTACCATCAGCTCCTGCGTCATGAGGCTCTTTCCCCAGGTACTGCCTTCAGGATAAGCTCCTTTGTTGACTTGAGCCTCAGCCGGAGAGCATTTGTTAATATACACGGCACCTTAGTCCCTGAGGCTTACATCCACTCTAGACGGGAGCAGGGTAAGTCGCACGCTGTAGGCGCAGTTGACTTGCGTTAAGTATTTGACTGCGTATCGCACTGGTCCTAATTGGATACAACATGAATCTCGACCACGACCATTAAAATGGGATCGAACACCTCCAGCGAAATTCGTTTCCCGAGAGGTGTGAAGCAGGGTGACCCCCTTCATCCAACCCTCTTTAACATGGTAGTGGACGAACAAAATGGAGTGGAAAGGGGGAGTGGAGGGTTCGCTGGCTCCAGGAATAAAGAATAAGCATCGGCATTTGCCGATGACCTAGCATTGGAGAACAACGATATAAACATCCCAATCACCCTCTCCGCAGTCCCCCTCGTAGGTATTGCGATGTTGATTTTGACAGTCTGGGGTCACAACAACTAAGGAAAGGCATCTATGCATACCCCAGAACATTTCCCAATTTTTACGATTACCTTAAGACATTCGGCAACAGCGGCACGTCAACGCGAAGTTCATTCATCCAAAAGTCAAGGCGCCAACGGCGAGTGACAACTGTCAATTGACACCTCTTGTTGACAGCTTGACGAAGCTTCATTTGCATTTTACTTCTACGTGAAATCGAGTGTATATAGTGGTAAGAAGTGCTGAAAAATCGAGTGAAAAATGGTGGTGGTCATCAGTGCTATATCTGCAAGATATATTCCCGTAAACCAGATTATGCTGGTTTTCCCTTTCACCGGTATGTCGGAAAAATGTCTATTGGATGCGTTATGTTCACTGTTCATGGGCGTCGCGAAAAAAAATTATATATTTTAGATGATTGTCAAGGAATTTCGTCAAATAATATCGAAACACACAGAATATAGGGAATAACAGCACTTAGTTAGTTAGCTCCTTCCTAAGCTACTTCAACCACTGATTTTTTTTCAAATACAGAAAGCGGCATTCTTGAAATTTTTCTGTATAGAGTGTTTGTTGATTGGTTCAGTAGGTATATACTGCTACCCACTGATAGTAGCACCCGAAATATTTGGTGACAATGCCTACGTTTGGAGAATACTGAGTTGCTCAAAGACACAGGATTGTATTCCAGGCATTTTATACCCCGATGCATTCATCATTATGATTCTCAATTTTTACTGCAAAGTAATTAATAATTCAACCTCAACTCGCATCCAGATAACGGAAATGATTACCAATATCATTTTAACATTTTTATTGTAATAATTCACCTCCTCTACTGATAACATAAATACATCTTCTCATAGTGGTTTATTATCTCTGTCACACTTATTGTACTCTGGTCTCGGGCTTTCTACACGTCAAAATACATGTTTCTCATACTCATATAGTTTATTGACTTTTTACATGATTAGGCATGCGTACAACCAGACTAGATACTTGAAAAGAAGCCTTGCATCTATAAGATGATAGGCATTATAAATACTGTTGAACAATGTTAGAATTTCGCTACCCACATTGCTCTTACCATGGGACGCATATAACTTCACATGACATTTGTGGAATTGACGCGATTTTGTTGACATTTCTGTTTTTTGGCCGAGTTATGTAAGCAATGAGGAAAACTGGAATCCCTGAATGAGTGAAGGTTTCTATTTGTTTCAATAGTCTGTGCTCCAAAATTCACCTTGCCGTTTCTGTGACTGACCTAAATATCTCGTCGCTACCATGCCCCTTCTATGTGCATTAGCACACGTCACGTCTCCGCCACGTTCGTGCCCCGCCCTTGTAGCGTCCTCGCCTACGTCTGTTCAGTGTGCATTGAGCCTAAAAGCTAACAAAACAATTATGTTAGGTACTTTCCCAAGAGCTCAAAACAGTGTGAAAAATGTTCACCTATGCCCAAGATTAACCAGTCCTTATAGGAACAAGAAATGTTTTTGAAAAAAGGTCGGCTATGCGCAATGAAATTTTAAATATGGATAGCATTCAATAATGAAAATGAAGCCGCATCTTATTTTCGATAAACGCCGGGGCATTCGTCCACGGTTGCATGGGACATCCTTAGGACAGTAGGATAACTGAGACATGTTTGATGCCACACCTTAGACCACTTAAAAGACAAAAAATAGCTCTGGAAGTAGAAGTGCAAATTTGGTGATATCTTGCTAAGTATCGTCCACTTACTGAATATTCTCTTATATTTTTTTCACCTCGATAAACAATAACAGACTATGAAGGATACCCAAAACATCCAAAAGCGAAGCGAATGTAGTTTGTTTAAATGGCTTCGTGGATAGGACGCAATGGAACAATCGCTTGGCCACCGCATCCACCGGACTTGACTTCACTTGATTTTTTCTTGTGGGGTACAGTGAAACAAAAGGTTTACGTCGACCTGCCAAATACACGCGAGGAGCTTATAGGCAAAACTATTCAAGTCGGAAATGAATTACGGAATGACAAAGCAATGATCAGTCGCTCTACGCAACATGTGTCAGTAAGAGTAACAGCATATCTACAGCAGCATGGAGGACATTTCGAACAATGACTGTAGTATTTGTTACTTTTTTCCCAAAATAAACGTCGTGTTTACTAAGAATTTTGTTTTACTGCCTTCTCAACTGTCGGATTAGACAATAAAGGGTCAAACAATCATAGCTTCTAAACTACTTTACTTAGGGCTAAGACGTGTTTAGCTATTTTTTCAGAAAACATCATGTACTATCGCTTAGAAATCAAAAAAATTGTAGGTTAACAGCTCAGATTTTTTGAAAAGGCTAAAATTAAGTAATTATTTTCTTTTTACATTTTTTTTCCTCTTATGAAATAAAATTTGGAAAATATTTACAATTTAATAATAATTAAATGGTCGATAAATAAGCGCGCCCTGCAATACATCGTTTTCTAGAGTAAAATAATAAGACTATTCGCATACAAGTGTGTCCAAAATGTAGCTAGAGTAAAGCTATACGCGATAGAAACAGTTATCCTTCCAATAGTGCAGTGTACAACTCGAAATTCGATAAAAACTGGTGAATACTTTTACATTAAACATCGTTTTCCCACCTATTGTGCTAATTCGCAGACTATAGTTTTTACGTTGAAGTCCGTAACCGGCCACCATATGCGGTACGGATAGTTTTCTGAAGGGGGACATCAACGATAAATCGCCACTGTAAAAGATGTCTTGCTGAGTTTCTCAAAATTCATTCAAATGCCAGAAATGCACGTTAAAAGGGTAACAACACCCTGTCACCGTGAAGACAACAACCACTACTTGGTTGGAGTACATCCCTCTTATGAAGCCAATGTCTACAAACCTGATCTCTGGCCTTGTGGTGTTGTGTATGAGAGGTTCAATTTCAAACAAGGCCAAAAATTCCTGGATAACTACAAACCACGTCCCAAGGATACGGCGAATGGAGATTTTTAAATACTCCATCATTGCCTACTAAGCCACATAGTGTCTGTGTTGAACACTGTACAAGAATCCAAGACTCAGGGAGTCTCAATAGTACATCGTCTACTAGTGCCATCCACTACCAGGACATAATATTTGAAGACAATCAATCGGAATGCGAGTCTTCCACAACGGACCAAGCAGCAAAGATGGGTAAAGTTGATCAAAAACCATGTAGAACCGACTCAAGTTTGACATTAATGCATTTTAACATCCAATGACTTTCTAAAAGCTTAGAAATTGTGCCTGATCATTAAAAACCTGATTTTTTGTGTAACACTGAGCACTGGCTTAAGTCGCTCCAAATAGATGTGATAAATATCCAAAATCATGAAAGGGTAAACAGCTTCTGTGCGAAAGCTTATGATAGAGGAGGAGTGTGTATATTTTCGAAAAAAGGTTTAGGGTTAAAGCTTATAGTTTTTGATAAATGCATTGAAAAGGAGTTTGAGGTATCACTATCGGTTTTAAAGTCCCAGAAGTAACTTTGATGGTTTCATTAACAGAGTATATGACCTACTTTGAATGTATTATAACAAAGACGGCTTTTATGTAGTTTGATAAAAAAGTGTATGTATACAGGCGTGATTTCTCTGAGGATCACACGTTGACCTTCAGATTGAAACTATGTGCTCAATATTGGTCGGGAATATATCTATTGAATAGTTTTCAAGATGCTCTTGGTTCTATACAAATTTACTTCATCTGTTTGATAACGTATTCAGTCACAAGAAAATTAGAAGGAAGGCTTGTAGAAATACATGGTTTTCTCCAGAAATCAAACAACTACACGATACCTTACGTAAACTTTTTAAAATATCCAATGTATATATTAAAGAAAGATATAGAAGTCTGAAAAAATAAATCAAAACAAGATAAAAACTGCTAAAAAGAAATTATAATTACTATAACAACAAAAGGCTCAGTTGTACGAATAGTGTGATGAAGGAAAGTTGGAAAATAATAAATGAGCACAAAGGATGCAGACATAAGCCACTACATTCTAATTTTCGTCATAACAATAAAACCATAACAGGTACACAAAACACTTGTAATGAATTTAAGGATTTTTTCATTGATTCATACGCTATCACTCCTCAGTATGAAAAACTAAAATTACAGCCACAATCTGACGTGACATATCTTTTAACTCCAACCACACCTCAAGAAATACAGGATATTATTAACAAAACCACTTTCAAGCCTGCTGCAGGCAGGTATACAGGGTTGGGATAAAGTATGGAACCAAGCAAATAAGTTTGGAACGGAAAGAGTTACATTGCTGAAAATTTGCAGGCAAGTGTAGTGACGTCTAGTGCATCCGAAGACATTATGTTGGCTATTAATGTACTCCCGGTTTAACCGGAAGTACCGTCAACTTTTTTAATTTAAATGGGACACCCTGTATATTTTTGCAGATTTTAGTTCAACTTTTTTCCCGAATACGTCCATAGTGGGTTTAGCATTAGTTTCTGTAAAAACGGGTAAGATAAAGCTTCTTTATTATTTCAGGTGTTTAAAGTAAGTTGAGAATCATAAGGATGAATGCATTGGGGTCTAAAATGCCTGGAATACAATCCTGTGGCTTTGAGCAACTCAGTATTCTCCAAACGTAGGCATTGTCACCAAATATTTCGGGTGCTACTATCGGTGGGTAGCAGTATATACCTACTGAAACAATCAACAAACACTATACAGAAAAATTTCAAGAATGCCGCTTTCTGTACTTGAAAAAAAATCAGTGGTTGAAGTAGCTTAGGAAGGAGCTAACTTACTGGGTGCTGTTATTCCCTATATCCTGTGTGTTCTGATATTATTTGACGAAATTCCTTGACAATCATCTAAAATATATAAATTTTATTTTTCGCGACGCCCATGAACAGTGAATATAACGCATCCAATAGACATTTTTCCGACATACCGGTGAAAGGGAAAAACCAGCATAATCTGGTTTATGGGAATATACAGGGTGGGCCAATAGTGCGTGGACGGAGGATTGTGGGCTTACTAAAAAATAATTAAAAATCTCTTACTTGGCCATGGTAGAGACCCTTGAGGGCTATAACGTAAAAATATTTTCACTTAAAATTTGACGTTTATACAGGGTGATTCATATCAAACTTACATTTTTTTGAATGGAACCCCCTATATATTATTGCATATTTGGATTCCTTGGTTAATTCTAGTGTGACTTTATGTAACACACATGGAACTTTAAACGAACTGTTTAGGCGCAAATCACCATTTTTGGTATAAGCAGGTATCAGAAAAAAAAATAAAATATCGCAGCGATTATAAAACTTAGAAGGCCTTGACTTTGCGGTACGACTAAGCATGAAATGCGTCATCTTAGGTCAGACGGCTAAATTTGAACTCTTTTTGTACTTGGAGAAATCAGAGGATAAATTAAGGAAACTTCAATCACAGATAACTTGATTTTTTCAAATGGGAATGCCTATTTTGGTTTAAAGAATCAAATGTAAAATTTGATTACCTTTCTAATGATATAGCACTCTTGATATCAATCCTTTTTGGTTTTCATTTTAATTCAAATTTTCAGTCAAATCGGTGTTTTTCACAATCACTAGTAGTTTTCCTTTGATTAAATATTTTTTACTGACTTTGGCAATTGGATAATAGCTAGTAGGCTGTGAAAAATGAGCGTTCCTGTTACCGCTATTGTTTCTGGTTAGAGCTAACATGTTGTAAGGAATTTTCATAATCTTGCTTCGTTGCTCTAGTTAGTTTGCATCTTTCTACTAAGTTAGTTGGTTTCTTCCATATTAACGAGCTTTTGTTTATTTTTCATCGCCTGCTAGGTCGCTTGCACGCAGGAAAATTGAAAAACACCGATTTGACTGAAAAATTGAAATAAAATGGAAACTAAAAAAGATTGATATCAAGAATGCTATATAGTTAAAAAGGTAATCAAATGTTACATTTGATTCTTTAAACCAAAATAGGCATTCCCATTTGAAAAAATCAAGTTATCTGTGATTGAAGTTTTTTTAATTAATCTACTGATTTCTCCAAGTACAAACAGAATTAAAATTTTGCCGTCTGACACAGGATGAAGAAGTTTTATAATCGCTGCGATATTCAATTTTTTTCTGATACCTACTTATACCAAAAATGGTGATTTGCGCCTAAACGGTTCGCTTAAGGTTCCATATGTGATACATAAAGTCACACTAGAATTGACCAAAGAATCCAAATATGCAATAACACAGGGTTGGGATAAAGTATGGAACCAAGCAAATAACTTTGGAACGGAAAGAGTGATATTGCTGAAAATTTGCAGGCAAGTGTAGTGACGTCTAATGCATCCGAAGACATTATGTTAGCTATTATTGTACTTCCGGTTTAACCGGAAGTACCGTCAACTTTTTTAATTTAAATGGGACACCCTGTATATTTTTGCAGATTTTAATTCATCTTTTTTTCCGAATACGTCCATAGTGGGTTTAGCATTAGTTTCTGTAAAAACGGGAAAGATAAAGCTTCTTTATCATTTCAGGTGTTTAAAATGCCGGTCATTCAAAGTAGGTTTTGGCGATCGCGTGAGGACTCACAAAGAAGTGTGTCAACTTTTATTGATTTACGTCCCGACAGGGGTCCTATAACATGTTTGACGGTGACTAAAAAAAAAAAATACAAAAAAATTACTTCAAACGGGAAGTCCGCAGACCGCCACGGACGAATTTGTGAGACAAATTTTTTAAGAAACAAATACGAAACTGACTCTGGACGTATTCGGAAAAAAAGATAAATTAAAATCTGCAAAAATATACAGGGTGTCCCATTTGAATCAAAACAGTTGACGGTACTTCCGGTTAAACCGGAAGTACATTAATAGCTAACATAATGTCTTCGGATGCATTAGACGTCACTACACTTGCCTGCAAATTTTCAGCAATATCACTCTTTCCGTTCCAAAGTTATTTGCTTGGTTCCATACTTTATCCCAACCCTGTACATATATGAGATATGTGTTTCGGTAATAAAATCTTTCTCACATGGGGAATATCCCAAAGATTTGTAGGTTTCGAGGGTTGCACTGATCTTTAAAAACAAAGGATCTAAAGATGAAGTTTCCAACTACAGAAAATATGCCTTCCTAATCAACTAGCTAAAATTGTTGACATGTGTTTTTACACAAGGCTCTGTGAATTTATAGAAAACAATAATTTAATGAATAACTGTCAGCATGGCTTCCACCCTAGAAGATAAACAGAAAGTGCTTTGGCTGAGTTGTGTCAATTTGTGTACAGAGCCCTAAATGATCAAGAACAGTCAGTAGCTATAATGTTTGATCTAAGTAGAGCTTTCGACACTATTGATCATAACTTATTGTTAGAAAAACTTCAAAGGATAGGAGTGCGTGGCGTTACAAATGAGGGCTATCATCATATTTATAAAAAAATTGAGTCAAGTTGATTGACTCAGTACTTCTCACACATAATGATGCTACCATTTTATTATTTTCCCATTGCATGAAGCTATAGTTTGAAATCCGTTGCAACCAAATCATGGCCCACCCGCCCGTAAAAAAGCATCCAACACAAAACTCTCGTAAATAGTTTCTTGCGTCTCCCTCCTTAGAAGATAGGACGCCATATTTTTTTTTCTGTATGCATCAACTAAACGACGCTAAATGATCAGGAGCCTCCAAACCACCTAGAAACGAAGCTTGAGCTGTTTTTATATTTTTAGTTTTTTTATTATTGCTGCGCCGCCACTGACGATTTTTCCAAAACAGACGCGTTTTCCATTCTCGCCGCGACACTAAATTCTATGTCAAAATTTCATTAAAATCAGTTCAATAATTGTCGCTTTACGCAAAATACATAGAACGAAACCCACATAACAAAAGTATATACCATGTACGTACATTGGATATCGAATCAATGGATGTCTAATAGACATCAAAAAAATATACATTGCATGTACGTTTGTCGCGAACTTTCACATCCATGGCATATCCATAGAATGTACATATGTACGTCTAATGTACATGCATAGTATATGTAACATAGTCCAGGGATGAACATGTATATTCATAATATATACCATGTAAATATATACATACCAAAGTATATACATTGTACATACAGTGAATATGTATATCCACAAATGGAACATGAACGTCTAATGGATGTAACACAGACATAAACAAATTTACATTTCATGTACGTTTGTCGCGAACTTACACATCCATGGTATATTAATTAAATGTACATTAATGTACTTTTAATGCACATGCATAGTGTATGAAAGTTCAATGTAGAGACAGAAAAATAAATAAACTTTTTTTCAGTTTTACAACCCCCCACCTCCCAACCGCCCCAATTTCACCCTCACCCAAAAAAAGTAGAAAATGATCAGGAACCCCTAAAACGCCTAAAAACAAAGTTTGGGGTGTCTTTATATTTTTTATTATTGCTACGCCGCCACTGACATGATTTTTCCAAATCATACGCGTTTTCTATCCTCGCCGCGGTAGTAATACTGTGTCAAAATTTCACTAAAATCAATTCAATAATTTCTGCGTAACGCAATATAATAATATAACGATCTAATACAACACTCGTATGTATACGAGTACACCACAAATTCCCTTGGTTCCTATAATGAGAAAGGCAATGTTCGGATGGGCCTAAAAAAGTGCACTATGGAAAACTGAAAAATTTGCTGTATTAATAATAGGGTGTCAACTGACCTGTGACGGAAGATCCAGCGACATAAATCACCTTTTTAGGTCCATCCGAACATTGCCTAGCATATTACCGAAACTAAGGGACTTGGAATTTTCTGTATACATACAAGTAGTTATTGCTTCAGATCGTTTTGTATTTTGTAACGTGGAAACTACTAAATTGATTCTAATGTAATTTTGACACAGTATTACTACCATGGTGAGAATGCAAAACGCGTATGGTTGTTATAAATCGTGTCAGTGGCAGCGTAGCAATGATCAAACAACTAAAAGTATGAGAACAGCTCAAACTTCGTTTTTAGATGTTTTAGGGGTTTCCGATCGTTTTCTACCTTTTTTGGGTGGGGATGAAATTGAGTGGTTTGGGGGGTGGGGATTTGTAAAACTGAAAAGTCTGTAGTATTGATAATAGGCTGTCTATTGACCCGTGACGGAAAGACATAAGGCATAAGACAATTTTAGGGGGAGGGCCGCCGATGATTTGGTTGCACGGGGATCTCAGACTAAAGCTTCATGCTATGAGAAAATAATAAACTGGTACCACAGTAATGTGTGCGAAGTACTGAGTCAATCAACTTGAATTATTTTTTTATATGGCTGTTCGTTAGCCTTCCGAGATCTTGATCATATATGGAGAAGTTATTACCTGGCGCATAGACATCCCATTGTTCCTTGTGCACCGGACGGGGTGTCCCAAAAATGAAAAATCGTATAATGACTTTAACACAGAGATATAGTACCGTTACGATATATTCATGGTCACCGTTCATTGATATGATGTGCAGCAGAAACATATCTTTATTTCTGTTAATAAACAGCAAATGTGCAGTAGTCATTGACTCAGTGTGCAGCAGTCGTAAATTCTATAGAAAACTAATATACATCATACACCCTTTCAGTGTATCAAAAACTCTCTTCAGGTATTTTAGTACGCCATTTTTGTTGATGTTGACTATTGAAATCCATTCGATTTGAAACTTCTTCGAAACTCCTTCGTCTATTAACCTATAGGTTACCGGAGTTTATGGATAAAACAGATAAATGAGACGCGCTTGTTTTAAACTATAGATAGTTTACTCTGGATATATTATCTAATATGAGCAATTCTTAAAGACTGTTATTTTTCTGTTTCAGAACGTGATTTAGAGCAAAACGTTACCCCCACTTATCTGCTGGAGACTCCTCCTGCTCGCACCATTCCTCCGAAGTCCCCCAAATCGCGGAAGCGCCGTCATCAGCGTCACCTAAGTAAATCTACTTCTGAGCTGAGCAGTCCCAAAGAAACCGATCAGCAAACAAGTGACTTCAGACCCAGATCGGCTGCACCTCCTGAGCATGCGCATATGACTGTGGTGCAAAGGGCGCATTGCTTTCTAGCACAGCTTAAGGTAACTTATCAGGCATTGCTTTGATTTTTTTCAACTTGCACAGTATGTTTTAAAGTAACTGAATTGTATAAATGAACGGATAAGCGCATGAATGAATGAGTGGGGTATTCCGGTAGCGTAGTCACCGCTTCATAGGCTACTACGTAGGCCCATTTGCAATTAAGTTTCAAAGTTCTAAACAAGATAACTATCTTGCTCGCACTACCATAGGATCTGTGCTGACGGCTCTTTCTCTATACAGCATGGTACACACTGCTGGTGACCAAAAATCCCCCAGGTGCTCTCTGTCCAGATAGGGGGGATAGAAGATAGACATACCAGTCTGGGTCTCGGGTTTAGAATGGTCCCAAGGTTTAATCCGCCTGTCATAAGAGGCGACTAAAACATTGGTACCCCTTGCCTTAGAAGGGCCTATGGTGGTCACCGGCTGTCAAAGAAGGCGTATGAACCTCCATAGTGAGGAAATGGCTGGACCTATGTTAAGGACGGTTTCCCAACACCGTCTGACTCCAGATTAGGGGCGGCTGATAACAAACCTGGCAGTAGGTACTAAATGCGCCCCCAGGAAGCCGCCCAACACCAAACGGCTATTCGATGCGTGGCGACACCGCGGGGTTAACCTAAGCCAGAGATAAAAGCCGGCCGGCAACCTGTATAGATGCATTCGTAAGAGGCAATTTGGTCGGCTGCCTCCGAAATGTCGGCTGGGGGCCCTAAGGCTAACCACCGGACGGGCCCTACCTTCTGGTTTGACCGCCCCAGAAGAAGAGCACCCACACCACGCCGGTATCAGAAGCCGGCTCTGAGCAAGGTGGCGGTGCCTCGGATCGCCCTGATGACGATACGCGCACTGACACGGACCGTTTTAGGTCGACGACGGAAATGAAGGATGACCTGCTGAGCTGTTACAAGAGCAGTAGCCCGCGTCATAGGGGATACATGTCCCGGATGCATGGGAGGTGGTGCGAAATGCATCCAGAGCATAGCACAGTTACCTCCCAGAGCTTGCGGAACCAGGTATGTTACTTTCGGGGGCAGGTCCAGTTTTCAGCTAACCGAAGAAACTTTTCACCTTTACGGTTTTGCCTCGCGGCGCGCTGCGCCCTCCCCACTGCTTCCCACGAAACCACTGCCAAGGGAACCCAACCGCCTCCACCTTCCAAAAATTAGCGGGGAAGGAACATCCTTCCTCCAATCTTTTCCCTTTTTTTTCTCTTTTTTCCTTTTGTACCTTTCTTTCTTATTTTTTTTTATTTTTTGGCTCTTTTCTTCTATCTCTTTTTTTGAACTCTTTTTTTATTTTTTTTTAACATTTTTTTTGTATGTGTTCCTCTACTACCCGTCATATTTATTTCTTGAATTCTCCTTTTTTCTATTTTTCTTTCTATTTACCTTCTTTTCTTTTGGGCCTCTTTTTTATGTTTTTTCAAATTGATCCATTACAAATATATAGCCTTATATGGCTGGCAATAGTGCCTCACATCGTCTCTTAACCTACAGTATCAACAAGATTCAAAACCAGAGAATCCTGGAGAACCTCTCACACGTCCTCCACTACAGCTGCTCCCCATTCATTCCACGTTTGCACACCCCTTTCGTTCACCTTCCCGTTTACCCTCAGGTTCGGTCTCTGTCCTAACCCCAGGTTTTCTATCATTTCTCTCGCGTTCACCCTCGTCCGTTGTCATGGACGTATTGCAGGCCCCTGTAAATTGCCGCGTACTCTGCTATTAGAGGGGGAGGTAATGCCCTCCACCCTCTCCCCCTGCTGGTGAGCAACATACTCGTTTCTCGCAACAATCATTCCTATTCCCACTCTCTCGTTTTTTACACTTGCATCCACGTTCACACAAAACTCATCTTCCGTTAGAGTCTGTCCCTCCATCCTTAATTCCCATCCAGGATGACGCTTGTCCACATCCATAACCTTGCTCGCCTTCATTTTCTCGCCTAATTCTTGCATTGCACTCCACCTTTCATACGCCTCAATGTCCACAGGTCTAGTCCCAGTCAGTACTTCCAAAGTCTCTGTCGCCACCGTCCTATATACTCGCGCAATCATCAAGCCACACAACCCTTGGATCGCACGCAATTGCCTTCTCACCCTACTGTCCCTAGCTCTTTTTCCCCAAATCTCACAGCCATACAAAATTCCATTCTTTAACACCCTCCCGTATATAAGTTTGGAGACCTCCTTCTTTAACCCCAATTTTCGCTCAATAGCTCCCCTGAGCTTCCCGGCTATTTCTCTGAACTTGGCCCGAACACCCTTGACATGCTCGATGAAACTCCTTTTCTTGTCTATCGTCAAACCAAGATACTTGACTACCTCTCCCATCCTCATTCTCTCTCCTTTCATACGGACCACCGGCTCCCTAATCTTTCTCCCATTCTCTATAAACATACACTCCGTCTTTCTCTCATTGCACTCTAGCCCACACTCACTCTCCAATTCAATACATTCCTGTTCGATCTCCCTCCATTTGCCCTCTATTTCTTTCACCGATTTTCCCCTAACAATCACCAACTGATCATCCGCGTATACCGATACAACACACTCCTCCTGCTCTCCGCTCCTACTCCACTTAGCCTTCAGTCTATGCATCCTTCTCAACTACCCTTCCATCATCGCGATCCACAACGTCGGCCCTAAAGCCGAACCCTGTGGACAGCCTCTATTAACCATTTTCTCCTGACAATCACTCTTGACCTTCCTTTCCCTAGGAAGCTATCACATAGCCTCCTCATGCTTTAATTCACGCCACATTCGTTTAGGCCCTCCATTATCGCTTTGCGTCAAGCCATGTTGAACGCGTTCGACATAATAATAATAATAATAAATGCCTTTATTTCCAAACAGTTGATCAAAACAAACATAAGGAGTATAAATTAAAACATTAATAAATCAACAAAATTAAAATGATACAAGCTATCTGAAAACCACAAGGGGGAGTTCACTATAGAGTGCTCTTCCACTCAACCCTTGAATTATATTAAATCTATTTTAATAAAATTCGCATTCCGCACAGCATACACAGCAGCATATATAAAAAATACCTACATATGTGGATTAAATTCAGAAACAGAAGAATAATTGAGGAAAAAAAATAAATTTAACTTTAAACACAACAAGAACAATGACGGATATTAGATCCTGATGAAATTTAATACATCAGTGGCTCGCAAATTGCATACAGAGCTTGATTACAACGCAATATTAAGATACAACACATACATTTTTACTTCATAAGTCCAAAGTATGATTCGCGCAAAATCATTCTAAATTTGTACATCTCACAGGATTTCAGGTACGGAGGAATAGGATTATATATTTTGTATATATTATAGCTAAAGGAACCCAAAAAACTTAGTTCTGTGATCTGGAGCACTAATATTTTCTTTTGAACGTATATTTACTGAATGAACGTCTTTCCTACCTGATATTTTGTCATAAAGGTAAGCTGGCTGATTGAGAGTTAAAATCTTGTGATAGAAACAAAGTGTAACTACCTCAAAACGATCTCATGTTCAACCAACGAACATCTTTCAGCTTACGACTCACCCTTTCATATTTTCTAATACCAAATATAAAACGTATACACGCATTTTGAGTTCTCTGTACCCTCACTGTATAATAGCTTTAACGCAAGGTAACATTTTTTAACACAGCTTGATACATATTCGCGAAATCTCAAATTATAATCGATTATTAAGCCTAAATGGGAGTCCGGTCCTGGCGCGATACAGGTTCAGACACGTGCGAGTTCACTCCTAAGTCTTTATCCAATAGGAGGGATTTAGAGTGCACAAGGGGTTGCAAAAGTGGTGATTGTGAGTGGCTTAGTGATAAGGGAATTTGAGGCAGGCGTTTCGTTATACCGAATCTGTGAATATCTAAGAGATCGAAATAGAAAACAAATCCAAGTAGCCCACCGAGAGGAGCCGAGTTCCCGAGGGGTCGACCCGAACAACGCACCTATCGCGGTGGGTGCCGCGACGACGAAGCAGTACCGGTTGATCAGCGGTGCATACCTGTGACAGACAGAGGCGGACTCAGAATTGGTACGGGAAAATTTCGAGAGGTATGGATAGCGACGACTACTCTACTGATGAAGGTAAGCGGAACAGGGAGGTGGCAGGGGTTACTGATTTTTTCGCGAAATGCCGGGAAACGGCGAGGACACCAGAAAAAGGTCCAAAAGCCGATAGTGCCAAATTGGATAGAATTATGGACATGCTCACTCTAAGAACAACTCATATAGAGGAAAAGGAGTATAAGATAATGGAGGAAATGAGGGCTTTAAAGCAAGAAAATGAGGCAATAAGGAAAGAAAATGAGTATATACGAAATGAACTAAATTACATGAGAAGGAGGCTAGATATTTTGGAGGCCGATAAAAGAAAACATAATATTGTAGCAAGGGCTAAGCGTAGACACAGATGATCCTACGATCTTGAAAAATAAATTAAAAGATTTTCTCAATCAAAAAATTGAAGCAGATGTTGATATAAAGCAAGCAAAGCTTATAGGCGAAAAAATGTATCTACTGGAGCTAAATAGTACGCAAGACAAACTCAAAGTCGTAAAAAATAAAAACAAACTGAGGGCATATAGGGAATCCATTGTTTACATAAATGATGACTTGTCAAAGAGAGATAGGGAAATAATGTCCAAACTGAGAGGCATCGCTAGGGAGGAGAGAAGAAAAGGACGTGTGGTAAAAATAGGACTCATGAAACTAACCGTAGATGGACATGTATGGAAATGAAACCATCGCGAAGGGCGCATAGAACAAGAGGCGCAGCAAGATAAAAAAGCAAAAAAGTAAAGCGCGATGAAGGCAGAAAGGACATAACGATGACAGATCACGAGAAACAAGGAAAGATAGACACATTCATAAACATTGGCACATGGAATGTTAGAGGATTGCAGGGGGCGGGAAGTTTAGTTAATCTGGTGGGGGAAATGAACAAATACAAAATGCATATTGT
Source organism: Callosobruchus maculatus (assembly GCA_951848785.1). Taxonomy (NCBI): domain Eukaryota; kingdom Metazoa; phylum Arthropoda; class Insecta; order Coleoptera; family Chrysomelidae; genus Callosobruchus; species Callosobruchus maculatus. Next base: position 1,286,340 of record CATOUR010000103.1, read on the forward strand.
AGCCCTACAAGAACACACATTTAAAAGGAAATATTGTAGAAAAAGTAGGTAATTACATTCTGTTAACGAGTGGGGGGGGGGGGAGAACAGAAGGTTTGGGGTGGGGTTTTCAGTTCATGCGGACTTCAAGAGTAGGATTAAAGGTTTTGAACCAAAATCAGATAGATTGTGTATGTTGAAGGTGGAGTTGAATGGAATCAAAATGATAATAATCAACATACATGCACCTACTGAAGATAAGGAGGAGGAGGTGAAGGACGAATATTATGAAAAGGTGGCGGATATACTGGAGGAAATACCAAATGAATATGTCACAGTAGTGATAGGAGATGCGAATGCGAAAGTGGGAAATGAAGATATATACAAACAAATAACAGGAGGAGAAAGTAAGCATATGGAGAGTAACGATAATGGCCTTAGACACATTTCCTTTGCAATAGAACATTACCTAAAGATTATGAGCACGCATTTTAAAAGAAAGGCTATATATAAAGGAACCTGGGTTATACCGGGGAGAATAGAGACGAACCAAATAGACCACGTCTTAATAAAAGAGCAATTTTCAAAATATGTGACTAATGTAAAATCCTGCAGAGGTGCTGAGTCAGATTCGGATCATTACCTGGTCAGAGCTACAATGAAGATATGCCAGTCAGCAGAAAAAAGACCAAGGCAAAAGAGAAGCAGGTGGCATAACGTGGAAGATCTGCGGAAGGTCGAAATAGGCCAACAGTATAGAAATGCAATATGTCAGGAATATGGTACAAAAGAGCATAAAGAAATAACGGAAACTGATAAGTGCTGCAACTGTCTAAAAGGAGCAATACAGAAGGCAACAAACAACACCTTAGGTAGTCATCGACGCTATAAGAAGGAGACGTGGTTTAATGACGAATGCAGACGAGAGTTAGAAGAAAGAAAGAGGCTAAGACAGAAGATGCTACAGTAGCAGACGGAGGAAGACATAAAGAACTACCAGAATCAGAAGAGGAAATCGAAGCAAGTTTATAGGAAACAAAAAAGAATATTTGAAGAGAACAGGTTGAAGCGGATTGAAATGTCATTTATGAAAAAAGAAATGCGTAATTTTTATAAAGATGTTAAGGCTATTGGGAAAGGATTCCAGCCGCAGGCGGTCTTCTTCAGAGATAAAGAGGGGAAGCTACTGGGAAGTGAACATGGAATTTTAGAGAGATGGAAGGAACATTTTGAGGATCTGCTAAATAAAGAAACGGCCCAGGTAGCTCAACATACTGTAGAAATAACAGAAGGAGAAATAGAGGATGACCCATCACAGCATGAGGTACTAGAGATTTTACAGGCTATGAAAAATAATAAAAGTCCAGGAGCTGATGGAATTATGGCTGAAAACTTGAAATATGCAGGGGAGCTTGTGCATGCAGAAATTTATAACATAATTCTGGGTATATGGAAAACTGAGAGACTGCCAACCAATTGGTGTAACTCACTAATTATACCAATATTTAAGAAAGGTGATCCAACTATATGCAGTAACTACAGGGGAATAGCTCTGTTAGAGGTAGCGTACAAAATATTTGCAACGTTAGTTAAGGTTAGAAAAATATGCGGAGGCCGTACTAGGGGAGTACCAAACTGGATTTCGGAGGAACAGATCCATGACAGATGATATATTTAGTCAATCAAATTCTTACAGGGTGTCATGAATATAACATACCTGTACATATGGTGTTTATTGACTTTAGAGCTGCTTACGATACCGTAAATAGAGACGCACTTGTAAACGCTTTGAAAGCATTTGAAATACCTGGTAAACTGATACGGCTGGTTAGTATGACTCTGTCCAACACAAAATGCGCGGTGAAGGTTAATGGGATGGTATCAAATTATTTCAACGTCAATAGTGGTTTGAGGCAGGGTGACCCACACTCGACAGTGCTGTTCAACCTGGCGCTAGAGAAAATAATAAGGGACAGTAAAATTAACAGAACTGGGACTCTATATACCAAGGGGCACCAATGTCTGGCCTATGCAGATGATATAGTCATCCTGGTCCAAAGCAAGAAAGAACTACAGGCTACAACCCGGCACCTGATAAAAGCAGCCAGATATATGGGACTGTCCGTCAACGAATCTAAGTCCAAATATATGAACCTCCAGAAAACGTTTAATCCAAATGACACCTTAAAAATTGAAATTGAAGAGGGGGAGGTACTGGAATTTGAAGCAGCTGAAAACTATATGTATTTGGGCTGTTTAATAGATCATAACTGTAATGAGCTTTCGGAGGTGAGTCTCAGAATGGCAAAGAGTAACAGAAGGACAGGGTCAATGAACAAGATGTTAAGATCTAAGAATATATCAAGAAAGGCGAAAATAAGGCTATATAAGACAGTGTTGAGAACCACTCTGATTTATGGGTTTGAAACTTGGGTGATGACAAAAAACTGTTCAAGATAAATTGGAAGTATGGGAACGAAAAATTCTAAGAAGAATTTTTGGAGGCAGAAAAGTAGATGATATTTGGGTCCGTCGGACAAATGAAGATATTTACAAACTGTTTGATGAGGCACCAGTAGGTCAGGTGGTTAAAGCACGCCGCCTTCAATGGTTAGGACACTTAGAGCTCTTTCAGACGAGGATACCGTATCTCAGATACGCGTATTTGAGATACAGATAATCCACACATTCACATGAAGCTGTTCAGACGGCTCCGGCGACGCATACTGTATCGCCAAAGTATCGCGATACTGATTCGAGTATGCCGTGCCATCCAGCCGCCGGCGACAGGATGCGTATCTCAGATACAATATTACCATTACGTTATACCTACGTGTTCAGACACGCATACTTTTGCAGCGGATTCCATAGGCGTTTTATTCTTTTGTTAGAAGTTGAATTAGCTACACGCATTAGTGCAAGTAACCAAATAATGGAGCATGCCATATATTTGATAATGAAAAATTTATTAGTTTGGTGGAGCCAAATCCATGTTTATGGGTTTATGCACTCCTTAATATCCATAACTTGAAATAATAAGTGCACTGCACTGCCACTGTTTTCGTACTGATGCAGAGTTACCTGTATGCGATACGGTATCCAGAAGTATCACTCACAAATTCTGTATCTCAAATACGCGTATCTGAGATACGGTATCCTCGTCTGAAAGAGCTCTTACAGCGTATGGAAGATGAGAGATTAATCAAGAATATCGGTAGGAAAGCACCTGATGGAAAAAGAAAACGGGGTAGACCTAGGAAGAAATGGATGGATGCTGTTTTAGAAGATTTGAAAGGAAAGAGGATTGAAAATTGGGAGCTTATGGCAAGAGACAGAAAACAGTGGAAATTTGTCACAAAGCTATGGGCCTAAACGGCCTGTGACTGCTTATATATATACAGGGTTATTCACGTTATTCGACACGGAGTATTATGGCTAAAGTATTTGATAAAAAAGAAAATTATAATTTGGGATGGATAGAAACCCATAAGGGCTACATTTTAAAAATATTTTCATGTTATACAGGGTGTCCCAAAAACACGAAATGTATCAAAGTTATGTTTTTTTAAATGGAACACCCCATATATTATTGCATATTCAGATTCCTTGGCGAATTCTAGTGTGACTTTATGTATCATATATGCAACCTAAAGTGAACCGTTTAGGTGTAAATTACCATTTTCGGTATAAGTAGATATCAGGAAAAAATTGAATATCGCAGAGATTATAAAATATGGAAGGCTGTGACTTTGCCGTATTACTAAGCATAAAATGCGTCAGCTTTGATGAGGCTGTCAAATTTAAATTACGTTTATGCTTGGAGAAATCGGTCGATGAATTAAGGAAACTTCGATCAGCCATAACTTGATTTTTTCAAACGGGAATGCCTAATTTTTTTTATACGGTTAAACGTAGAATTTGATAAGCTTTCTAATGATATAAGAGTATGAATATCAGTCTCTGCTAGTTTTCATTTAATTTTAAATTTTCAAACAAATCGGCGATTTTCAACTTTCCTACCTATAAGCAACGTTGTAGGCCATGAAATATAAACAAAAACCTGTTCTGTTAGAAGAAAACAACTGACTTAGCTGAAAAATAGACACTAACTAAACTAAAGGGACAAGATTATAAAAATCCCTTACAACAAATCAACTCTCCCAGAAACAACTGCGATAACATCTCTAAGGTCATAGAGAAGATGGAGTATGGCAGTAATAGATATTTTTTACAGTTTACTGGCTACCGCAATTTACTAGAGGTTAAAAATTTCCAAGACAATTAAAAACCCTGATATGAAACAGAAACAACCAGCGACTGTTGCTCCAGCACGCAACTATCAATCATATGTAATGGTGTAAAAAAGTACTAATTTGCATAGAAGTCGATACCTCTGACTGGAGCACTTCTATTTTTCAATATCTATTAGCAATATTGCAAAAAAGGAATACTGACAAATCAGATTTAAATTTTCGGCCATTTAAGTTTTTTTTTTTTTTGATTTTATAATTTGAACAAATTTTAATTCATTCTTCATTTTCTGCGACGTTGCTAATAGGTACTGAAGAATTTTCAGAACTCCAGTCAGAGGTACTTTTGACTTGAGTTTTGACAGAATTGCATACTTTTTTATATCATTAAATGTGAAGTTTTATTATGAAAATAATAAACTGCGTACAATATTCTCTAGTAGTTTTTAATTCATTTCAAAATGTTTAATGGTTATGGAAATTGCCAATCTCTAGTACATTGCAGTAGCTAGTAGGCCGTGAAAAAATCCATTTCTGCCATACTCCAGCTTCTCTTTGACCAAAGATATGTTACCGCCGTTGTTCCCGGTTAGACTTTGTTTGTTGTGAATAATTTTTATAATCTTGTCCCTTTAGTCTAGTTCGTGTGTATTTTTCAGCTAAGTTAGTTGTTTTCTTCTACCTGCCTGAACAGGTTTTGTTTATATTTCATGGCCTGCTAAGTTGCTTATAGGTAGGTAAATTGAAAAACGCCGATTTGTTTGAAAATTTAAAATTAAATGAAAACTACCAGAGATTGATATTTACAACCTCATATCATTAGAAAGATTATCAAATTCTACGTTTAACCATATAAAAAAAATTAGGCATCTCCATTTGAAAAAATAAAGTTATCGCTGATCGAAGTTTCCTTTATTCAACGACCGATTTCTCTAAGCATAAACGTAATTTAAATTTGACAGTCTCATCAAAGCTGACGCATTTTATGCTTAGTAATACGGCAAAGTCGCAGCCTTCCAAATTTTATGATCTCTGCGATATTCAATTTTTTCCTGATATCTACTTATACCGAAAATCATGATTTACACCTAAACGGTTTGCTTTAAGTTCCATATATGATACATAAAGTCACAATAGAATTCACCAAGGAATCTGAATATGCAATAATATACAGGGTGTTCCATTTAAAAAAAACATAACTTTGATACATTTCGTGCTTTTGGGACACCCTGTATAACATAAAAATATTTTTGAAATGTAGCCTTTATGGGTCTCTATCCATCCCAAATTATTATTTTCTTTTTTATCAAATACTTTAGCCATAATGCTCCGTGTCGAATAACGTGAATAACCCTGTATATATAAAGCCTAATTTTTTTACTGTATCACAAAACTTTATTTTTACTTTATTAATGGTTATATTTAAATTTTTGACCACTGGATCGACCATTGCCAAAAACTATCGCAACCGATTTATTTGGATTTAGTATCAAGCAGTGGTCTTTTAATGTTTTAGAAAGGTTAGTCAAATCACAATTAATTTTAATCTCAGCTGTCGCCCAATCAGAACCAGGAAATGAAAAATATAATTGAGTGTCATCCGCGTACATGTGAGACTTACAAAACTCTATACATTTAAGAAGTTGACTTGTATAGTAAATTTAGAACTAGACGTTTAATTTTCCAGTTGTACGCATTGCTGCCTGTCACACAAATATGATTTAAAAAGCTGTACGCTAACAGAGGACAATCCAAATAACTTTAAGACAGACAGCAAAACAGACACTATGGTTTACAGTATCAAATGCTTTACTGAAATCTAAGAGAATTAATGCTGTACATTCACCTACCATTAACCTGTATAATTTCATCGGTAATATGCGACAATGCAGTAGTACAACTATATCCTGGGCGGAATACTGATTGAATTGCAGGAAGAATATTCTGACTGTTAACGTAGGTTCTTAGTTGTAGTTCCACAATTTTTTCTACCAACTTAGAGAGACCGGGAAGGATGCTTATTGGACGAAGGTCTGATAGCTGCTCGACTTTGTTACATTTTGGTATTGGTATTACTGTTGCCCCTTTCCAGCATTTGGGATACTTGCCCTCTAGGAAAATTGTATTAGCAAGGTGCACCAAGTATGGTAAAATATATACATAGTTTTACCAGATGTATGCTAATCTGGTCATTTCTCGGTCTAGTATTTTTTATTTTACTTAGGGCATCAAAAACCTCCTGCTCAGATACTAAGCTAAAATTAAATTCTGAAAAGCAGATTTTGTTTTGATCATAATATAATGAAATTTGATTACCTGGGGGTAACTGAGGTACACTATCTATAAAGTAGTTATTAATACGCTCAACGTCCTGCAGATTCATGGGAATATTTGATCCTTTCGATTTAATGTTAAGATCACTAAGTTCTCGTCATAGGCGTTTATTATCCTTATTCTGTGCAATTTTATCAAAATATTTTCTTTTTTCTTCTAGCATTTTATGATTAGTTCTATTTCTTAATTCTCTATATTTGTCCCAATTTGAACTGATCGGACGTTTCCTGAATGCCGATCTAGCTTTATCCCTTTCACTCATCAATTTCCTTATGTCATCATTTAGCCAAGGAGCCTTTGCCTTAGTAATTTTTGATGTTTTCAAAGTAATGTGTTTATTAAATAATTCTAGAATTAGACGGTTGAATAATTCTATTTTATCGTCAATATTTGACAAATAACATATGTCTTTTAATTGAAGATTTTGTAAATCGTTTTAAAAATTATTTACATTAAAGTTCTCAAAGGACCGATAAGAGTAAAAAATTGTGTCAGTTTTAAGCTTGCGTTGTTGCACTCTACCAGAAATCAGTTCATGATCGGTTAAATCTAATCCACCAACCTGCTTGGATTCAATTATAGAAGGGTCGTTGCAAATGACTACATCTATCAGTGATCCAGTTCGATTAGTAATGTGAGTTATTTCGTCTATTACTTGGTACATACTAGTGGTATTTAGCATTTCGACTAAATACTTGGAGCACCTGTATCCTTGAAATTTATGTTGACATCCCCAAGACATATAACCTGATCATCACAATGCATAGCCGAACATAAAGATTCTTCAAACTCATCAATAAAATTTTTATAATTAGTATGAGGTGGGCGGTATACTACTCCAACAGCATATGATTTACCCTTAAATGATACTGATAACCAGAGCTGCTCAATATTAGGTGATACTTCGATATGTGACTATGTCAGTGTACTATTATAAAAAGCTACTCCTCCGCCCCTGGAACCTCTGTCAATCCCATCGAGGTAGAATCTCAAGGAGACGCTATAAGGTTCAATTTCGCATAACAAAAACGGTAGCAGGAGGCGTGGCTAAGTGTGGTAACAATATGGACGCCTCGCCAGAGCCGGATTACTTTCTTATGTAAATAATTTTAAAAATCCATTACAATGATGATTTAAATATGAAGTATTGGGTTGATTTTTCGATCTAATGCGAAACTCATAGTTAAGTATATGAAAAAAACAGGCTTTGTAGAGACGACATTTATCATCAATTGAATAATACAACTGTATTGTTGCTGTAATATGTTACACTTTATTGAGATAAAGATTACAAATGTGGTCCTGTCAACGGTCCTGTACATTGTTATTTTTTTGCATTCATACCTATGAAATGTAATTCCTGTCGATTTCTTCTTATCCATGCCATCTCTGCTAGAGCAACTACGATAAGCACATGAAACCATTATTTCCTTTATGAATTCACTAGAATATCACTTAAAAATAACTAAAAATCTCGGTAGAAACACTCAAGAAAAGCAAACACGAAATTGTCAAAGAAACGTCAGCTGTTTGACGTAAGTGTCGAATCAATATGGCCAACTTGCACCTGCTTTCAGCCACGTTATCGCGCCTCCATGGGATTCTACCTCGATGGTCAATCCTAACAAGATCATAACCTTCTATATATATTGAACTGTCTATTACATTTTCATTCAACCACGTTTCCGAAAATGCAAAAATTGAATACTTCTTAGACGTTACGTGTTCCCGCAAATGGTTAAACTTAGGAATAAGGAAACGAATATTTAGATGCCCAATCAGAAAAGAGTAAAAACAGTCAGTACGTGCTCAGAAGTATACAAAATATATAAGAAATATACAGTGCCTTTCTTTAATGTCCCCCCCCCTTTTATTTTTTGAACGGGTCAACTCAAGAAATTGAAACTTGGAACAATGAAATTGATTCATGAATACTATATTTTGAAGTGAAATTGACAGATGGAACTTCCAAGATGGCGGCTCGGCGCCATCTTGAAAAAAAAATTAAATAGAAAGTGGGGTCTTGTGACACATCTTTTTGAAGCCCCTAACGAACCCTTCACAACCCTAGAACATGAAGTTAATATCTTAATCTCCTTCAAAATGGCGGAACATTAAATAATTACCTGAGACAAGCACGTTAATATCGATACTTACCTTTTATCTTTTCAACGGGTCAACAAAAAAATTTGAAACTTGGGATTATGAAATTGATGCATGAATACGATATTTTGGAGTAAGATTGATAGATAAAACTTACAAAATGTCTGCTCGACGCCATCTTGAAGAAAAAAAATAAATAGAAAGTGGGGTCTTGTGACACATCTTTTTGAAGCCCCTAACGAACCCTTCATAACCCTAGAATCTGAAGTTAATATCTTAATCTCCTTCAAAATGGCGGAACATTAGATAATTACCTGAGACACGCACGTTCATATCGATACTTACCTTTTATCTTTTCAACGGGTCAACAAAAAAATTTGAAACTTGGGATAATGAAATTGATGCATGAATACGATATTTTGGAGTAAGATTGACAGATAAAACTTGCAAAATGGCTGCTCGACGCCATCTTGAAAAAAAATTAAATATAAAGGGGAGTCTTGTGACACATCTTTTTGAAGCTCCTAACGAATCCTTCACAACCCTTGAATATGAAATCAATATCTTAAGCTCCTACAAAATGGCGGAATATTCAATAATTACCTGAGGTGGCGGTTCGGTGCCATTTTAAAAAAAATTCAATTGAAAAAAGGGTCTTGTCCTATTACGAAATATTTAATGATTGCCTGAATACATTGTTACAAAAACATCATTGTATTATAAACATGTTTCTTATCTAAATTAAAATAAAACTGAATCCTTAACATAATAATTGCCTGAATACATCACATAAAAGAATGAATCCTTAACATAAACTTTACATTCTGTTCTAAATTTCTATTTTATCTTTATAATTGGAGGAAAGAAGATGAGTTCACTTCAGAAGATGTTCGAAATGGTTCCCTTGAACTGCTTGACATGAGAACAGCCTATCCTATATTTCTCGTCTTACATTTTCGAACACAGTGACGTCGATATTTCTACAAATATTTATTATTCTCTGCCTTATATCCAGTATTGAAGCAGGTTCAGTTTCGTACACCTTTTGCTTCAAATATCCCCATGAAAAAAGTCTAAAGGTGTCAAATCTGGCGAGCGAGCTGGCCATTCTGTAGGACCTCGACGGCCAATACATCGACCGGGGAAAGTATTATCCAAATAACTTCTTACCTCTCTGGAGTAATGTGCTGGTGCTCCGTCTTGTTGGAATACCATCTCCATATCGAATTCGTTAGGATTTGCTTCGATTATTTCGGTTATGAGAGGCTGAACAGTGGTTTCCAGCATATTCAAATACAGTTCACCTGTTAAGTTTTCTTCTATGAATAAAGGTCCTACAATATGGTTTCCTAATATTCCTGCCCAGACGTTAACTTTTTGGCGATATTGCGTATGAGTTTCTCTAAAAACGTGAGGATTGATGTCACTCCAATAACGGCAATGGCTTCTGTGAACATTGCCGTTGAGGAAAAATGTACATTCGTCACTGAAACAAATATTGTGGAGATAAGAAGGATGTCTTGCAATGGTTTCCGTCATGATTTCGCAGAATTCTGTTCTATTCTGTTCTTCGATCTGGGTCATCTTCACTTAGCTGGTGTACCATTTTTATTTTGTGGGGATGATACTTGTTTCTCTTCAAAAGTCTCCACACAGTAGAAGCAGATACCTCACACACATTCGCGACGGAGGAAGTAGACTGTTCAGGATTTGCTGTCACCTCACCAATTATCTGAATTTTCTTTTCTTCCGGAATGGATGGATGACCTGAGGGCTTCTTATTCTGGACAGTACCAGTAGTTGTAAATTTGGATACAAGTTCCCTTAGATATTTTCTACTTATAGGACGATTCGGGAAACGATCATTGTAAATTATCTCGGTGTCATGAAAGTTACGCGTCGCACCGTTAATAAAAATCGCTTCAATTTTTTCTTCCAATGGGCGAGGGTTGACCATGTTAGAAATAGTTGTCGTGGCCAAGTCTATTCAAAACTTTAATCGACACAGTTTGGCGTTCACTTATCTTAATCGTGATCTTTCAGTACACACGTAACTGCTTACTGTTTCGGAAAATCTGTGCAATCCTCGCGGACGGAAAATAAAATCGTTGCTATTGGTAATCCCTGAAAACTCGCATTGGCAGAGCGGCTATAAAATTCGCTAGTGTGCCTCAAGAAGGAACCAATTAGGATAAGGGTACAGCGGTCAAAGGCCAATAGAAAAAAGGACGGAAATCCCTGTAAATTTCCTGGAACGCTTACACTCGGAGTGGATTGAATTTATAATCTCTAATCTAATCTCTAAAAAGGACCGAAATCCCTGTGGATTTCCTGGAATGCTTACACTTGAAGTGGATTGAATTTATAATCTCTACTCCCATCAAAGGCCGAGCCACTGTGTTGCTTAGACTTTTGAATAAACTTTTCATGTTTTTAGGAATAAAATCTAAAACTTGATGACAATATTTAAGCTGCATAATGACGTCAGTTGTGATACTGACATTTTTGTCGCTTTATCGGCGGATTCCTAATTGACAAGCAAGGAGAACAAAATATTTCTAGATATATCGAGATTAACGTGTTTTTCGCTGGTAATTCTTAAATGTTCCGCCATTTTGTAGGACAAGAAGATATTGACTTCACATTAAAGGGTTGTGAAGGATTCGTCAGGAGCTTTACAAAGATGTATCACAAGACCTCCCTCTCAATTTGATTCTATTTTTCAAGATGGCGCCGAGCCGCCATCTTGCAAGTTTCATCTGTCAATTTCACTTCAAGATATAGTATTCGTGAATCAATTTCAATGTTCCAAGTTTCAATTTCTTGAGTTGACCCGTTCAAAAAATAAAAGGGGGGGGACATTAAAGAAAGGCACCGTACATATGTAACGTGCGTGTAAAATGAACGGATAAAAAAGAAAAAGAATTCCACAATACAACATAACTATTCTGATACACTAAACTTCTCCACTCCCTTTTCAGTTTTTACAAATATGTTGCCATTGACTGTTCTTGAAGCCAAACTTTTCCGAAGCTACTTTAACTGCCTTTAATCGATGCATAGTTCGATCTTCTTTAATAACGATCTTTGTACCCTTACGAAACTTTTTTCTATTGTACACCGCCATCTTAATAGAATTGTCATTGAATGATACTAAAACATGCCTGGGCTCAGTATCATTCCGAAGACCAACTCTGTAGACAGCAGTTATTTCAGATTTATTAATGTTCATTTTCATTTTGTTAGTGAATACATCAAACACCTTATCGAAAGATTTCCTCCCTCTACCTCTGGCACCTGCATCAGTCTTAAGGTATTATTCTTTATGTGTTGTTGTAAAGTGTCCAGTTTTTGTTCCATACCTTTTTGACGGTTACTTTCTGCAGGTATTTTGCCTATATTACGTTCACTGCTACTTATTTTTAAATTTGCTATTTTTCTGTTTCCAATTGGGCAATTTTATCATCGTAATATTTGAATTTGTCATTTAAAGCAGCTGTAACCGTTTGCTGAATAACATTTGAAATAGTATCAGCAACATTTTTCTTTTTCAGTGCATCTACTAAAGTCTGCTCGACATCCGCCTGACTTTGTCTAGTAGGCATATTTTATAGATATATTAGATATATTTATTAGATGCAGATAGACTTGAGCAAATTCGGTGAAAAGTAGTGGCAAAAAACTCACAGTTTTTGTTGTATTTTTCGGAGCACTGTTGTTGTTGTTCTCCATGTCATATTGTATCCTTGCATTAATCATTCTATCCAGTACTCTACCCAAGGTCTTGGGTATCCATGCTATCCTTGCCTCCTTTCGTGCACCCGGAAACACTCTTTCATGCTTACATTTGCTGAGAAGCCTCAACAGAAACTCTCCGGCGGCCCCGAGAATACTCTGCAAGACCTCTCCCAGAGCCTTGCCCGCGTCCATCCCCCCCACGGTCGCCTCCAACTCCCCCTTGGTAGAGGGAGGATCGTCAGCTCCCGCAGGTAGAGGGATGTCCAGTTCGTCCCCACTCTCCGACGGGAAGTATCTGTCCAGCAACCAACCATTTGCTTCATCCCTATCACGTGTCCATGTCCCATCCTCCTTTTTTACAGTTGTCAGCCCTCTCTCGCCCCTACCTCTCAACATCTTACATACCGACTTCCATTCATTCCCTTCCTGCATTCTATCCATCTCACATTTCATCCACTCTACCTTGCGCTCCTTTATCTCTTGTTTATATCTGTTCCTTTCCTGCGTAAACTCCTTCCTTTTCCTTTCTTCCTCACTCGTTCCCTTTGCTCTCTGCCACGCTTCCCTTTTTTTCCTTACCCTCGCTCTCATTTTGTCCATGCACTCATTCCACCAATCCATTCTGTCCTGTTCCACTTCCCTTCTGCACAGTACTCTCTTACATACCTTTGACAGCAACGTTTGGAATTTCCTCGCCTCCTCTTCGACGTTGTCTGTCAGCTCCCACTCGTTGCATGAACAGGTTACCGCCTGGATTTAAACGTGGACACGTCAATTCGTTTTACACTGGAAACTGGAACCAAGCGGAATCTCGGGGTGTGGGTTACGGTAAATACGGTCGGCTTGTTGTTGTGATGTATTAACGGATATAGTTACACTATTTAAGTACAAATTGAACAATCAAAGTAAAAATAGCTTAATTAGGGATGACAACGCTCGGACCCCCGCTAACGACCCATCCCGATTAAGGTCCGGGTCCGAGTACGACTGACCCGCCCCTTCCGCACAGGTTGAAGGTCGGGTTGAAGGCAGTGGCGTATCGCACAACACTTTTTACATAACCGGTTCATGCATTCGCTCACTTTCTTCTTGAACGTATCCCAGTCAGTTCTTCCAAACTCATATACCCATTTTTTACGTTTCCTCAGCTCTCCCTCCCATTCATACGTAATTTATCGGTGGTCACTTAAAGATTCTTCCTCCTCGTGTACCCTCAATCCATTTATCCTAATCCCTTCACTCATCGTCACATCCACCCAACTTTCTCCCCTGCTGCTGCTAAATGTAGCAGCCGCACTTCTTTCGTTACACATCCATACCTCCATTCACACACCATTCCAACAATCTCTCACCTCTCTCGTCCACCACTTCCCCCCAATGCACTATTCTTTGCATTAAGGTCGCCCGCCACTACCACTTTTTTCCTTCTCTCCGAATGTTCGATGTAGCTTCCATGAGTCTTTCGTTGTCTCGTCCGCCAGGCTCATCATAAATATTAAAAATGGTTACTGATCCTATCTCAACAGCCACTAAGTTTTGGGTTGTTTACTGGCGTAAATAAATAACTCCGGCTACGCTTCCCTTTACCCATGTCCTTACCTACCCCAAGGGGTCTCCAAACATCATCCATCCGTCCCAGTCATTCCCCCTCACATAGGGTTCTTGCAGGAGAACCACATCCACTCCCCACTCAACCGCTCTCATCTTCACTAACTCACTTGCCTCTCTTCCTCTCCCAACATTCACCTGCATTATCCTCACCTTATCAGCCATAGTCTCGACGACTCCTCTCCACTCTATCTTCCGTTTAACGCCGGGCACTCCATATCCCTGAAGAGTGTCGTCTCAGACCCTCATTCACTCCCATTCTGTAACAGTTCACACAGTCCCAATCTTTCGAGCATGTTGCTCCCGTGTGAGCCTCTCCTCCGAAAGTGTAGCAGGTGACACTTGTCTCCTTGCAGTTCTTCATTATGTATCCGAACCTACAACATTTGTAGCACATCAAGACTTCCACATGTTCCTCGACATATACAGTTTCGAGGTCGAAGTAGACAGTACTCCTCTTCACCATCTTTTTAAATGCTGCAGGTTCGGCCTCCAGGATCCAAGTTTCCCTCCAGGCATTCCTACAGGGCCTCTTCCAGACCACCTTTACACTATCGACTTCCTCTTTAGCCCATTCCCTTCATAATGATGGGTTCTGGTTGAATAACTCAACCAGAAATTCCGCGTCGGTGTACCTACGGTTCACATCCGTTATTTTTAACCTCGGTTTCAAGGCCGATACCCCTTTACTTTTTTTTTTTTTTTTTGGCTTTGGAAGCTAAGTCCATTCAGCCACGAATTTATGAAATCATGTTAAACGTATTCATGGAGCTTGGCAGGCAAATTATAAATTTGCCTTATAGGGTTGTCTGTCTCTAACACTAAGTAGACTAATACACATTTGCACACCTTTTATTCTACACGCAGGACCCTAAGCAATCAGTAAAAAATGGTAGACGATAATACAAATGTTGATAACAGGGACACACGCTTCACGCTAAGGTGCCGGTCATAGCGACTTTGAATATACATACAAGACAGGCAACGGAAAGGAGTAGGTTTGTAACACAAGGAAAGAAACAGAGGAATCATCAATTAGGCTTCAGTCACACACCAGTCTGCACATTTCCACTCAGAAAGCGAACTCATATTTTGCGTCTACATCTCTTGAAGAACTCCCATAAAATTGACCTAACCAACAAATTTTTGGTGCTGAGATACAACAAAGAAGTTTGACTTTGGGGCAGAGGGGCTCGTAGAATCCTTAACTGTTCTAGCATGAAATTTGAGGCGACCGCATTATACTGGCATTGAAACAGAAAATGGTTTATATCATTACGGTTCCCATCACAGCTGCATATATCCGATAGTTCGAGTCCAAGTCGTTGTAAGTGCGATTTAACGGTAGCAGGACCAACGAGACATCGGAAGTACATGGATTGTATTCGCCTGTCCGGGTGGCTTCTTTGTCCCAACGTAGTTTTAGGTAAAGATGGATAGATCTTGCAGTATTGGTTGTTACTGTTTCTACAAAAGTCCTTCCATTCTGTTTCCCAGCTCAACCTAATTTCTGATTTTCTCTTAGAAACAACATCCCATTTAGAGACGGATTCCACCTCTTGCCCTGTTAACGCCGCTTCCTTAGCCAATCGGTCCACCTTCTCATTTCCATCTATATGTGCATGGCCTTTGACCCAAATAAATGTTACGGATTTACCAATGCGTTTCAGATGTAATTCTTTTTCCAAGATAGAGACAATAACTCTGTTGTGGTATATGTGCTTGGGAGGGTACTTTAAAGCAACTAGAGATGACTGAGAATCTGAAAAAATAATGTAGTGCTGATACCGTGTATGATTGGAAATAACCCAGTCTAGAGCAAGTTCAATGGCCTTCAGCTCGGCAGTAAATATTGAGCATATTGCGTCTAGTTTGAACATTAGCGATTCTTGATTATTTTGGACGAATATCGCGCATCCCACCCCATGTTCATTCTTTGATCCATCCGTGTAAATTTTACATGGGTTGTCGAATTTTTCAAGCATCTCATGCATTAGCTGTGTCGAGTAGAAGTTACTGGTGAATGGTAGAATTTGCACGTCAAGACTGGAAAAAGATATACTGTAGTGAGTCTCAAAAAACAGAATTTTTCTTTCACTGCTTCCGGTAGTCGAGATGTTAGGAAATGCCTCGGCAAGAGTTGGGGAATTTTTATTTTGCCACCAAGGTAACGTCAGATTGTAACTGGTTAATTGTGATATTTTTGTTGTAATGTTGATTTGTCCATGGAATTTGCATTTTATTACAAACTTTTCTGCCAAAAATAGTCTTCTCAGGTGTAAAGGAGCTTCTTGGCACTCGGCTAGCAGGGTAGCGGTTGGAGTAGATATTAAGGCACCCAATATCAGCCTTAAAGCTTTGTATTGCAATCTATCAAGTTTAGCCAAGCGAGATTTTGTCGCGGAACCATATAGGAAGCCACCGTAATCGAGGATAGATCTTGTGTAAGCTCTGTAGAATAAGAGATTTATTTTGGGATCAGCTCCCCATCTGTGTCTGTTCACGGCTTTGAGAATATTCAGGCTCCTCTCACATTTGACAAGACATTTGTTAATGTGATCGTTCCAAGTCAATTTTGTTGAGTCTAAAGTAATTCCCAGATAAGTGTAGCTGTTAAGTACAGGAATATTAATGTTGGCCAGTGATATGCTGTCTCGCATGGGCAATCGGTGACGAGAAAAAAATACCACGGCAGACTTTGTCGGAGAAATTTCTAGACCTTGTTCATAGAAGTAGTTTTTGCAGTTGTGGAACACAGAGCTGAGAAGGTCAGTACATCGTTGGTATGTCTTATTCTTTATATAAAAGCAAAAGTCATCAGCATATTGTAGAATGTTACATTCAGGGCCCATTGTATTCGTATGCAGATCAAGGGTGTATAAGTTGAACAGTAAGGGGCTGATGACAGAGCCTTGTGGTAATCCTTGGTGTACGAACCTTGGTCCTAAAATTTTATTATTGCATCGTATGAAAACTTTTAATTTATAAAAAGGTTGACCAAAACGCATGCATATCTATTTGGTATCTCAAGTTTCAGCAACTTATCGTAGAGTATACTAGGGACAACATTGTCATAAGCACTAGATATGTCAATGTATAGGGATGCTAGATAGTCATTTTCAGAGAATGTAATTTGTATGTCAGTTACCAAGCTTGATACGCATTCAATGGTGCCTAATCCTCTTCGAAAGCCAAACTGCGATACCGGGTATGCTTTTTTATTTTCTATCCACCACTCAAGTCTTGCTTTAAGGATTCTTTCAAGTGTCTTCAACATGCAGGGCATTAGTGAAATCGGTCTCAAAGAACTAGGATCATTTGGTTTAGGGACTGGAACGATTAATGCGTTCTTTAGAGCATCACAGCTTTCTCCCAACAGTAGAATGCGATTGTATATGTTGCATAGAAAATCTAGAGCAATCTGGGGTAGATTGGCCAACATCAAGTAGTTGATTCCATCTATTCCTGGTGCAGTTATTTTAGAGACTTTAATGTTAGCTACCATTTCCTGAGTGCTAATTGGCTTCAGTAAAAAATGTTGCTCACTATCTTCAGTGCAGTGCAGTAGAGGAGGAGGCACATAAGGTGGTGCTAGCTTACTGAATAGCTCTTTGACTATGGTTTCGTCATTTCTTGAGAAGGATTTGGTATTTTGAATTTTGTTGACGCGTCTCCAAATGCTTGAAGCAGATGTCTGTCTATTAAGGTTGCTACAAAACTGGGCCCATCCATTTTTTGCTTTTCTTCTGAAGGTTCGTTTGCAAAAGGCATCTAGTCTTTTGTATTCCAAGAAGTTGGCTAGCGTAAGATTGGATTTGTAGTTTATGAATGCTTCTTTTCTACTGGCAACAGCCAAGGAGCACTCTTCATCCCACCAAGGGGGAGATTTATTTCGTATGGAAAAGGGAGTCAAGATTCTGCATGACTTATTTGCTGCGTTGGTGATAGTATTTGACAGGAAGACTATCATGTCATTGGAGTGCTCGAAACAAGGACGTTCAGAGAATGAGTTCTCAATTTCCGAACGATATACATTCCAGTTGGCATTTTTCATTGACCATTTGGAGGTCGGTTTTATAGTGAGATTTTCTGGACATAATCCCATGATGACAATTTTAACAGGAAAGTGATCGGAACCGAATGTACAGGCTAAGGTAGACCAGTCAAAGGAAGAACATAATTTAACAGAAAGGATGGTTACGTCTACAACTGATTTTGCCTGACCAGGAGGGCTGAGCCTAGTAGCTGAGCCATTATTAGCAACTACTAGATCCTGGAAGGAGTCGAGAGCTTCTGCCAAAATATTTCCATCGTTAGAGTTTATGGGAGATCCCCACATGCCATGGTGGGCATTGAAGTCTCCACCAATGATACAGTCGTACTTTAGTTGCCTAAAAATATTAATATAATCTAAAGTCGACGCTCTTATATTAGGGGGTCTATACAAGCTAATTACAGACAACTTCTGATTGTCCATGAATACGTTTATACCACATACTTCAATATTTTCATTAAAATTGTATGAAAAGTCTATAATTTCATATTGGGTAGATTTGGAAACAAAAATGGCTACTCCACCGTAACCATTTAGTCTGTCTTTTCTTATTACATTGAAATTTTTGAATGATACATTATATGATGGCTTGTACCAGGTTTCGGACACTAAGGCAATGTCAAATTTTTCTTCTAGATGAAGTTGTGTGAGTGAATGCCTATTGGAAAGTAAGGATCTAGCATTCCACTGGATGATTTTTAAGTTTTTCTGTTCCATTTTCAAGGAAGAAAGCTATCTACCATATTTCTAATCATACGGTCCAATTCTATATCTCTGAACGTGGGGATTGCGCTCTCAGCACTCGATTTATCTTTATTACATTCTTGGAAGTATTGCTCGAACAAACCTTTTAAGGCAGAAGTGAACTGATCAAGTTGATTAGCAGATTTTTCTTCCTCTCGTTGGAAAACTGGGCCTGCGCAAAACCTTGTATTGTATTCTCTACGTACAGGAGGAAAATTAGGGGATGAATCTGTCTTTCTTTTCCTAGGCGGATTACTGGGTGCAGAAAAAGGTGTGGTGTGAACATCATTAAATCTGGTTTGCTGACTTGTTGATGCTACAGATTGAGGTGGCTGTGGTCTTAGTGGAGGAAATTCTGTATGTGAATTTACGAGTGGGGCGAACCTATTTTTATTAACTAAACTTGAGTAAGCTGGATTATCAACAACTTTTTCTGCTTCCCTGAAAGATAAGTTTGTGTTAGCCATGGTTTCTTTAATTCTTTGCTGTTTTTTGTAAACAGGACACTCTCTAAACGTTGAGTCGTGGCTACTTGTTTTACAAAATCTACAAAACGTATTGCAATTAGAGCAATCTTCCACATTTTCAGATCTGCACCTCTTACACTTTTTTTTGCTTTTACACTGTGATGGATTGTGACCGTAACGTAGACACTGCAAACATTGGAGAACAGGAGGGACATAAACCTCGACCGGACATCTAACTTTATTGATAAAGATGAATTGTGGCAAATTCCTGCCTGCAAAGGTAACGATAATTTTTTGTTTAGGGACTCGAGTAGTACCATTTTCATTTTTGACTATACGTGTCATACGGTGAACTCTTTTGATCGGAATACTCGACTGTATTGCCTCTTGTAACGTAGCCTCAGTGATATTTGTATCGACACCACGGACTAGCCCACGTCTTTCCGTCAAATAACTAGGGATATATGCTACTAAATTGTTCGATTGAAAAAATGAGTTTTGAACCAAGCAGTTTGCTATATTTCCTGAGTCTACTTCTATTTTAATGCGGTTGCGCCCAACGCTGCTAATTTCTTTGATGTGTTTATCAAAATCTCTTAAGGCCTGTAGTTTTTCACCCAACTTCATTGGATGCAGTCTACCTAGATTTAAATTAGTGTGTTCAACAAAAATACAAAACGGTCCTGTGTCACATGCTCTGAAACGATTTTCAGTATTTATCGACCGGCCTATGGATTTTTCTATTGTATAATCAGTCGAATTGTTTTTGTCCGAATTCCTTCCGCCGGTGATAGGAGAATTAAGGGATATATTTTCATTATGAATTAGCGATGCAGACATATTATTATCGGGAACATTATCTCCATTATCAATACAAATTACATCCTCAACATACATGTTAGGTGGATTTTCTCCGGAATGCGTCGTCATATTCTCTATGCCGCCTGGGCGGCCGCCGCCACCGGGCATCTGTCACCAGAGCCGGTGGCAAAAAATCCTGGATGGCTCGGATCAAACGAAAATATTTGTACTTACAGTAAATAGGAGACTTGGCTATCTAACTTCAAATATCAAAGGTATAAGGTAACCTAAAAACTCACAACCTCACAAGAATGCTACACACACGTCCGAGCTATACAACGGTCGAGACGAGAATGCCCCCTTTACTTGCAGCGCACCATCTTGCCTCAACTCGCCGGCTATCAATTTCTGTTGGGCCCTGTCGCGCCCCTCAATTACTACCGTCCCATCGTTTCTTGTGTAGACACCTTTAGCTGCCTCCACTTTACCGGTCAGATTGCCACGAATCCTTCTCACAACCTTCCATGACTCTGATTCGCCCTCCATCCGTACTACCGTCTCAAACTTTTCCACCTTTTTTGGAGTCACCAACCCCGGTCACTCTTTCATTCCTCCCTCTTGTTTACCGCTGCTTCTCGTTGACAGCTCGGTATAAGTCCTGCTGCTTCTAGGCTGCGCCTGCGAGGGAGCAAAAGCCGCCACTCTGGCGTAATTTGTCTGCCCCGGCTCTGCTAGAGGCGCCGTAACCGGCGACGCAACAGGCGCCACGGCAGTCGTCAAAGGTTCCCTGTCCTCGCCTCTCTCCTGCCTTTCCCCATCACCCTTTTATTTTATTCAGCCATCCCACTTATCAACCAATCAATTTTCTTTTTCTTCTTACCATGTTCTCATCCATTCTCTTTTCTCTCTCCTCATCCAATCTCCATACTTCTAGATAATCCTGCATAAATCTCCCACATTCCTTTGCTATTTCCCCCTCACAGTTAGACACAACATTTTTTCCGCCAAATTGAATTGGAGTTTGCTGCTACTCGTCCTACCAGTCGTCTCAGTCACATTCTCGCACAACTCCAGGATTCTGTTCACCCTCCCTTGCACCGAAATCAGTCCGATCTCTTGGACGAAGTTAGCCTGCAGTGACCCTTCTCCATGGTCCTCCCCATCGTTGCTCTCCTTTCTCCGTTTCTTGGTAGTACCGTCCTTTTTCTCTTTTTCCTCCTCCCTGTTTACCATTCTCCCATCTGTCCTAATCTTCTTGGTAATGTGGCGAATCTTTTCCGTTATTCTCCCCTCGGTGGTGTCCCTGTCTTGTAGCTCTCTTATAGTTTTATTGAAATCCTCCTCGTCTGCGAGATCCAGTCGAGCGACACACGATCCCGACCTGCTCCTTCTGTCTTCGACCTCTGGCGGTGTTCTAGCCAGGGACTGCCTTCTGGGAATGCCCCCCCAGCTTCTTCGCTTCCTCCTCCGTTCTCTTTAGCAGCGCCTCGTCATTCGACGTCATTCCAACCGGCTCCACCGCCGCCTCTCATCGGACGCGATTCAAAATTTCCGAATTTGGCACAATTTCGATTCAACCGAAATTGTGTCGAAATGCCCAAAGGGCCTTAGCTAGTTGTCGGGCACTCCTGTATGCACCCCTTAGAGCACCTCAACCACTTGCGCCCTTTCACACCATCGCGACGCCTCAAAAACGACGCCCGCGTCGCGACGTTCCCGTCACGATGCCAGTGACGTATGCGCGCGCCGACGCCGACATTTGGGGCAGGCATATGTTCGTGCTCAAACTCAGCCTGTCCCTTCGGCGACTGAAAGGCCTGTTAACCAGGCTGAAAGGTCGCTGCTAAGGCTTGCTGTGAGGGAAATCGATGAAGCCGTCTCACCTTGCGATTTGAGTGACCGAAGGGCCTTGCATAAAAACAAGAGGTCCTTCAAGCTGGGAGATATAAAGAGAAGGGACGAGGCGGTGACTGAACGTCTATCGGAGGTCTCTGACATTTGGAAAATCACTTGAGAAATTTACGCTGCGGCTCTGAGGCTGGCTGGACAGGGGATAGTGAGGGACTCTCCTGTCGAGGGAGCACAAAGGCGGGTGCGCCAAATGGAAGCGAAAATCCAGTTGGCTCGCCAAGAAGCATCCCGTATCCAGTGTGTGATGAAATATATATCGGCTCGTAGGCCTTTTACGCGCCGCGTGCGCCAGATAGCTCGAGAACCAAGGCGCGACCATCACACGCTCAGTCAAGCGGTTGTTGTCAAGCAGCATTGTCTTGACAGGATACGGATGCTAGTCGCTGCTAAGTGATCACTGGTGGCGCGGGCGAGGAGCCTGGAGCAGAACAGTATGTTCTATGAAAGACCTTCTCGCCTTTTCCAACAGCCGCCACCAGCCATAGAGCAGCCGCCAACTGCTGATCGCGTGGAGGCCTTTTGGAGGGACATTTACGAACAACCCAAACCTCTCTTAGCAGACACCCCGGCCTTGGCGCAGTTCGAGTCCGTTTGTAAGAGGACTCCTAACTTAAATGTACTGCGTCATCCGATAAACATGGAAGAAATTCTTGACGCCTTACGAGGCGCAAAGAATTTTGCAGCTCCTGGCCCGGATGGCATAAACACCTACTGGTGGAAAAAATTTCCCAGTTGTCACCGGCACTTAGCTAGAGTTTTTAACTCGTGGCTAAATCAGGAGCAGCCAATTCCGGCTTGGTTTGTCGAGGGTCGAACCGTGCTTCTCCCGAAGACCGGAGATTTGTCTGATCCTAAAAACTACAAGCCTATAACATGTATGAACGCATGTTATAAGCTCTTCACCAGAATCTTGTCCATGCGTATACTTCAAGCTGTGAATCCTGTATTTCTCGACGTGTATGAACAGAGAGGGTCAAAGAAAGGAGTAGCTGGCTGCAAGGAGAACCTGTTGATTGACCGATGTGTCACGCAGGACTCCGTGCAGTACAAGCGAAACCTTTTTATGGCCTGGATTGACTATCGCAAGTCATTCGACACCACGTCTCCACAGCTCAATGTGCGGCTGTTGGAATGTCTTTCGGTGGATAATCAGATAATGAGATGTATCAAACAACTGATGCCGCTCTGGAAGACCCGGTTCACTATAACATCAGGTGAAACTCGGGTTCAGACAGAGTTGGTGTCATTCAAAAGAGGTGTCTCCCAAGGAGACTCTTTGAGTCCCTTGCTCTTTTGCATCTCACTTTTGCCTCTGTCCATAGCGCTGAGAAATACTAAAGGATACAGCTGTAGCACGCCTAATAACCGGAGGCACAGGGTCACCCATCTGTTTTATATGGATGACCTAATAAAACTTTATGCCTCCGGCCAACGCGAACTACAACAATCACTGAGGGTGGTGCAGGATTACAGTCATGCTATCGGAATGGAGTTCAGAACAGGCAAATGTGCATTGGTTCATCTCAAGAAAGGACGAAGCGGAGATAGTGGAGGTGAGGACCAGCTCATTGATGGGAGCATCTTGCGACAACTGCATGCCGGAGATACCTATACCTACCTTGGAGTGGCGCAGCGTCATGTCCAAGAGGCAGAATTGGTCAAGGAGTGTCTCCGCCGCGATTATTTGCACCGACCCCGGCAGGTCTGGTCATCAGAGCTGTCCGGCAAGAACAAAGTTGCTGCCACAAACATGCTTGTGGTCCCATTGTTATTATACGCCTTTGGTGCTATACACTGGAAAGTGAACGAGCTGAAGGAAATCGACACGAAGACCCGCAAAAGGATGAATGTGGAGAGAAGTCTGCATCCTAAGTTCTCTGTCCCACGAATATACCTCCCGCGACACCGGGGAGGGCGTGGACTATTGAGTTTGGAGCGTCCGCACAACAGAGTAGTACTGGCCACTGCCTGCTATGTAACGAACAGCGCCGATCCCCTGACCCGCTTTGTGCGAGAGCACGAGAATGCGGGTAAAGGAGCCTTTCTTTTTAGCGCAGCGAAACGAGCAGCCGAGGGGCTCAGCCTCACACTCGACTTCAAGTGGAGGTGTCAGCAGTCCATTACGCATCTTGCGCCCGCAGAATTAAAATCCCACATTAAAACTGCCGAAGTCGACTTCCTTTTGAGACTTCATAAAGATGAGCCAATGCATGGAATCTTCTACAAACATCTAGAAGAGCATGGCTTGTCTGAGCAGTTGACCTTCTCTTTCCTAAGGTCTAGTGGGTTGAAGTCGGAGACTGAGGGCTTTATAATGGCTTGCCAAGACAGTATCTTCAACACCTTGGTGTACCGTAAAAGGGTTATGGGTGTAGATGTACCTGACACCCGTTGTGGAGCTTGCCGACAGACGCCAGAGACGCTTATGCATCTCTTGTCGGCGTGTAAGACGTACGCTGGGATGGCTTACGTCCATCGGCACAACGCGGCTCTACGAGTGCTCTACTATCATTTAAGGCCTCATACGGTATCGATGAGACACCGGTGCTGCCATACGCTCCAGGGGATATAGAGTCCGTTGTAGAGAACGAGAGATGCCGGATTTACTGGAACTACTCGTTCCCCACGCTCGAGATTGTACAGGCAAACAAGCCCGACATAGTCCTTCTCGACCACCAACAGAAGACGATGTTCGTTATTGAGTTTTCGGCGCCTGCCGAGGTGAACATCGTCTCTAAGGAGGAGGAAAAGCGGACCAAATATCAGGAGTTGCTCGGACAACTTCGCAGGCTCTGGCCAGACTACACTGTAAGTCTGCTGGTCATTGGATCCCTAGGTGGAATGAGGAATACGCTGCTCTCTGTACTACGCAAAATACCGGTGTGCCGTGCGGCGGCGCACATCTTAGCCGCCAGAATGCAGAAGGCAGTCATCCTTGGGTCCCTTCGTCTACTTAGGGTGCACGATTCGCGGACCCAGTGATTGCTCACCTCACGGTGTGAGGAGTAGTCATTGGGTAATGGAACAGCAGCTCGGTGAGTCGGAGCCCGGGCTGCACTTTTTTGTTTTTTTGTAAATAATAATATTAAAAAAAGTGAAGTCAAGTTGATTGACTCAGTCCTTTCCGCACACATAACGGTGATATCATTTTATTTTTTCCCATAGCATCAAGCTATAGTCTGAAATCCCCTTGCAATCAAATCATCGATCGCCCGCCCGCCCTCAATAAAAACATCCAACACAAAAGCTCTGGCAGATAGTTTCTTGCACCTCTGTAGGAACTAGGACGGCATAGTTTTTATTCTGCACGCTTCAAATGGGCGCAACTTAACGATCAGGAACGTCCAAATCGCATAAAATGAAGTCTGAGCTATTTTTATATTCTTGGCTTTTTCATTATTCCTTTACTGCCCCTGACACGACTTTTAAAAATCATACGCATTTTCTATCTTCGCCATGGTAATAATACTATGTCGAATTTTCATTAAAATCAATTCCAGGTTACACCATACAGAACGATCTAAAGCAATTCTCGTACGTACACATCAGAAAATTCCCTCAGTTTCTGTAATAGGCAAGGCAATGTTCCGATGGACCTAAAAAAGAGTATCGCTAGGTCCTTCTTTCGCAGGTCAATGGAGAGCATATTATGAATATAAAAAATTTTTCAGCTTTACAACCCTCCACCCCAATTCCACTCTCACCCAGAAAACGTAGAAAATGATTAGTAACCCCTAAAACGCCTAAAAACGAAGTTTGAGCGGTTTTTATATTTTTAGTTTTTTCCTTGTTACTGCATCATCACTGACGATTTCTAAAAACCATACGCACTTTCCATCCTCGCCACGGTAATAATACTGTGTCAAAATTTAATTAAAATGAATTAACTCATTTCCATGTTACTCAAGTCAGAACGAATCGAAAGCAGTATTCGGATGTATACATCAGAAAATTCTGAAGTCCCTTTCTGGAATAGGCAAGGCAATGTTCTAATGGGCCTAAAAAGGGGTACTATGCCGCTAGGTCTTTCATTCACAGGTCATTGGACAGACTATTATGAATACAACAATTTTTTGAATTTTACTGCCCGCCACCCTCCAACCGCCCCAATTTCTCCCCCACCCAAAAAAGTAGAAAATGAACAGGAACCCCTAAACCACTAAAAACAAAGGTTGGGGAATTTTCCAATTTTTTTGTTTTTGCTACTCACTACGCCGCCCATGCACTGATTTTCGAAATTATTGCAGCATTACCTACTACGATCCCCCAGCATGTCGCTCCCCAACTTTCATAAAAATCAGTGCAGCGGTTACTGAGACCACGAGGGTAGAAATGCGCCAACAGACCGACAGACCGACGGAAATGAGTGACGTGGATTTTCGTTATGTAGACATCATAGAACGCCCAAACAGCGTGTTATCTCACAATCTAAAATTTTCGCGATCACAATAATCCTCTTACCTATCGGTGTGGGAAGTAAAACTGACTCAATAATACGTTTGTAATCATACGTCCATTGTAGGTTATAATTTTCGTGAAATTGAATTGTTTAAATGGTATGTCAACCTAGTCATACAAACCTTTTTCTACAGAATCCGAATTTATCTCATATATAGGCTGTTTGTTCCAGTTAAACTGAAAGTCCACTATATTGATAAAATCTATGTCAAAATATATAGATTTATGTAATTCATCCAAATTTCATCAAAATAATACTGATAAACAAAAAGGTTATAAATTTGACCCCTTCCATTCTACTGTACGGCATGGAAACGAAGGTTCTAGATTAACCAAAAAGGAACTCCTTTATCGATTGCTCTAAAAAGAACATCATTTAATTTTGTGGTATAGTTACACAACTACGGGCAACTTTTAAACAGGGTTGATACAGGGGAATTACATTAACATTTTCGACATATTCCTTCAACTGGTTATTGAATATTTTCTCTAAAACCTATGTTATTGGATTTTATTATCGAGATGTTTATCATTTGGCCACTTTTAGGATTTATCATAGAGAAATTCAATATACTATATAAATATATTACTTTTCAGAATCGTTTGGGAAGTAGTGGGGGCAGTAGTGGAAGTGGCCGCAAAGGCTGTGATTGGGGTGGATCAAGCGGGCGGAGTAAATCTGGAGGACGTCAAGATAGTTGTACTACAGATTATGCTGCAGATCTCAGTGCTAGCGAACACAGCACTCCCAGCCCAAGGCATCAAAGACTGACTAAGCAAACAGGTGAGTACAGCTAGACAGTATTTGATGAGCAAGTATATAAATAGTACGGAAACCTAAATGTCGTGACCACCAAATATTTTGTTTGATTGACTTTTCAGCAGCCAGATTAGACAATAAAGGTTCATATTCAAACCATCATAGATTCTAAAGTATTTTCCTTAGGGCTAATATGTAAAGCTATTTTTTACTTCCCACACCGATAGGTGAGGGGAGTATTGTGATCGCGAAAATTTTCGATTTTGAGATACTACACTTTTTGGGCGTTTTATGATGCCTACATCACGAAAATCCACGTCACTCATTTCCGTCGGTCTGTCTGTCTGTCGGTCTGTCGGTCTGTCGGTCTGTCGGTCTGTCTGTCTGTCTGTCGGTCTGTCTGTCTGTCTGTCTGTCTGTCGGTCTGTCTGTCGGTCTGTCTGTCGGTCTGTCTGTCGGTCTGTCTGTCTGCCTGTCTGTTGGCGTTTTTCTAGCCTCCTAATCTCAGTAACCGCTACACAGATTTTGGTGAAATTTGGGTGGTGATATGGTGTAGGGTCGTGGTAGGTAACGTTGCTACAATTTTGAAAATCGCTGCATGGGCGGCGGAGTAATTAGCAAAAAACGACAAATTTCAAATATGCGTCAAACTTCGTTTTTAGGCGTTTTAGGGGTTCCTGATCATTTTCTACATTTTTTTGGGTGGGGGTGAAATTGGGGTGGTTGGGGGGTGGGGGGTTGTAAAATTGAAAAATTTGTTGCCTTCATAATAGACTGTCCACTGACCTGTGAAGCAAGATCTGGCGACATAAATAACTTTTTTAGGTCCATCCGAACATTGCCTTGCCTTATACAAAGACTATTGCTTTAGATCGTTCTGTATTGTGTAACGAGGAAACTTTTGAATTGATTTTAATGAAATTTTGACACAGTATTACTACCGCGGCGAAGATGGAAAACGCGTATGGTTTTTATAAGTCGTGCCAGTGGCGGCGCAGAAATAATAAAAAAACTAAAAATATAAAAACAGCTCAAACTTCGTTTTTAAGCATTTTAGAGGTTCCTAATCATTTTCTGAGTTTTTTTGGGTGGAGCTGAAATTGGGGTGGTTGGGGGGTTGGGGGTTGAAAAATTAAAAAATTTCTTGTACTCATAATAGGCTGTCCACCAACCTGTGAAGGAAGATCTAGCGACACAAATCACCTTTTTAGGTCCATCCGGACATTGCCTTCCCTTATACAGAAAGCAAAGGACTTTTTTTTTCTGATGTAAACATACGAGAGTATTGCTTTAGATCGTTCTGTATTGTGTAACGAGGAAACTGTTGAATTGATTCTAATGAAATTTTGACACAGTATATTGTTACCGTGGTGAGAGTGGAAAACGCGTATGTTTGTTGAAAATCGTGTCAGTGGCAGCGTAGCAATAATCAAAGTGAGAAAAGTAGGAAAACAACTCAAATTCGGTTTTTAGATGTTTTAGGGGTTCCTGATCATCTCCTACCAGTTTTTTGGGTGGGAGTGAAAGTGATTTGGGGGGTGGGGGGTTGTAAAACTGAGAAGTTTGTAGTATCGATAATAGGGTGTCCATTGATCTGTGAAGCAAAGACCTAGTGGCTTAAGACAATTTTAGGGGGGGGAGGGGGGGTGTGGCGATTATTTGGTTGCAAGGGATCTCAGACTAGAGCTTCATGCTATGGGCAAATAATAAACAGGTATCAGCGTAATGTGTGGGAAGTACTGAGTCAATCAACTTGACTCCATTTTTACTTCCCACACCGATAGGTGAGGGGAGTAATGTGATCGCGAAAATTTTCGGTTCTGAGATAATACGCTCTTTGGGCGTGTTATGATGTCTACATAACAAAAATTCACGTCACTCATTTCCGTCGGTCTGTCTGTCTGTCTGTTTGTCTGTCTGTATGTCGGTCTGTCTGTCTAACGTGTAATCTCAGTAACCGCTGCACGGATTGTGATGAAATTTGGGAGCGATATGTTGTGGTGTCGTAGTAGGTAATGTTCCAATAATTTTGGAAATCTTGTACGGGGGGTGAAGTAATTAGCAAAAAACAAAAATTTGAAATACTTCTCAAACTTCGTTTTTAGGTGTTTTAGGGGTTCCTGATCATTTTCTAGTTTTTTTGGGTTAGGGTGAATTTGAGATGGTTGGAGGGTGAGGCGTTGTAAAACTGAAAAATTTGTTGTATTCATAATGGGCTGTCCAATGACCCGTGAATGAAAGACCTAGCGGCATAATATACTTTTGTGGGTCCGTCAGAACGTTGCCTTGCTTATAATACAAACCAAGGGACTTGAATTTGTGATGTACTCGTATACATACGAGCGTTGTTTTAGATCGTTCTATATTGCGTAACGCAAAAATTATCAAGTTTATTTTAATGAAATTTCAACACGTATTACTGCCGCGGCGAGGATGGAAAACGCGTATATTTTGGAAAAATCGCGTCAGTGGCGGCGCAGCAATAATAAAAAAACTAAAAATATAAAAATAGCTCAAACTTTGTTTTTATGCGTTTTAGGGGTTGCTGATCATTTTTTACTTTTCTTGGGTGGGAGTGAAATTGGGGTGGTTAGGGGGTGTGGGTTGTAAAACACAAACATTTGTTCTATTCATAATGGGCTGTCCATTGACCTGTGAAAGAAAGGCCTAGCAGCATAATAGACGTTTGTTAGGTCCATCCGAGCATTGCCTTGGCTATTACAGAAATCAAGGGACTTAGAATTGTCTAATGTACGAGAATACATCCGACTATTGCTTTCGATCGTTCTGAATTTAGTAACATGGAAACTATGGAATCGATTTTAATGAAATTTAGACACAGTATTATTACCGTGGCGAGGACGAAAAATGCGTATAGTTTTCAATAATCGTCAGTGGCGGCGCAGTAATAATAAAAAACTGATAATATAAAAATAGCTCAAACTTTGGTTTAAAGCAATTAGGGGGTTCGTGATTGCTTCACTTCGTCCAGTTGAAGCTAACAGAATAAATATTGGGTCGTTTTAGTCCCTACAGAGAGATTTAATAAACTACTACAGACCGACAGACAGACCGACAGACAGACCGACAGACACACCGACAGACAGACCGACAGACAGACCGACAGTCAGACAGACCGGCAGACAGACCGACAGACAGACCGACAGACAGACCGACAGACAGACCGACAGACAGACCGACAGACAGACCGACAGACAAACCGACAGACAGACCGACAGACAGACCGACAGACAGACCGACAGACAGACCGACAGACAGACCGACAGACAGACCGACAGACAGACCGACAGACAGACCGACAGACAGACCGACAGACAGACCGACAGACAGACCGACAGACAGACCGACAGACAGACCGACAGACAGACCGACAGACAGACCGACAGACAGACCGACAGACAGACCGACAGACAGACCGACAGACAGACCGACAGACAGACCGACAGACAGACCGACAGACAGACCGACAGACAGACCGACAGACAGACCGACAGACAGACCGACAGACAGACCGACAGACAGACCGACAGACAGACCGACAGACAGACCGACAGACAGACCGACAGACAGACCGACAGACAGACCGACAGACAGACCGACAGACAGACCGACAGACAGACCGACAGACAGACCGACAGACAGACCGACAGACAGACCGACAGACAGACCGACAGACAGACCGACAGACAGACCGACAGACAGACCGACAGACAGACCGACAGACAGACCGACAGACAGACCGACAGACAGACCGACAGACAGACCGACAGACAGACCGACAGACAGACCGACAGACAGACCGACAGACAGACCGACAGACAGACCGACAGACAGACCGACAGACAGACCGACAGACAGACCGACAGACAGACCGACAGACAGACAGACCGACAGACAGACCGACAGACAGACCGACAGACAGACCGACAGACAGACCGACAGACAGACCGACAGACAGACCGACAGGCAGACCGACAGACAGATCTACACAAATGACCTGTCGGTGTGGGAAGTAAAATGAACACGACGATGAAAAAAATTCATGGAAAACGTGTGGTTGATACAAATACACCACTAAGGTTAGTTATGACTAGACATAGCCAGTTTCACACTATAATTGCGTAGTCTCACTGAGCCACATTATTTGTTTTGGCACACAGCACATACGCTTTGTCCTTTGATATGAATACTGCTGAGATCGTTGGAGTGAAGACTGGAATTAACCGTGCCTCATGTTGTAAGGCTAATGCGTTTTACTTGTTACCTGATAAGATGACAATAACCATTACATGTTATTATATGCCACCTGCTGCTGCTTAATCTACTAGTCCAGTCCCAACTAGACAAAGTAGGTATTGCTTGTTTGCGATGTGCGATGTGATAATATACTGATAGTGTCAAGAACTATTTGGCTTAAGGATTTGCGATTGAACCTGCCATCATTTCTTTGAATTACATAATGTAATAATAATAATAATAATAATAATAATTGTCCCCCTCATTATGTCTGTCTCAGGCCTTACACCAAACACGTTTACACAACACCTTCAACAGTTGGGCCTGGACGAAAAGTTACACAAAGTATTCCAAAAGTCTGTAATCCTGAAGACCTGTAATATTGTGCGATCCTTCCTAAATTCCGATCAATGATAGTCCGAGTGTTGATTTGGCACAGCCCGACAACACTTGTTGCTACCGCAATTATGCGAGAGGAACTTGGAAAGTCAGATGAAATAATAATAGTACCCCGATAGGTTGCTAGATCCCCTCAGTGGCGCCTCCCCAAGGTGGCGGATAGGTAAATGCCTCCCAGATATGGGTGGTACCGGGGAAATGGAATGCCCGGGGCGGACCAAAACTAGCGCAGTGGAATAGCATCTGCATCCAGATGATCGGCTATTCTTCAATAACTAGGACACGATGGATCTCCATGTTAGGAGCGGTACTCCGACAGCGTCTGTTATTTATGTCAGGAGCGACTGTTTCTATGAAATTGGCAGATAGGTATAAAATGCACCCCCAGGAAGCCGCCCAACAACACAAGGCTATACGGTGAGTGGTGACACTGCGGGGTATACCGAAATCTAAGGATGTAAACCAGTCGGCAACCTTCACAGATGCATCCTCGGGAGGCAATTTGGACGGCTGTCTGCGGAAATATCGTCTGGGGGTCCTAACGCTAACCACCTGTCCGGCTCTATCTTCGAGTTCGACTTTAGTTGGGCGACGGAGCTTAGGGATGACCTGATGAGCTGCTACGAGAGCAGTAGCCCGCGCCGTATGGGATACATGCCCCGCATGTATGAGAGGTAGTGTGAAATGCATGCTGAGCATAGCACTCTTACCTCTTAGAATTTGAGGGATTATGTATCGTACCTCCGAAGGCAGGGATATGTTCGTGCTCCAGCTCAGCTTGCCTCTTCCGCGGACGGAAGGCCTGTTAACCAGGCTGAAATGTTACCGATAAGGCCCGCTGAGAGATAAACCGACAAAGTCGTCTCACCTGGGGATTTCAGCGACCGAAAGGCGTTGCATATTGACAAGAGGTTCTTCAATCTGGCAGATTTAAAGAGAGCGGATGAGGCTGTAGGTGAACGTCTATCGGAAGCCTCTGACATTTGGAGCATCAATTGCGAAGTTTACGCTGCGGCTCTGAGGCTAACTCGCCGGGGGAGTGTGCGAGACTCTCTTGTTGAAAGAGCAGAGGTACGGGTGCGCCAAATGGAAGCGAAAATTCAGCTGGCTCGCCAGGAAGCGTCCCGGATCCAGTGTGTGATAGAATATAGAGCGGCTGGGAAGCTTTTTACGCGCCGAGTGTGTCAGGTAGGCTACGGGTTGAGGCGTAACCATCATACACTCAGTCAAGCGGTACTAGTTGTTGTCAAGCAACATTGTCTTGACAAGATACGGATGCTAATCACTGTTAAGCGAACGCTGGTGGCGCGGGTGAGGGGTCTATAGAAGAACAGGATGTTCTATGAAAGACCTTCTCGCTTACTCCAACAGTCAATACCGGCGATAGAGCAGCCACGTCTGTTGATCGCATCTACGAACAGCCGAAACCCCTCTCAGCAGATACTCCGGCCTTGGCGCAGTTCGAGTCCGTTTGTAGGGGATCTCCTAACTAATGTACTACATCATCCGATAAATACAAAAGAAAATCTTGGCGCCTTACGAGGAGCAAATAATTTCGCAGCTCTTGACTCGGATGGCATAAACACCTACTGGTGGAGAAAATTCCCAGTTGCCACCGGCATTTAGCTAGAGTTTTCAACTTGTAGCTAAATCAGGAGCAGCCAATACCGACTTGGTTTGCCGAGGGTCGCTCCGTCAGAACCGTCCGGCAAAAACAAAGTTGCCACAAACATGTTTGCGATCCCATTGTTATTATACACCTTTGGTGCTATATACTGGAAAGTGAACGAGCTGAAGGAAATCGACACGAAGACCCGCGAAAGGATGAATATGGAGAGAAGTCTGCATGCTAAGGCCTCCGTCCTGCGAATATACCTCCGGCGATACCTGGGAGGGCGTGGACTACTGGGTTTGGAGCGTCCGCACAACAGGGTAGTATTGGTCATTACCTGCTATGTGACGAACAGCACCAATCCCCTGATCCGCTTTGGGCGAGAGCACGAGAATGCGGGTAAAGGAGCCTTTCTTTATAGCGCAGCGAAACGAGCAGCCGAGGAGCTCAGCCTCACACTCGACTTCAAGCGGAGGTGTTAGCACTCCATTACGGAACTTGCTCCCGCAGAATTAAAATCCCAAATTAAAACTGCCGAAGTCGACTTCCTTTTAAGACTTCATAAAGATAAGCCAATGCATGTAATCTTCTACAAACATATAGAAGAGCATGGCTTGTCTGAGCAGTTGGCCTTCTCTTTCCTAAGGTCTAGTGGGTCGAAGTCGGAGACTGAGGGCTTTACACTGACTTGCCAAGTCGGTGTCTTCAACATCTTGGTGTACCGTAAAAGGGTTATGGGTGTAGATGTATCCGACACCCGTTGTAGAGCTTGTCGACAGGCGCCAGAGACGCTTATGCATCTCTTGTCGGCGTGTAAGACGTTCGCTGGGACGGCTTACGTCCATCCGCACAACGCGGCTCTACGAGTGCTCTATTATCACTTAAGGCGCTCATACGCTATCGATGAGACACCGGTGCTGCCATACGCTCCAGGGGATATAGAGTCCGTTGTGGAGGACGAAAGATGCCGGATTTACTGGAAGTACTCGTTCCCCACGCTCGAGCTTGCACAGGCAAACAAGCCCGATATAGTCCTTCTCGATCACCAACAGAAGACGATTTTCGTTATGTAGTATTCGGCACCTGCCGAGGTGAACATCGTCTCCAAGGAGGAGGAAAAGCGGATTAAATACCAGGAGTTGTTCGGGCACCTTCGCAGGCTCTGGCGAGACTACACTGTAGGTTGTTGGTTATGGTCATTGGATCCTTAGGTAGAATGAGGAATACGCTGCTCTCTGCACTGCACAAATTACCGGTGTGCCGTGCGGCGGCGCACATCTTGACCGCCAGGGTACAGAAGGCAGTAATCCTTGGGTCCCTTCGTCTACTTGGGGCGCACGATTCGCGGACCCAGTGATTGCTCATCTCACGGTGTGAGATGTAACAATAATAATAAGGGAAGATATCTAAATACACGGGCCTTGCTATGGAAATAAAACTACTGTGGAAACAAAACAAAGTCACTATTGTCCCCCTCATTATGTCGGTCTCAGGCCTTACACCAGACACGTTCACACAACATCTTCAACAGTTAGGCCTGGACGAAAAGTTACACAAAGCATTCCAAAAGTCTGTAATCCTAAAGACCTGTAATATTGTGCGATCCTTCCTAAATTCCGATCAATAGTCATGGTGTGGACTTGGCACAGCCCGTCAACACTTGTCGCTACCGCAATTATGCGAGAGGAACTTAGAAAGTTGGACAATAGTAATAATAATAATACTTTAATAATAATAATATTTTCCCGTTGTGAGTATACATTGTATATAAAAAAAGTGCTGAAACCATTAACACATGAAAAACGACCAACAAAGGGAAAACCTCAAGGGGGAGTGCACTCGAAGTGTTCTTCCACTCAAATCTTGTACATGTTACTATAAATACTTACAAAATAACAAATAAAGTCACTAACCTAAAAGAGACAACAAAAATTTGTCAAGTACCTATTTGAAAACCATGAACGAATGTACAGTCAACGAGGCGAAATATGCATGGAGATTCTCAGTCAAATCATATCAAACAATTTATCCTACGAATTCTGATAAAAGCAAACTCTACGTTCGAGAATTTAATCTAGTTCTGCTCTCGAATACTATAATTTTTGATTCCATTCAGTCAGTAGCAGTTTCTCTACTTTTCTCTATAGTTAATGTTGCACGGATATAGCTATGTGTGATTTTAATTCACATACCGAATGTGAGAAGAGTATTGTATTTATTTATTGTAAATTTTTCGATTTTGAGATGTGTTATAGTGTTTGCATAACGAAAATCCATGCCACTCATTTCCGTCGTTCTGTCTCCCTATTGCGATTTTTCGTAATCTTATAATGACAGTAACCGCTTCACCGATTCTGACGAAATTTGGGGTAAGCTTTTTGGTTTTTCATAGACTTCATCATCCTTTAAACTGGAAACCACTAGCTATTACGATTCCAGAAACGCTTTCTGCGTTGCACAAAATGCGGAATCTATCTTGTTTTGCTTGTTGACGCGCGCTTAAATAATTTGGGAAAACGATTTTCATTGGTGATTATTGAATTCAGAAGTATAGTCGTACATCACCACATAAAGCACTCTATGCAGACCTACCAAAAATCGTTTGATTACCTATTTATTTCATGTAGTGTCCACAAGTATGGCGGTGAAATAGGGATGCTCATGAGAGTAGGGAATTTGGTAACTCCAACATTTTTGTTATTAACCCTTAACCTGAAACATTGGTCAATGAGACCTTTATCAAAATTATTTTGCTCACATTGGAAACATTGTAATTCCGAGCGACTGCGACTTGCCGATGCAGATATCTTCCTGGCATGAAGGAAAGATTATGCTCAGATCACCCTGCACTTGACACACTACGCGAGTGAAGCCTAGTGCCGCTGTATTTAAAATTCTGCAAGTCTGATAGACCAAAACAAACAAAGGCTGAGTAGCAATATTCCCCGAGAAATGAAAAAGAGCAATGGAAACTACTTTAGCAAGGAAGTAGCAACTCAAGCTCTAGGTTGTGTTGAAATACCCGATGACCAAATTGCCTAAAAGAAAACTCTGAAGTATCTGTCCATCTGCGAAGATGAGGAAGAGTAATAATAATTATGGTTGTGTTCAGTGTGTCAAACCAATTTGCCTAGAATGTAGACATAAAACTTGTATCACGTGTATAAAAACTAATAAAGAAGGTATTTAGGTCAAACCAAGCTCTATCTTGATTCTAATTACTTTTTGTTACAATACGTGGTCTCACAGACCAAATATTTCCGATTAACGTAAATATACCTACACATGTTCGGGTTAAGGGTTAAGTCACTTGACCCCATTTTTTAATTCAAAGGTAAAAGTTCCATTATCGGAGCTTTCACCTAATATGAAGTTATAATGTCAATATTGTCAATACTACTTACGTAAAATCTATACTTCATTATTGTATTATATTCCATAACTTTCTTCCATCTCCATATACGTTTTCTTTTTTTGACCGTACTATCTTTCTTATATTGTGATACATTTTACTACAAAACAAAATGACCTGTTACCGGGGTCCCTCCTATCAGTAGTTTAAAAAAAAAAACATTTTCATTCGGCAAAAATAACATGCTTTTCTAATGTTTTCTGTAAGGTTCTATCAGTAGTGATCTACGTTTCTGTCTCTAACACATGCATTAGAGAGGTGGCTTTGGCGGATTCAGCACTTTCATGAGTGAGTCTCGGGTATATTGTATTTCTTCTGTTATATCAATAGTGAATAGATGGAGCATAGGGTGCAGTGTTGAGTAGGGATGTTAATACAGGGTGTCCCAAAAAATAGTGTCAAGCCGAAGACCATGGACAGAGCACCCTTTGGGTCATCCGAAGCACCCCCATGTATGTTATATGGTTTTTTGTAGTTTTCGAGTTATGCATTTTTTTCTGAATTTTAGAGAATTCTCTACTTCGACAACTTAAGACTTTTCCAAAAGAAAAATTAAAAGACTTTTCCAAATTCTCTCTTTTGCTGGTCAATCCTCAAGAGTTTACTGTTTATACGTAAAATCATCGGATTCGTAACTTTGATGAAAGCCATAAAAATCTTAATGCAAAGTGAAAAAAATGTGATCTGTTAATTATGACTTAAATTTTCTACAGGCGATTAAAAATCTAAAGAGGTGATTTCATTATTTCTAAGCAGGTCTAAAAACTTATTCAGACTCTCAGCTGTCATAGTCATTAAAAAAATAGTACCTAATGGGGCTACTTTGGCTCCAATCGACCTTTAAAGACAAGAGGTGGAGATTTATTGAAATTAGCGATGTTATTTTAAATGAAACAATAACTAATTTTAGGGCCCTAATAGCAGAATGATTGTCAATGCCGCAATAAAAAACATTCAGTGCGATCAGAATATGGTGTCAGTTTGCACCAGTTGCAGTTTTTTCCATGTACTACTTCTTTTTTTAAGTGGCAAATTGTAAAATGAAACGAAATCATCAAATTTCTTGACGAAGTTTATTAAGTTTCACAAGAAATTTTCAAAATGTCTACCTTCCTGTTCAACGCATAATCTACATCTTCTGAAAAAAATGTCCTTTAGATCAACAAAAGCTCTTCGATTGTTTTTGATTGTTTCTTCAGCCTGTGTTAATTTGTTGCGTATTCGCCGATGTTTCGACACTCTTTAGCATAAACCAGTTCTTTGTATTAGACCTAAACAAAAAAGTCTATCGGAATTAAGTCAGGTGACCGTGGCGGCCATTCTACCACGACCTATACATTTGTCTCTAAAACAGCTGTTTAGGTATTGTCTCACAATTGATGCATAATAGCATAGTGAACCATTATTTTGAAAAACCATATCTCTGCGTGTAGTTAAATGAACATCGTCAAATCCAGTTGTCGTGCACTCAAGGTCCGTAGGAATAGCCAAGTAGTCAGACAACAGGAACAACACCAGTCCAAACCTACAGCACTCAGAGTC
Organism: Callosobruchus maculatus; assembly: GCA_951848785.1. Lineage (NCBI taxonomy): Eukaryota > Metazoa > Arthropoda > Insecta > Coleoptera > Chrysomelidae > Callosobruchus > Callosobruchus maculatus. The sequence goes on from CATOUR010000103.1 coordinate 1,324,769, forward strand.
CGTAGGGAAAGACAAATTTCGAATCTGCGTGCACTTACTAGTCCATAAAGAAAGTCAAATTGTCAAAATAATTCACCAAACAAGAGCATATCGTAGTGAAACTGCAAAGACAGACAAACGACTGAATAAAGACAACGAAAGCAACCTATGCAATGACACATTTTTAAAAGACATCAGAACAATATCATAGCTCACATCTCTTTTACTGCGTTAGGGTTAGCTCTTTTTGTTGTCGCTTAGGTAGAAATCGGTTTTGAAGAATGCGGGCGTTGTGGTTTTTTAGCAAGAAATATGATCTTTTTTAACAAGTGTTTAATTTATGGAACGTTTTTAATGTTTATTGTTGCGGTACTAACAACCAATCTGCTATTAGAGCATTAAAATTAGTTATTAATGAATTGAAAATCTCATCGCTAATTTCAAGAAATCTCCGCCTCTTGTCTTTGAAGGTCAATTGGAGCCAAAGTAGCCCCATTAAGTACTATTTTTTTTAATGATACTGATAGCTGAGGGTTTGAAGAAGCTTTTGGGCCTGCTTAGAAATAATGAAATCACCTTTATAGATTTTTGATTGCGAGTCGAAAATTTGAGTCATAATTAACAGATGGCAAATCTTTCACTTTACACATTTATAAAATTTCATGACTTTCATCAAAGCTACGAAGCCGATAATTTTACGTATAAACAGTAAGCTCTTGAAGATTAATCAGCAAAAGAGAGAATTTGGAAAAGACTTTTAATTTTTCTTTTGGAAAAGTTTTAAGTTGTCGAGGTAGAGAATTCTCTAAAATTCAGAAAAAAATCATAACTCGAAAACTACGAAAAATCGTATATCATATATGGGGGTGTTTCGGGTGACCCAAAGGGTGCTCTGTCCATAGGCTTCAGCTTGATACTATTTTTTGGGACACACTGTACAAACGTATATTTGGTTTTATACGTCAAACGAATTTTATGTCTGTATAAAACGTAGTTTAAAACTTATATAAGGTCACTCGATTACAACATGTTTATACGCATAATTATAATGCTGTCTTTACCGTACACAATTATTATTAGTAATATCGGGCATTACCGACCACGACTGTATAACGGATTATTCGACACGGAGCATTATGGCTAAAGTATCTGTTGAAAAATAAAATCATAACTTCGGATGGATAAGGACCTATTAAGGCTACATTTTGAAAATATTTTCATGTTGTACTAAACACGAACCATATCAAAGTTATAGTTTTTTTATAGAATACCCCTTATATTACTGCATATTCAGACTCCTTGGTGAGTTTGGGCGTAAATCACCCTTTATTTTTCGGTATAAGTAGGTTGATGTCAGAAAAAAATATCACAGAAGCTATAAAATTTAGAAGGCTGTAACTTTGTCGTACTACTAAGCATTAAATGCGTCAGCTTAGGTTAGACGTTTAAATTTGAATTACATTTGTGCTTGGAGAAATCGGTCGATTAATTATGGAAACTTCAATCACAGGTAACTTGATTTTTTCAAACTTAGCAGAAAAATACTGACGAACTATACTAAACAGACAAAATTATAAAAAATTACTCACAACAAATAAAACATAACCAGACATAACGGCGGTAACAGATGAAAGGCCAAAGAGCAGCTGGAGTACGACAGAAATGGATATTTTTCACAGCCTACTACTCCAACTAGCTACTGCAATGTACTAGAGATTGCCAACTTCCAGAAACATTTAAAACTTTGAAATGAAAGGAAAGCTCCTAGCGAATGTTGTACTTTATTATATTCAGAATAAAAGTTCGCATTGTATGGTATAATAAATTTAGAAAAAAAGACTTTTAAAAAAAGCTTTTTTTTAAATGCTCCAAAAAGAAGAAAATAAAATTATCCTTTCAAATGTTAACTATGAACTTATAGCCTCATTATACACAATTTATATGACCATCAAAGCATGTCGCGAGGTTTACGTAAGTAGCGATGACTATTTAATTAAACTGAAATTCTAACACAATTAAACTTAACAGATTTAGTTAGTTGGTCAATTAAATAGATATTAATTAGTTCATTTACATAAGTAAATTTCGCGACAAGCTTCTATGATCATATAAATTGAGTATAATGAGGCTATAAGTTGATAGTTAACATTTTAAAGGAAAATTCCATTTTCTTATTTTTAGAGCGTTTAAATAAAAGCTTTTTTAAGTTTTTTTTTGTTTCAATCCATTTTTGCCTTTTAGTCATTAACTTAGCACACTACAGAAAAGCATAAAAAAATTCAAAACTTCGCCATATTGGATTAAGAGTGATGTCAAAATATTTTTTCAATTATTTCCGGCAAGCCCTTTCATATGATACACATATTGCGGAAGTGCATGAAAAATAACTATTCTGCCATCTTGGATGGTCCTCCATGTTGGATTTATAATGACGTCACATTATTTTTTGAGTCACTCTCAACATGCTCTTATATTGGATACCTATAGGTAGGTACTATAGAATTATTGCATAAAAAATAACTACCTATTCCGCAATCTTGGATGGTCCGCCATATTGGATTTAGAATGATGTCACATTTGTTTTCGAGTTACTCTCAAAATGCCCTTTCATTTTATACCCATATTGTAGAAGTACATAAAAATAACTATTTCGCCATCTTTGATGGTCCACTGTATTAGATTTAGAATGACGTCACATTTGTCTTCGAGTTACTCTCAAAAAGCCCTTTCATTGATACCCATATTATAGATGTGCTTAAAAAAATAACTAGGTGCATTCCGCCATCTTGGATGGTCCGCCATATTAGATTTAGAATGACGCGACATAGCTTGTCGTGCATTGTCATCCAAACTAAACGTGTATACAGAATGTCAGCTCAATCAAGTGGAGTTATCTCTCTCTAAATTTTCGATTTCGAGATTATACGCTTTTTCGGCGTTTCATGATGCCTACATAATGAAAATCCACGTCACTCATCTCCGTCGGTCTGTCTGTCTGTCTGTTGGCGTTCTTCTAACGTCTTAATCTTAGTAACCGATACATGGATTGTGATGAGATTTGGGTAGGGATGTGTTGTCGGGTCGAAGTAGGTAATGTTTCTATAACTTTGGAAATCGTACGGAGGGCGGAGTAAATTAACAAGAAACAAAAAATGTAAACTATTCCTCAAACTTCGTTTCTAGGCGTTCTAGGGGTTCCTGATCATTTTCTACTTTTTTGGGTGGGGGTGAATTTGGGGTGGTTGGGGGGTGGGGTGTTGTAAAACTGAAAAATTTGTTGTATTCATAATAAGCTATCCATTAACCTGTGAATGAAAAACCTAGCGACATAATACATTTGTTTAGGCCCATCCGGACATTGCGTTGCTTATTATAGAAACCAAGGGCCCTAGAATTTGTGATGTATACATACGGGTATTGCTTTAGATCGTTCTATATTGCGTAACGCGGAAATTATTGAATTGATTTTAATGAAATTTTGACACAGTATTACTACCGCGGCGAGGATGGAAAACGCATATGCTTTGGAAAAATTGTGTCAGTGGCGGGGCAGCAATAACAAAAACACCAAAAATATAAAAACAGCTCAAACTTTGCTTTTAGGCATTTCAGGAGTTCTTGATCATTTTCTACTTTTTTTTGGTGGGGAAGAATTTGGAGTCGTTGGGGGGTGGTGGGTTGTAAAACAGAAAAATTTGTAGTATTTATAATGGGCTGTCCACTGGCCTGCGAATGAAGAGCCTAGCGGCATAAAACACCTTTTTAGGTTCATCCGAACATTGCCTTGCTTACTATAGATACTAAGGAACTTAGAATTTTTGATGTATACACACGAGTATTGTTTTAGATTGTTATATATTGCGTAATGCTAAAACGATTGAATTAATTTTTATGAAATTTTGACACAGTACTACTACCGCGGCGAGGATGGAAAACGCGTATGTTTTGGAAAACTCATGTCAGTGGCCGCGCAGCAATAATAAAAAAGAACTAAAAATATAAAAACGGCTCACACTTTGTTTTTAGGCGTTTTAGGGGTTATCGATCAATTTTCACTTTTTTTGAGTGGGGTTGAAATTGGGGCGGTATTTGTGGTATTCATAATAGTTTGATCATTGACCTGTGGAAGAAATACCTAACGGCATATCACATTTATTTAAGTCCATCCGAACATTGGCTTGCCCATTACAGAAACCAATTTTGTGATGTATACATACGAATTTTGCTTTATTTCAATCTATGTGTGTTGTGTAAAGCATAAATTATTGAATCGGTTTTAATGAAATTTACTGCCGCGACGAGGATGGAAAACGCGTCTGTTTTTGAAAAGTCGTGTCAGTGGAGGCGCAGTAATAAAAAAACTAAAAATATAAAAACAGCTCAAACTTCGTTTTTAGACGGTTTTGAGGCTCCTGATCGTTTCGCATCGTCCAGTTGAAGTATGTAGAAAAAACTGTGGCATCCTAGCTCCTAAGGAGGGAGACGCAAAAAACTATTTACGACAGTTTTTGCGTTGGATGTTTTTTGGCGGACGGGTGAGCGATAATTTGCTTACAAAGGGGTTTCAAACTATAGCTTCATGCAATGGAACAATAATAAAATGGTATCATCATTATGTGTGGGAAGTACAATATTTTATTATACCAAAGAACTGCTTGCTCTTTCATATTTATGTAGCACTTTTTGTACCTACACTCACCAGCTCCTGAGATATTTAGATGCAAATTTTAAATACACCTTCCGTTTGTGTACTGAAATTTGTTTATTCTGAGAAAATACTATCGAATTTAGTTTCTACTTAACGAACAACTAAGATATGTAGGGCTTTGAAGGTCAACAAAAGTGACTTGGTTAATTTAATAATGTGTTGTGTATTTCACGTCTTAACAATGTGTATCGTCTTATAAGTAAGTCTTCTGCCTTTTCCTTTTTCCCGAGCTTTGCCGGTCGCTACCTGCACTTACACTGACGTTGTCATCATCGTTTTCGCTTCTGATTGTTAAATGTTCAGCCGCTGCCGCGATATCTTGATCAGATTCGTCGCCATCGTCAGGATCATCGCCGGCTTCCCTGATACCCTGAATCAACTGGATGTTAGATGTTAGCACAAATACTGCTCACGAGTTGTGCTTTAGGTTGGTCGTAATCTATAGTTAAAATATTGGCTATAGCTATCAAATCATTCACTGAAAAATTGTTCACAATGTAAGCCAATTTATCTTCATATTCTTAAGACCCCTCTTGAAAACCAAAGCCACTGAACTCACGCAGCCGTTTTCTATTATTTCTATCACCGTCAGTCCCGAACGTAACGTATGTAACGTTTATATTACCTTAACGTTAGCTACTTTAAGGTTATTTAATACAGCCGGTAAATCACTCAACGTTGTTTCCAACTTGAACTACTATTATTCTACAGTTCTTTTCGTGTAATGTATAACACTAAACTTTAAGTCTATGGTACGCCTATCGAAAAATGTTTTCTATTTCTGTCGTTACGCGGCGCGCTACACAGCATGACGTAACGGTACAGCTGGCAGCACTTTAGGGGCACCGCGCGCACTCACGACAACGATCTAGCTACTGTCTCTTTCTACTCACTTCTCGCTACAGAACACAATCTACTGTCTCTTTCTAATTGCTACTGAACAATACTCTGAACTGAATCCAAAATGGCGTAAACATGCAATAGTTCTCCAAAGTTCTAGTCCTCCAGAAATATCAAAATGAATGGAACTTACCTTGCATTGGTCGTCTTATTACCCTTCGTCTACTTTCTACTTCATATATCGTCTTGAACCAACTTCTCAGCGGTCTTTGTCTTTTATTCCACGTCTTTCGTCTTTCATTATACGACTTTCGGTGTCAGTTTACGTCTTCTGCATCTTCTTTCGTCTGGTTGCACCGTTGCACGTTGCACGTCTTTCATTAGTTTCATCTTTGTCACACGTCTTGACTATTCTCAGTTAAATAGTTTCACCACTGGTTCATCACACCGAAGAGACCGAAGAGGACCCTGGCCTTCGGAGCATGGGGACTCTCGTCGTGCCAATGCTGACTTCGTGCAAACTGCGCTCGGTTGAGTCGGTGCGCCGAGGGTTCACTCGTTCGGCCGGCTGGGATAGTTAGGTCTGGGCTTGCCTCTTTGGTAGTGCAACTAGGACGAAGACGACACGGCGATGGCATGGACACGTTGTGGTTAAGGAATCGATTGCGACCCGGGCTGATTATGTCGACAAGGATATGGCACGGAATAAAACTTCTCATAAATATGGCAGACAAGTTAGTAGGAGCAGTTGTTACGGTGCAGGGGAAGTCGGAAGCCCCAGCACACGCCCAGGGAGGAGAGAAATCGGCCAAAACTGGTGCGATAGAAAGCGACCGCAATAAACCAAAACCAGACTTCTCCACCGATTCAGGGATGGAACGATCCGTGGTAGGCGACCAGGTCGCAAAAGATACTGGAAGAAATGACCCGCAAGGCGGTAAACTAGCAAGCCCTATTGCGAGGGCTGACAAGCTGTCAAGGAGTCCACCTCGAGGTCGATCAATGTCCGTTTCACAGCGGGACTTGCGGCAAGGGCGGAGGAAAACCCCGCCAAGCGCAAAAAGCGAAAAACTCCAAAGGAAGCAAGACTGCTGTATCTCCCATCATGAAAACACGTTTAGTGTTATTGATGATCTGAAATCGGCCATCAAAATCATTGCAAATACTAAGGCGTCCATAAAAAGAGGTATCGAAGAGGCAGCCAGGCTAGTGGATAAGCTAAAGGGTGCCAGTTAAACCACCTCTGGAGAAAACTAACCATGAGAAACAAAGAGAACCGGCGTCATTCACCAGTAGCTGTTGCCAGACAGAGGGCCCCTGGAACAACAAGAAAAAGGGCGGAGCAGAAATAGCAGCCGAAATAAGAGACGCTATAATAAAGCAACGCGACAGCTTCGATGCCTTTTTGAAATTGGCGGAGAAGAAATGGCCCCTCGAAACGTATCAAAAGGTACAAGAAGTCGAATGGAACCCAGTATGGGGCACCCTCAACAAAAATGACCTAGTGCTGTGTAGAGAGATGGACCAGCCTTATGACAGAAGGATCAGCAAGCTATTTAATCTAAGCTACCCAGAAATAGAACACCTGGGTGTTGAGGCGGAAGGTACAGTAGGATTCTGTTTCTTAAGGTACGAAACCACAATTGTGAACAGCAAAGGACAAAGAGAACAAAGCGAGCACTATGTTCACAAAGTACTGCTGGAACAGGACCAACAGAAAACGTTCTCCAACTTTGTACAGCTGAAGGAGTGTGTTATAAGACAAGACAGGTTGGGCATCGCGGTCTCAACACCAGACCTGGACAAAAAGGAGAGACTGAAAAACTCCTAGAATTCAGACTCGCAGGTACAAATTTGGAAGTAAATCTGACCTTCCGCCAAACAACACAGGCACCCACCAAAAACTGGAGACAGTGAGAGTGTCGGACAGTGAGAGGCAGCCGAAGGTGCGGAAAGAACGGAGCACAGAAGCCGTCGTAATCATAGCAAAAGGCCTCAGCTGTGCGGAGTTACTCACGAAAGTAAAAGAACTGGCAAAAAATAAGGATCTAGGCGTTACGATTAGCAACGTAAGAAAGACCAGGCAATGCGAACTGCTTCTACCAGTGCCAAAAGATGGTGGAGGGGCTGAGCTGAGCAGCTCAAGGACGCCATAAGAAGACTCAACGTGGTAGGAATATCTACTAGGAACAGCGGGCAAGTCGCACTGCACATTCAAGGTCTAGATGGTGTCACGACGGCTGAAGAAGTGGGAGGAGCACTTCGAGAAGTCGTTCAATATCCATACAAAGAGGTCGTTGCCAAATCCCTGACAACAAGGAACGGCAACCAAGTCGCAACGGTTATGGCGCCGGAAAGTTTGGCGGCGAAACTGACTGACAAAGAACGCGTCAAAGTAGGTATCGTGATGTGCGGTGTCCTGTCCGTGGACAGGTGTAAGATGTGCTGGGAAACTGGGCACTTAGCCAGTAGATGTAGAGGCGCCGCCAGGACAACACTATGTTTGAACTGCGGCAAAGAGGAACACAAAAAGTTGAACTGTAAAGAACAAGCCTACTGTCTACTATGCTCAAAAGGTGGACACAGGGCAGGCTACTATGTGTGTCCCTTCTACCGAAGCACGTTGAGGAGCCTTCAGAAGCAGAAAACTCGAACGAAGGCAGCAGCTGTATCCAAGGCAGATGAAATGGTGTGCGAGACAGTGAATACCACTCATCATGCCTAAGATCCGTCAAATCAACCTTAACAGGTCTCGTGCTGCGCATGACATGGCGCATGCATTCTGCATTGAAAGAGGCATAGATATTCTCCAAACTTCTGAACCAAACCAAAAGACATGTTCGCAGCCGAAATGGCATACCGACCTAAGTTACGACGTTGCAGCGTATTTTCACAACAGGAACATTCCAGTCAAAACCATGGAGAAGAGAAGAGCAGAATCCAGTTGGAGAAAATAAACGTCTACTGTTGTTACTGTTCACCCAACATTCAGTTCGACGAGTACAAGCCCTTTGGGAAGAGAGCTGGTAAGGGAGGGAAAGCTATAATACTCGGAGACTTGAATGCTAAAGCAACAGAGGGGGTCACCAAGTACTGACAGAAGAGGAAGAGTACTTTGCGAATGGCTAACGGCAACGAACATGGTTATGCTAAACGACGGTCTCATTCCGCCTTTCTGTAGGAGGATTTCCGAGTCATACGTCGACGTCAGGTTTGCTTCACAGGATCTCGTAAGGAGCATATCCAACTGGCAAGTCCTAGAGGTCGAAACCTTGAGTGACCACATGTTCATATATTTCGAGGTGAGCACTGGAGGGACATCGAAGCCAGTAAGGGGTCGTGAACATACCTCCGTCATGAAGCAAACATTGAGGGAGTGTACGGAAAGGAGAGCAACTAGGCCAGCGAGAGTCCCGTTTTGGTGGAACTCTAAAATCGAAGAAGAAAGATCCAACTGCATTGCAGCACGACGGAAACTAGTGCGCATGTAGTGAAAAAAATCCAAGGCTAGAGCAAATCATAGCAGAGCTTCACGATGCCTATAAATTGATAAAGAAAAAGCTTGCAAAACTCATTACTTCGCTAAGAAGGATCACTGAAGGAAGCTATGCGATAATCTAGAGAATGACATCTGGGGCAAAGGCTACCACATAGCCACCAAGCAGCTGCTAGGAAATACACCAGCATATGCATTATGCGACGATAGAAAAATGGAGATCGTGCGTGAACTGTTTCCAACCAGGCGGGATACGTGGGAGAAAGAAAGCCCAGACGAGAACGTCATCTTGTAGCTTGGAGGAACTGAAAGACGCAGCGGATAGATTGAAAGCAGGAAAGGCGTCCGGACCGGATAACATACCCCCGAAGGTCATAAAGGGAATAATCGACTCCGTTCCCGTTTTTCTGCTTAATCTGTTAAATGGACTGGTTAAGACGCAAACCTTCCCAGAGGCCTGGAAAAGAGCCAAGGTGATAGTGCTCAATAAAGGCGGTAAACCTCCTGGGCTCACATCGTCTCACAGACCTATATGTCTACTGGACACTATAGGTAAGCTGTTCGAGATAATGATCCGTCAGAAGCTACAGAAAGAAATAGACGAAGGAGAAGGTCTCTCGGGGTAGCAGTTCGGTTTTCGTACAGGCAAGTCTACGATCGACGCCTTTGAGACAATGATGGGTACAGTAGAAAAGTCTAGCGATAAATGGTGTACACTAGTTACCCTTGACGTCCTGACGTCAATACTGCTTCCTGGGGCATCATAATGAGTGAATTGCGAAAGCGCAACATCTCGAAATATCTTCGTAATATAATAGCAGCTATTTCGAGGACAGGACCATATCTATATCCAAAGTAGATCTGCCAATGTCTACCGGGGCTCCACAAGGATCGGCACTAGGACCAACCCTCTGGAATATTGAAGCTACCGCTACCCGCTAGCGTTAGAACGATAGGCTTCACAGATGACTTAGCTTCAGTCGCGATTGCCAAGGACGAGGTATCTCTATCATACAAGGTGAACCGGGCCTAGCAAAAGATTGACGACTGGATAGGTAACTATCACCTAGATTTGGCTCCAGAAAAGACTGAGGCAGTGATACTACGAGGATATAGGATAAAGAGGAAGGTGACGTGGAGTTACAGCTTAGAGGCAAACTAATAATCCCCAGTAAGTCCGCGAGGTGCTTGGGAGTCTAGACAGGGTGAGCCAATAGTGCGTGGACGGAAGATTGTGGGCTTACTAAAAAATATTTCAAAAATCTGTCGCTTGATTATTGTAGCGACTCTTGAGGGCTATAACGTAAAAATATTTTAACCTAAATTTTGACGTTTATACAGGGTGATTCATATCAAACTTACATTTTTTTGAATGGAACCCTCTATATATTATTGCATATTTGGATTCTTTCGTCAATTCTAGTGTGACTTTATGTATCATACATGGAACTTTAAATGAACCGTTTAGGCGCAAATCACCATTTTAGTAGGTATCAGGAAAAAATTGAATATCGCAGCGATCATAAAACTTAGAAGGCCGTGACTTTGCGGTACGACTAAGCATGAAATGCGTCACCTTAGATCAGACGGCTAAATTTGAATTATCTTTGTACTTGGAGAAATCATTAGATTAATTAAAGAAACTTCAATCACAGGTAACTTGATTTTTTCAAATGGGAATGCCTATTTTGGTTTGAAGAATCAAATGTAAAATTTGATTACCTTTCTAACGATATAGCATTCTCGATATCAATTGTTTTTGGTTGCCATTTTATTTCAAATCTTCAGTCAAATCGGTGTTTTTCGATTTTCCTGCGAGCAAGCGACCTAGCAGGCCATGAAAAGTAAACAAAAGCCCGTTAATATGGAAGAAACCAACTAACTTAGTAGACAGATGCAAACGAACTAGAGTAGCGAGGCAATATCATGAAAATTTCTTACAACACATCAGCTCTAACCGGATACAACAGCGGTAAGATATCTAATGTCAATGAGTAGCTGGGGTATGACAGAAGTTTTTGTTTTTCACAGTCTACTAGCTATTGAGGTCTAGTACGAGGTCTACTGCTCTTGGCAACTTTCCAAAACGATTAAACATTTTGAAACAAAAGGAAAACTACCAGCGATTTTTGATGACAGTATAACATGTTTGGAATGTCATTTCACATTTAATGGGATAAAAAAATTAGACATTTGCGTTTAGTTAAGTCAAAAGTGAAGATATCTCTAGCTGGAGCATTCTGAACATCTACTGAAATAATTGCTGATTTTTTTTAATGACTCTATGTTGTAATTGTGTTTATTTCATGTAGTTTTCTGCAAACTTGATTATGTTTTACAATTAAAACAGACTGCAATTCAAGTTTCATTTTCCGCGATTTTGCTAATAAGTAGAAGTGCCTACTGAAGGATTTGAAGGGCTCCAGTCGGAGGTATCATTACTTTTGACTTACGGAAATGGCTCCTTTATTATAGCATTAAATGTGAAAATTTACTCAGAAGACATAGATATCCTACTCCCAGCAACAATCACTAGTAGTTTTCCTTTGATTAAATATTTTCTTACTGACTTTGGAAATTGGCTAATAGCTAGTAGGCTGTGAAAAATGAACGTTCTTGTTACCGCTATTGTTTCTGGTTAGAGCTGATGTGTTGCAAGGAATTTTAATAATCTTGCGTCGTTACTCTAATTCGTTTGAGTCCTTCTACTAAGTTAGTTCGTTTCTTCCATATTAACGGGATTTTGTTTATTTTTACAGCCTGCTAGGTCGCTTGCAAGCAGGAAAATCGAAAAACACCGATTTGACTGAGAATTTGAAATAAAATGAAAACCAAAAAAGATTGATATGGAGAATGCTATATCGTTAGAAAGGTAATCAAATTCTACGTTTGATTCTTTAAACCAAAATAGGCATTCCCATTTGAAAAAATCAAGTTATCTGTGATTGAAGTTTCCTTAATTAATCTAATGATTTCTCCAACTACAAATATAATTCAAATTTAGCCGCCTGACCTAAGGTGACGCATTTCATGCTTAGTCATACCGCAAAGTCACGGCCTTCTAAGTTTTATGATCGCTGCGATATTCAATTTTTTCCTGATACCTACTTATACCAAAAATGGTGATTTGCGCCTAAACGGTTCGTTTAAAGTTCTATTTATGATATATAAGGACACACTAGAATTGACCAAGGAATCCAAATATGCAATAATATATAGGAGGTTCCATTAAAAAAAAATGTTAGTTTGATATGAATCACCCTGTATAAATGTAAAAATTTGAGTCAAAATATTGTTACGTTATAGCCCTCAAGGGTCCCTGCCATGATCAAGTGACAGATTGTTGAAATATTTTTTAGTAAGCCCACAATCTGCCGTCCACGCACTATTGGCCCACCCTGTATAGACAACGAAAGGTGCTTCTAAGACCGCATTAAAAAGTCAACCCAGAAGGCAGAAGCTAGAATAGCCATGCTCTCTAGACTGATACCGAATACTGGGGGACCCAGCAATAGAAAAAGGGGACTCCTGAACGGAATCGTTCAGTCGATTCCTTTACGGAGCGCCAGCTTGGCACAAGGTACTCGAAAGGAAAAAACATCAGCAGGAGCTGCACAGGCTGCAAAGAAAGTCACTGCCAGTTTCTACCGCACAGTATCCAGTAAAGCTTTGCAGGTGGGGCAGGGATACCACTTTTGCACCTGCTAGCTGACGAGACATTTACGTCTTATAAGGAGACACAGAGACGAGGCGAAAAGACTGCCAATAACGGACCATAGAGAACTGGCAGCAGATATGGTCTCAAACGACGGATGTTGCGCAGTGGACGAAAAGACTGATACCATCAGTAGGAGATTGGGTAAACTGCCAGCACAGGTTTACCTGCTATTTTCCGACACAGGCTGTAACGATACGTGGCCCGTTCCGCGTATATCGGAAAAGGGTAGGAAGAGCTATTGATGACCAGTGCCGCCATAGCGGACAGCCCGTCATGGCGAAACATACACTGTTCGAGTGCGAGAGGTAGCTCATAATTGTACAGACAAGAAGCCTGTGCAAACCTACTCGAAGATCTGCAGGCAGATAACATGGTGAGATTGACGATCTCCCATAAAGTATATTGGAAAACCATCCACTGCATGGTGAGGAAAATTCTGAGCGTCAAAGAAAGCGAGAAACGTAGAAGTGGTGATTAACCACAATATCAACCAGAACGGACCAGCCCTACACTCATGTTGTTATGTCGTTCGACGAAGGTTCTGTGAGTGGTAGGAGGGCTTGAAAGTAAGAAAAGAGGGAACGGGGTTTAGCCGGTCAGGCCGTGGTGGCATGTCGGATGGACGCGTTCGCGTCCGTTGGAGAAAATCCGAATTTTACATTCCACATCACCTTGTATCTGAATATGCGTCGTCGGTCTTTTTTACAGTCGATTTTAAAATTAAAGGATTTTTTTCTCTTCATGTAAAAAACATAATTTTTGATTCGTGAATTTTCAATATATAGAACGTAAATTTATATAAAAATGGTCATAACTTTTGAATTACCCTGTATAATGTTACAATAGCTTATATTGTAAAAAGGGGGATTATCCGTAGAATCTAAATATGGAATAACATATCGGGTGTTTCATATAAAAAAATGGATGTTTGCATCACCACTTAGTTATGGAGCACCCTATAGATACCAAAATATTTTCTGAGCAATGAGCATATCCATGGCTACAACTTTTAAACACAACTTTTTTTGCTGTCTTTTACAGTAGTGCAGTTGTCAACCGAACCGGTACTAAAAACTCACCCTGTATATGCGTGCATACATACGTACATTGCAAGAAACCTTTTAAAGAAGTATCCAATTCTATCAAGTCACTGAAGCTCTGAAAATTATTCAGTACATATTAGCAGGATCGCAGAAATGAAGAATGAGTTAAAATGTGCTCAAATTATAAAACATAATTTACCTGGCAGAAAATTTAAGTCTGATTTGTCAGTTTTCCTGCTAATAGATACTGAAATAAATTAAAAGACAAATTTTAGCTATCAACTTATAGCCTCATTATACAGAATTTATATGATCATAAAAGCTGATAAGTTGATAGCTAAAATTTCAAAAGTTAAAATTTTATTTTCTTTTTTTGGAGCGTTTATATAAAAGCTTGTTGTTTTTTTAAATTTATCTTTTATTTCCCACACCGATAGGTGAGGGGAGTATTGTGACTGCGAAAATTTTCAATTTTGAAAAATCCACGTCACTGATTTCCGTCGGCCTGTCTGTCTGTCTGTCGGTTGGCGTTGTTCTAACGTCGTAATCTCAGTAACCGCTGCATGGAGTGTGATGAAATTTGGTTTGCGATATATTTTGGGGCCGCCGTAGGTAATAAAAATAAATTCAAATATTCCTCAAACGTCGCTTTTAGGCGTCTTAGGTGTGGTTGGGAGGTGGCCGGTTGTAAAACTAAAAAATTTGTTGTATTCATAATGGGCTGTCCATTGACCTGTGAATGAAAAACTTAGCGGCTAAATACACTTTATTAGGTCCATCTGAACATTGGCTTGCCTATTACAGAAACCAAGGGGCTTTGTGATTTATACATACGAGTATTGCTTTACTTCGTGCTACGTATACAGGGTGAGTCAAGCTCAACGCCTCGGACTCTTGTGACCAAACGATACCACTTTTCGAAAAACCGACTTTGCAGGTGTATGTAGGTCGAGTTGGACTACATTTTAAAAATAATGACTTTTATACAGGGTGTCTAATAAAAGCGTGACATATCAAAGTTATGTTTTTTTAAATGGAACACACTATATATGATTGCATACTTAGATTCCTGGGTTCATTTTAGTGTGACTTTATGTATCACACATGGGACTTTAAGCAAACCGTGTAGGTGCAAATCACAATTTTGGGTATATGTAGATGTCAGAAAAAAATTGAATATCGCAGCTATTATAAATCTTAGCGGGCTGTGATTTTGCCGTGTTACTAAGCATGAAATGGTTCAGCTTACGTTAGACGGTCGATTTCGAATTACATTTGTACTTGGAGAAATCGGTAGATCAATTAAGGAAACTTCAATCAAAGGTAACTTGATTTTTTCAAATGGGAATGCATAATTTTTTTTATACGATCAAATGTGCAATTTGATAGGCTTTCTAATTATATCAGGTTGTGAATATCAATCTATGGTAGTTTTTATTAAATTTCGAGATTTCAATCAAATCAGTGTTTTTCAATTTCCCTACCTATAAACAAACTAGCAGGCCATGAAATATAAACAAATTCGTATTCAGATGGAAGAAAACAACTAACTTAGCAAAAAGATATCCAGCAGAACTAGAGTAAAAGAACAAGATTATAAAAATTCCTTACAAGTCAACTCCAACCAGAAACAGCGGCAGTAATATGTCTAAGGTTAAAGAGATGCCGGAGTACGACAGAAATGGATAACTTTTACGCCCTACTAGCGACTGGAAAGTACTAGAGATTAAAAATTTCCAAAATCACAACAATTTGAAATGAAAGCAAAACTTTCAGCGATCGTTGCCGTCAGTCTAATATCTTCAGAACGCAATTTCATATTTAATGGTATAAAACAGTAGTCATTTCCGTCAAAGTCAAAAGTAATGATACCTCTCACTGTGGTCCTTTAAATTTTTCAGTATCTATTAGCAAGATCACAAAAAAAAGGAATACTATGACAAAAGTGACAAATCATATCTTAATTTTCTGCCAGGTAAATTATGTTTAATAATTTGAGCAGATTTTTAATTTATTCTGCATTTTCGGCGATCTTACTTATGAGTATTGAAGAATTTGCAGAACTCCAGTCAGAGGTATCGGTTAGTATCTTTTTAAATCATGAAATGTGAAATTTTATTCTGAAGCTATTAAACTGCCAGCAACATTACGTGGTAGATTTCCTTTCATTTTAAAATTCACAATGATTTTGTGAATCATCAATCTTTAGAATATTGTAGTAGCCGGTATGCTGTGAAAAATACCCATTTCTGTCGTACTCCAGCTGCTTTTTGACCTTAGATGTGTTATGTCTGCTATTTCTGGTTAGAATTGATTTGTAGTAAGTAATTTTTATTACTTTGTCCCTTTTCTCTAGTTCGTCCGTAACTATCTGCTAAGTTAGTTGTTTTGTTCCATCTGACCAGTTTTTTGTTTATATTTCATGGCCTGCTAAGTTGCTTATAGGTAGGAAAATTGAAAAAGACCGGTTTTACTGAAAATTTGAAATTACATCAAAACTACCAGAGATTGATATTTACAACTGCATATCGTTAGAAAGCCTATCAAATTGCACATTTGATAGTATACAAAAAATTAGGCATTCCCATTTGAAAAAATCAAGTTACCCTTGATTGAAGTTTCCTTAATTGATCTACCGGTTTCTCCAAGTACAAATGTAATTCAAACTTGACGGTCTAAAGTAAGCTGACACATTTCATGCTTAGTAACGCGGCAAAGTCACAGCCCTCTAAGATTTATAATAGCTGCGATATTCAATTTTTTTCTGACATCTACCTGTACCCAAAATTGTGATTAGCACCTAAACGGTTCGTTTAAAGTCTCATGTGTGATACATAAAGGCACACCAAAATGCACCCGGGAATCTAAATATGCAATAATATACAGGGTATTCCATTTCAAAAAACATAACTTTGATATGTCACGCTTTTATTAGACACCCTGTATAAAAGTCATTATTTTTAAAATGTAGTCCAACTCGACCTACATACACTCGCAAAGTCGATTTTTCGAAAAATGGTATCGTTTGGTCACAAGAGTCCGAGGCGTTGAGCTTGACTCACCCTGTATTGCGTAAAGCAAAAATTATTCAATTGATTTTTATGAAATTTTGCTACAGAATTTACTACCGCGGCGAAAATCGAGAAGGCGTCTGTTTTTGAAAAATCGTGTCAGTGGCGGCGCAGCAATAATAAAAAACTAAAAACATAAAAACAGCTCAGACTTCGTTTTAAGACGGTTTAGTCGTTTCACATCGTCCAGTTGAGGCATGCAGAATAAAAAAGGTCGCATCCTAGTTCATAAGGAGGGAGACGCAAGAAACTATTTACGAGAGTTTTTGTATTGGATGTTGTTTTTCGGGCGGGTGGGCGATAATTTGGTTGCAAGGGATTTCAGACTATAGCTTTGTGCTTTGGAAAAATAAAAAATGGTATCATCGTTATGTGTGGAAAGTACTGAGTCAATCAACTCCATTTTTCAGTTATTTATAATTATATATAAAACATTTCTATTCTCATCGAACCCTTTCATTTAATACCGATACTATAGGAAAGCATGGAACACTTCAAAAGTCCGCCATATTGGATTAAGGGTGATGTCAGAATATTTTTTTAATCATTCTCTATTATCTACCTATTATCTTAGAGAATATAGCTTTCAGATATTTTACAGCTCATACGAAATATACAAGCAACACGAAACACATTTTGATTCATTGTAATGGAGAAGTTTAATAATTAAATAAGAGAATTTGCAATCTATGAGCCTAGATTTTCCGTAATTACTTTCTACGCTTAATAAATAGTTTGAGAAGAACAACATAATGTTCGATATATCGTAACACGTAATTATATCTTGGAATGCTGTTACAGCCACCAGCTGTTATTTGATATCGTCTAGAAGATTTTTTCATAATTTGTTGAAATGCTTAATATTATCCACAAGCTCTTAGTAAAGGGAACATTTTTACTGTAACATCCGGAAAGATAACAGAATCGGCTACGTTATGATAAACATATTTACTGCGTACCTGGCAGTATGATCATGCCCTGTGATTGTTTTCTCCTCAGACTCCCCGTTGAGTCGCGTGGTAACTGGAGAACAAGGGGAAGCTGCTGGCTGTGCTGAATCACCTGGAGGTTCACCCAAACAGAGACCTCCCACTCCAGCCCAATCGGCTATACAAGGATTGGATCTGTTACCGGTAAGTCATAATTATGTACCCCAATGAAGATTCATATTCGCCCTATCTAACATGGCCGGTGATTTCCTAGAAATGACTGACGAAAGCAGCACAAAAGATAGATGAACAACTAAGATGTTCATTATTTGCTTGTCTTAGATACAATGAGACCTCCAAAGAAGTATTACTTCAAACACATATTTTTTGCGATTATAATATTTCCTTCCTCTTTTGACATTGGAAGTGAGATTAGGTCTTCTCAGATTAATGGCGTCTTAGATAGAGCAGAACACTATGCAAAAACTGTTTACCGACGTAAGAATAAAGGTGCATTTCAATGACCACATATTTGACGCGCAACATCACCCGGGGTCCCGGGAACTTGTAGGAATGGAAACAGCCTAAAACATGATGCGACGCATGTTGCAATAACATTAGAAGGAAAGGAAACTCTGCACGGGCTAAGGTGAAAATATGCACAACATGTTGGTGCAACATGCGGCGCGTCATGACGTTGCACCATGGCAGAATGAAAACGCACCGTTAAACAACATATCTTCAATTCGGCATCTCGGCATCGGTCGGTGTGGAGGAAATACCGTCCCGTTTAAAGAAAAAATGTTATGGCTGTTGAGTCATTTCCAAGTTTAACATAATACATTAATTTTATTTAGCCATTTGGTTAGCAGAGTCTTAAAAAAGCATGTACTGTGTGGAAAGGGCGTACCTTTTTTAGTAACATGAATATTTTGTCATGCCTCTGATAGGCACTGCAGCCAAATTATTTATATTATTTTTTTTAAGACGCTATATATCGTTATCCTTTTTTTATAATTGAGGGAAAGTTTGTTGACGCGGACTTGAATGAGCCTTCACTCGCAGGCTCAATACATACATCTCTTGGCAGAACGTTCGAAGCCCTGTACACACAGAGAAAAATCTATCGTTTTGTCAAAGACTTACGCTTGGATTCAATGGGACGTTACACTCAGCATTCGTCAAATACAGCGACGTTTTCTCCAATGGCAAGTGTGTAGTTGGTAGCGAATTATATCGTATTGTCGATTCAACTACAAGATGTCATTGGATTCCAATGAATGATTCAATCGCAGCCTGTCGTTGAATCGAACCTGTGTTTGGTAATTGATTCTAAACTACTTTCTTTTCCTTGCACCAACAGATTTTATTGCGAGTACAGCTGATTGATTCGTTTGGATGTTTAATGGTGTGATTTTGTGTGAAGTTATAAGGAGCATGATATAAGAATTAGACTTAAGCCTGCACCAGTTGTTGCATTATTACCTGAAATATAACTGTCTGACTAATCTAAATACCTACACTCAAATGTGGGTGTTAGCTTTTCTAAGTCCCAATTTCTCAGTAGGTCCTCCATTTAATATATAACTTGATACATTTAAATCACACAATTGCTGGTGCAATACGCAAAACCACGAGATGACACAACACGGCTAACACCGAAACAACACAACGGAACAACTTCGTCCATGTTGACGAGTTCGCGGCGATAGTAGCACTGAGATCATCCCCCTGTTCTTTAACTTTATTCTTACCTTCATTGAATCGGGACATCAGTCCCGCCGAATACTGATTATAGTTGAGTGAACGACAAGGGCCATTGAAACAAAATTAATTTTTATCAGATGAATTATCACGAACTGCTATTGCAGTAATAATTTTTGTACATTGAATAGATTGTATGCTTTGCTTAAACGAAACATAGGGTAAATTTCGAAAACAAAAGGATGTTTTGATTGGATTATATGTCAATACTGGTATCAGAACTATCAGAAGGATTATACATATTATTATAGCGAATATAAAATTATTTTGAATTTATTGGCGTACCTGTGATTACTTCGAATATAAGGATTGAATTCTTTCAATGACATACTTTTTTTTCTGTGCATCAGGGAAACTCTGATACACGGTGTCAGGCAACTTTATTTCTTACATACTATAACCCGTTACCACAAAAACTCAAATGAACAAAACAACATCAAACACGATCATAACACAAGATATAAATTACACGCAAAAGAGATACCTAAAACGAAAAAAACGATTATGCAGAAATCATATATTTATTTGGAGCCAAAACTATATCTATACGGACCAAATAATGTAAAGGAATTACAATCCAATAAACGCTTCAAAAAATGTCTTAAAGAATGGTTAATAACCCAACAATTTTATAAACAAATTTCATTTACATTATTTTTATAACCATATTTATCTTATACGTAAGCACAGTTCCGTAATATTTATGATATCTACATTGTAACACTAATTCGTCCATGTACAGGCCGAGTCCTTCTATGGATGTTAACATATTTATTTACTCATTTTTGCAACGGTTTGTTTTTTGATGTACTTTGAGAGTAAATAAAAACTATAGTATTATTGTCTTGTCAACAAAGGTGTGATTCGATCAGTTTTTTTCTTGGTGGTCAGCCTACCGCAAAGGCTGAAGGCCTATGGCACTGTAGAAGCGCTGCGAGAGGAAAAGTGTGGGTGCTCGTTAGACTTGGAACACTGCAGGTTGTAGCCGTCGGGAAGCAAATTCCCGGCAGCTCGTTCCACAGCATTGAAGTTTTCCAAAAGAAGGAATGCTGGTGGAGACTGGTTCAGAGAATAGGGACCTCGACCTGGTAAGGATGAGCTCGCAGATCCTCTTTAGTGTTCTATGTTCGAACGGCTCACTCGAACATCTTCTGTGATAGAATCCGTAAAATAGGGATATGTCAGCCACCCTTCTTCGATATTCCAGGCCTTGGAGGTCCTTTGTGAGATTAGGCGTATCGATTAATCTAATTGCTCTCTTCTGGATAGTGTCCAGAAGATTTAGAGAGTGCCCCGGAGCGCATCCCCACACATGGGAGCAATACTTCAGCGACGGTCGGATACCGATCCACCGTTCTTGTAGAGCAGCATCAGCTGCTCTGGTGTACATAGTTTCCTACAGCGGAACAAAACTCCCAGCTTCTGGGATGCCGGATGCTGTTTTGGCAATACTGACGATGTGGTCGTGCCAGGACATGATATTGTTGATGTTGATAACCAAAAGCTTGACGAAAGGCGAGTCGACTATGGAATGACTCCCCATTTCTACAGTTGGTAACCCAACGCGAGACTTCTTCTTTGTCGTGTTGTTGCCTGAGCATTCTGTACGTTGAACTATGCGTTATTGCCAGCAGCTGGTTGATGTACAGCAGATATAGTGCTGGCGATAGGACAGATCCCTGAGAAACACCGGCGTTTATTGGCAATATGTCTTCTACTACAACAGAAGTCGGTCGTTTAAAAAGCTATTCAGTCACTGGCCCAGGCCAGGCGGTAGTCCACAGGCAGCAAGCTTGACCAGTCCCTCATGCCATACTCTGTCGAAGGCTTTCGATATGTCAAGTGCAACAACACCGGTAGACCTGTGCTTACGAAAGCCATACTGGCGATCATTTATGATGTTATTGTTGTTCAGGTATTTCAGGAGCTCTGTATTAATGATGGCCGCCATACCCTTAGACATGGTGCTGAGAAGAGCCACAGGTCTACAATTGGTGGGGATGGTTTTTTTGCCTTTCTTAGGGATGGGTTGTATGCAGCCAATCTTCGATGAAGCGGAAAACACGCTTCGTCGATACGATAGTTTGGAGAGCTTGCAAGGAATAGGTGCAAGCTCAGCGGTGCAGCGTTTAAAAACAATGGCTGGAATCTGGTCAGGACAAGTAGCTTTCTTCGTGTTTGGTTTTTTCTTAGTGTACGAAGAACAACCGCCTTAGAATGGGCTGCAATTATCCAGTGGGTTTGTTTATAACCAAGCCGACTGCATAGGCAAAGCCAAAATACCAGAGTACCGCGGCTGCTGTGAGACGGTTATGTTAGGGAAGTTTGTTAACGCGAGACTTGAATAGGCCAACACCCGCAGGTCCAATAATTACATCTCCTGGCAGTTTATTCCAAGCCTTGGAAACCCTGGGTTGCAGCGCTTGGTTTTTGATATATAAAGAACTTTCGCCTTAGAACGAGATGCAGCAGTAGCGCCGACGCATCTGATGGGATCGGTGACGGGTGGATAGCTCAGAGGTGCAGGTTCCTTTTAAATATCGGTAGAAGAGTGAGAGATCACTAACTGGACGCTGAGAAAGTGGCTGGAGGTGGCGCATTAGGGCCGGGTCACCAATTAGTCGAATTAACCTTCTCTGAACAGCTTCAAATAAAAACAGGGTATTGGGGGCAGGAACTCCCCAGACATGAGAGCAATACTCTAGGCTAGGTCTTATCTGGGCTTTATATAGCGTGAGGGCGATAGATGGTGAGAAGTACTTTCTGGCTCTGAATAGGTATTAAAGCTTTTGAGCAGCAGATGTTACAGTTGCCGCAACGTGTTTGTGCCAGATCGGATTTTCTGTGATGTTCACTCCTAGGCGGAGCCTGATTGTTCGTTACAACCGGGTGCTAGCTTGGGCATTTCTGATTTGAAAATACTGGGTTTTGGAAGTATTAAATCTTACCATATTCTTGAGCCCTTAAGCGCCGATGGTCTCAATGGTAATCACCATAAGGAAGATGCGCGTGATGTGATACGTCCCATAATTGTAGAGAGTTGCGTTGATGGTCTATGGGCATATACAAAATTTTAATTCTCCAAGTTATACCCTATCCAAGGAATGCATATATACCTATTATTTCTAATTGGTGGGTATTTTCTCGAATACTCTAAATATTAGGACTACGATATTCTTTTAGAAAACACACGTCACGTGGTGTCACTGTAAACACTTATATGAGCAGAGAGATTTTCATATATAACATTCAAACAATATTTGTACTTAGTCGTCACATTTGAAAATATTTTTTTAGCTTTCTTCGAATGATGAAGTTTCCAGAAGAAGAGAAGCAGTCTTACGGCAGCATTCTTTCTTCCAACTACGTGTACATCTACGAAGAGGCCACGGGCTGGTAGCAATGGACAAAAATGGTGAGTCGAATACTTAGTAACATAAGACCTGTTAAAATATTCCATATAATCTAGGTCAAACAATGGCGTCAAGTGGTTTGACTCAGTGCTTTTCAACACATTCTCAATACTAACAAAAATTTTGGAGTTACCCTTTTAGCTTGACCACCACCCCAAATTGACCACTCATTTCCATTTAATTTAGAAATAAACGAACTCAGCAAATACGTATTCTGAAAATTTCCAGGGGTATCCCTGTTACAAAAATTTTTAATTATTTCATTATTATTGTTTCAATAATTAATCAGTTTATGGGTGAGTTTGTTGAGAGCGTAAGATTATCAATCGCGTGGAGATATCGCCTAATGACATTTAAATGGTCACACTTAGTTGCTGCACTTACGCTATAGCGCGGATAACTATATGCATTCAATTTACTCTTCTTAGAAAGTTGCTCCAATATAAACTGTACAGGTAAATAGCTGCAATAATGTCTGCGATAGACTGCTAGTTGCTTGAACCACTCCGATGTAACTACCACGTGTAAGGTTCTTAAGTTCACATCAGGTCGATCAGTTTTTTGCGTCGTGTCAGAATCGTCATACACATATACAGCCATATAAAAAAGCCACCGGAAAATGATATCGCAGCCCGGCTTTAAAAAACTTCAATACCTGTGATAGTTTAAGGTCCCAGTACTCGATTCTCCAGGTATCTGTTTTTTTTTTGATAAAATTAATTCTAGATGAATTTTGAGAATGTATAGAACACTAGCTGACCCGACAGACGCTGTCCTGTCTTAGCGGTGAATATTGAAATTGAACTTAAATCTGCCAATAATAGTTATTTGAAAAGCATAGTGCTCATTGAAATATTTTCGATAGCCAACATGTTTTGTTTTGGCGCGTAAATAAGTAATGATGATTTTTTCAACACAAAACAGGCCATGTGGAAAACACGGATTATCAAGATTCATCCCACAAACGTTCAACGACTGCCCTAGTTATCGTCATTGCAAATGCAAGCCGCACTGAAAACTGCAATCGTTTTAAGTCGAAAGGCATGTTGCTTGGAATCAAAGGGATGCGTGGAATCAAGACGTATTCGCTTTTGTATTCCCCTATCTTTCTAACCAATTTTACGTTTCTTCTCTCAACGTTATCATGGACTGTTACTTAATGACATGCCGCAATTTCAACGGCGTATTTCTGACCCAAATCAAATAGAAAAACTCACTGAACCATGTGTCCTAAGATACATGAACATGGTGTCAAAGCGAGGGGTGAACACATAACCTAAAAAGTGTACACCTACATCCCCTTTTTTAAGCAAATCCCCTACATCCTACTTAAATCCTTGGAAATCCTTGGTACCTCCAGATAAATCCCTCTACATCACTGTAAATCCCCGGACGTCCAGGTAGTTCCTCAGTAAATCTCCCTGGATTTCAAAAAATCCTTTATAATTCCTTGTACATCCTGCCCTGTTGGTAATGGAGAATAACAAAACAATCATATATTTCCGAGTATATTTCCTATTCTATACAGTGATAGTAATACTGAACAAGAAGTGAAGTAAAGATTACAGCAAATAAACTTATTAGAAATCTTATCATTAGTCAGTCATGGAAAGATTCTTTTAATTTATAGAACAATAAAACTGAAAACAAACATAACAGACAATTAACTCCAAAAACATTGACATAAGTCAGTCATATAGTATGCGACAAGGGATGAAACATACCGTTATTTAATGAAAAGTCGCTTTTTCTCTACTATTAGCAGCGGTTATCGTTTCGTATTTATCTTTCGATAAGCGGAAGTACTCTTGATTCTTACTCAAATTGATTGTTGGAATGTACTGGACCATAAAAAACGAATTCTTCCTCAACATCTGCACTATAATATTTTTTTGACCAGGAAAAGGTCAGCTCTTTTTTTTTTTGCTTGAGAAACCTAAATTTACAAGTTTGCCCCATCCTGTTGGAACAATATACGGCTGTTTACCGCCAGAGGAATATTGTCCAGGATACCTTCAATATCGTTATTCAAGAACAGGTAATATCTTTCTGCATTTAAAGCACTTTCATAAATTATTGGTCCGATAATCCTTATTCCCAAAATCCCACACTACACATCAAAATCAAACCAATGTTGGTGCCTGGATGTTCGTACACGATGTTCATTTTGCGTTGCCCAGTAATATCGATTATTTCGGTTAAATATGCCTTTGTTGCAAAAATTAATTTCAACTAACCAAAAAACAGTGTTCGGAAAATCACGATTTTCATCACTCATTTTTGTCATCCACTAGCAAAAAATCATTCTGCGCTGTTCATCACCAGGTACAAAACTATGGCAAATGCGGAATCTAAATGGCCTGTAACGTTCTTTGTGAAGTATTCTTTGAGCATCTGACCTAGGAACATTCTGCTCTGTTTCGATTGACCTCCTGTTTGTTCTGGATTGTGTTTCTTTACTCTATGAAACACCGGTTTTTGAAAGGCACCATATTATTTTACGTTTGTGATAAGTCTTTTGGAAATAGATCTTTTTGGTTGACGTGGCTCCAGATATTTGAGCAAATATTGCCTTTCAGCATCGAAACAATTTTTATGGCTTTGAATATAGCAACATAACATAACATGTCTAATTCTTTCTCATTTGAAAAATGCTGCAATACTGAAAACACGTATACAATCACAAGACATAGAAATTAAGCAAACTGTGATATTAGAAATTGTTCTACTTTAAAATTACGATGTATCGAACAAAACTGACAGATCGTCACGATCTATTTGAACAATTGCATTACAAAGCCTACTTGTTCAAAGTAAGAAATGCATGTTGTAGCAAGTGACAGAAGGTTCTGAAGGTTCACTTGCTACAACATGCTTCACATGTCTGGGTGACATGAAAGAATTGATGCTCTCTATTTCCGTCAATCGACCTATGGCGCACTGATGATCGCTAATAAGCGTGAAACAGCTGTCTGCGTACTGGTGGATTGACGGAGGTATAGAGCAACCCTCGTATAAGAAATGCATATTTTGTAGTCGAGGTTCAAGCGGCCATTTCAAGAATAACTATAGGGATGCTATTATAGATAGCGTAATGGACGAAATTGTTTACCATTGCTGCGCTTGCCTAGAAATAGAAGGAGTACTTTTTGAACATAAGATTAAATAATTTGTATAGTAATAATGATTTTTTTCGGATTTTTTCGTTAGTGTGTGAGATAAATATCTATAATATAAATAAGTAATTTGATGATAACATATTGCCTGCTTATTTTTTTTTCGTGTTTTAATAAAGCAGATATAGGTATCAAAATAAAATTTAAAATGCTATGGCATTTTTTCTTCTCTACATGATGACGTAATCGATTTTTGATCCAACGTTTTGTTTCTTCGTAATCCTCATCAAATAACATTGAAGATGTCTTTTTGAATACGGGAGTCGGTTAAATGAAAAGAGCGTTATATCGTTGTATTTAGAATTAAAATTAGTGTTTTTTAGGAATATAAAAAGAATTGTCGCGTATTTAAAAAACTAAATTTGATGATGGTTGCTAAGAAACGAAACGTCAGATTGAAAATCTAATAACATCAGTAAATATAGCAGAAAAAGTTGCAACGGCAATGTGAAATTTCCATTGTCATATATTTTCAAATAAAGTGAGAAAAAATTAAAAACGAAATCGGGAAAATTCGATTTTTCCCGAATATCTTCGACAGCCGTCAGCACTTAAGCCTTTAAGGCCTATTGTACTATAACTTCCCAGAGGGGGTGACGGTGCACGGCCAGCAACGTTGGTATGATTACACCATCATCCCGGACGGTCCGACGGGGGTCCCCCGTAAAATGTGGGGTTATGAAATTACTAAGGTACGCATGCACATTTGCTACTACATCCTTGGTACATCCCCAGGAAATCATGTAATTCCTCGCTAAATCCCGTACATCTTTGGTAATCTGTACATCCTAACAATTTTGATGAAATCCCTGTACATCCTTAGGAAATCCTGGTAATTCCTTCTGGGTGTACACCATAAATCCCCATGTGTTCACCCCTCGTGTCAAAGCTTAGAAAATATTGAATGTATGCTACTGACGACCTTAAAAAAATTTAAATATTGTTTTTCAGATGTAGCAGATGAAAACCCAACTTTTTTATGTGTCCTCGTACTATACTTTGTTTTGGAGGAAAAAAATAAAAACCACTTCATAACCCGTCGAGAAAGTGGAACTATGAAATGAAATGATTTTTATTTATTTGTTCGAAAACAAAGTGCCATACGAAGAGACAATAAAAGAAAAAAATGTGTTATTATCTGTTTAATCTGAAAAGCAGCATTTAATTCTTTCAAGGTTAATGGCACACGTCTTTTTGCTAATATTTTCGTGGGACTGTCCCCCGACCCTCGACACGCAACGGGAAAGGATAATTATCTTCTAGTCAGTGGTGACTTAGATTCTTAATGCAGTAAAAAAGAGTAACAAATTTAAAAAATGAACTCAAGTTGATTGACTCAGTACTTCCCAGACATTACGGTGGTACCAGTTTATTATTTTCCCATAACATGCAGCTTTAGTCTGAGATCCTTTAGTTTCTGTAATCGGCATAAGGCGATGTTCGGATAGACCTAAAAAAGTTATTTATGTCGCTAGGTCTTCCTTCACAGGTCAGTGGGTAGTCTATTATGAATACAACAAATTTTTCAATTTTACAACCCCCCAACCCCCAACCACCCCAATTTCCACCCCCACCCAAAAAAAGTAGAAAATGATTAGGAACACCTAAAACGCCTAAAAACGAAGCTTGGGGAATATTTGCAATTTTTCGTTTTTTGCTAATTACTCCGCCGCCAATGCACCGATTTTCAAAATTATAACAGCATTACCTACTACGACCCCACAGCATATCGCTGCCCAATTCATCAGGAAAACGCGCACAGACAGATCGACAGACAGACAGACCGACGGAAATGAGTGACGTGGATTTTCGTTATGTAGACATCATGAAACGCCCAAAAAGTATATTATCTCAAAATCGAAAATTTTCGCGATCACAATACTCTCCTCGGTAAGGATTTACTTTAGGGTACAGCCGCTAGGTGCCGCCCCTATATGTCAATCGAAAGGGCTCGAGGTGGGGAGCAATAATGTCCCCGGGCACAACACCCGGAAACGAAAGACAAAAAAGTTATGGAGAAAACAATTTCCCATGTTAAGTGTATGGGAATTTTTCGAAAATGTAGGGTACAGCCGCTAGGTGGCGCCCCTATATGTCAGTCGAAAGGGCTTGAGGTGGGGAGCAATAATGTCCATGGGCACAACACCCGGAAACGAAAGACAAAAAAGTTATGCAGGAAACAACTTGGGAATTTTTTGAAATTTTTTTTTCTCATTAAAAGTCATTGGAATCTAGTCAGCCTAGCCTAACTTAACCTAACCTTACCTTACCTTACCTTACCTTACCTTACCTTACCTTACCTTACCTTACCTTACCTAACTTAACATAACCTAACCTAACCTAACCCAACGTAACCTAACCTAACCTAACCTAACCTAACCTAACCTAACCTAACCTAACCTAACCTAACCTAACCTAACCTAACCTAACCTAACCTAACCTAACCTAACCTAACCTAACCTAACCCAACCCAACCCAACCCAGCCCAACCTAACCCAACCTAACCTAACCTAACCTAACCTAACCTAACCTAACCTACGTGGAAGATTTCATTCACTTTTAACGAGAAAGAAAAATTCCCATAGACATAACATGAGAAATTGTTTCCTCTATAACTTTTTTGTCTTTCGAAGAGTTCCCATACACTTAACATGGGAAATTGTTTTCTCCATAACTTTTTTGTCTTTCGTTTTCGGGTGTTGTGCCCCAGGACATTATTGCTCCCCACCTCGAGCCCTTTCGATTGACATATAGGGGCGCCACCTAGCGGCTGTACCCTAAATTTTCGAAAAATTCCCATACACTTAACATGGGAAATTGTTTCCTCCATAACTTTTTTGTCTTTCGTTTCCGGGTGTTGTGCCCGGGGACATTATTGCTCCCCACCTTGAGCCCTTTCGATTGACATATAGGGGCGCCACCTAGCGGCTGTACCCTAAAGTAAATCGTAGCCCTCCCCTCACCTGTCGGTGTGGGAAGTAAAACAAATTATACCTTTTTCCAAACTGGAAAAAAGGTTTGATAATTTAAATGATTTCAATATAGCGTAGATGGCGCCTTCTATTCATGATAGCAAAACTGTTGTTGAATTGGAATTTCTCGCCTTAAAAGACCTCCGGTATGTAGTTTTAGATCGTTGTGCCATTTTATTGCGAAATAATTGAGGAAAAACCAAAACAAAAGTTAAACTTTGACACCCTGTATCTTGAAAATTTAGCATTTTAAGGCTTTATATTCCTATCTCAATATTCATAAAAATGTGAGGTCTATCACCTGTTAAGCATTGTCGGTCGATTATCCGGACACCCTGTATGAGCTTTTCTATTTCGAATTCGAGTCATAAATATGCCCTTGAAATTACGGTGTATCATTATTTAACACCCTATATAAGCATTCATCATTATTTCCACGACGCACACTTTTGACAGGCTCGAAATTTGCAGATGATTCCTTGAACATCTAACCTGTATTTTTGACAGCAACGTAATGTATGACAACAATAACAAACAAATCACTAATACTACTAATTCACTAGTATGTTACACCCTCCGTAGTCGTTAATTTTTCTCACATTTTTCTAAATTTTCTAATATTCTGTACTATTTGCCTTAGATTTCTTCCCGTAAGAACCTTCTACCAAGTAACAGAAAACATAAAAAAAGCTGTTCTCACGTGATGCCGTGGCTAAGAGAAAAAGGGATTCATTTTTATATATAGAGATTTAACGATATGTTGCCTTTTAAAAATTAGCCGCAATTACCTATAATTAATTTTATTGTAATTCATTCGCAGATATAATTTGCAACTACGTATATGTTTTTTGACAGAAAATTATGTAAAGAATAGAAAAAAAATGGTTGCCTGTCGGTCTATCGGTCTGTCGGTCTGTCGGTCTGTCGGTCTGTCGGTCTGTCGGTCTGTCGGTCTGTCGGTCTGTCGGTCTGTCGGTCTGTCGGTCTGTCGGTCTGTCGGTCTGTCGGTCTGTCGGTCTGTCGGTCTGTCGGTCTGTCGGTCTGTCGGTCTGTCGGTCTGTCGGTCTGTCGGTCTGTCGGTCTGTCGGTCTGTCGGTCTGTCGGTCTGTCGGTCTGTCGGTCTGTCGGTCTGTCGGTCTGTCGGTCTGTCGGTCTGTCGGTCTGTCGGTCTGTCGGTCTGTCGGTCTGTCGGTCTGTCGGTCTGTCGGTCTGTCGGTCTGTCGGTCTGTCGGTCTGTCGGTCTGTCGGTCTGTCGGTCTGTCGGTCTGTCGGTCTGTCGGTCTGTCGGTCTGTCGGTCTGTCGGTCTGTCGGTCTGTCGGTCTGTCGGTCTGTCGGTCTGTCGGTCTGTCGGTCTGTCGGTCTGTCGGTCTGTCGGTCTGTCGGTCTGTCGGTCTGTCGGTCTGTCGGTCTGTCGGTCTGTCGGTCTGTCGGTCTGTCGGTCTGTCGGTCTGTCGGTCTGTCGGTCTGTCGGTCTGTCGGTCTGTCGGTCTGTCGGTCTGTCGGTCTGTCGGTCTGTCGGTCTGTCGGTCTGTCGGCCTGTCGGCCTGTCGGTCTGTCGGTCTGTCGGTCTGTCGGTCTGTCGGTCTGTCGGTCTGTCGGTCTGTCGGTCTGTCGGTCTGTCGGTCTGTCGGTCTGTCGGTCTGTCGGTCTGTCGGTCTGTCGGTCTGTCGGTCTGTCGGTCTGTCGGTCTGTCGGTCTGTCGGTCTGTCGGTCTGTCGGTCTGTCGGTCTGTCGGTCTGTCGGTCTGTCGGTCTGTCGGTCTGTCGGTCTGTCGGTCTGTCGGTCTGTCGGTCTGTCGGTCTGTCGGTCTGTCGGTCTGTCGGTCTGTCGGTCTGTCGGTCTGTCGGTCTGTCGGTCTGTCGGTCTGTCGGTCTGTCGGTCTGTCGGTCTGTCGGTCTGTCGGTCTGTCGGTCTGTCGGTCTGTCGGTCTGTCGGTCTGTCGGTCTGTCGGTCTGTCGGTCTGTCGGTCTGTCGGTCTGTCGGTCTGTCGGTCTGTCGGTCTGTCGGTCTGTCGGTCTGTCGGTCTGTCGGTCTGTCGGTCTGTCGGTCTGTCGGTCTGTCGGTCTGTCGGTCTGTCGGTCTGTCGGTCTGTCGGTCTGTCGGTCTGTCGGTCTGTCGGTCTGTCGGTCTGTCGGTCTGTCGGTCTGTCGGTCTGTCGGTCTGTCGGTCTGTCGGTCTGTCGGTCTGTCGGTCTGTCGGTCTGTCGGTCTGTCGGTCTGTCGGTCTGTCGGTCTGTCGGTCTGTCGGTCTGTCGGTCTGTCGGTCTGTCGGTCTGTCGGTCTGTCGGTCTGTCGGTCTGTCGGTCTGTCGGTCTGTCGGTCTGTCGGTCTGTCGGTCTGTCGGTCTGTCGGTCTGTCGGTCTGTCGGTCTGTCGGTCTGTCGGTCTGTCGGTCTGTCGGTCTGTCGGTCTGTCGGTCTGTCGGTCTGTCGGTCTGTCGGTCTGTCGGTCTGTCGGTCTGTCGGTCTGTCGGTCTGTCGGTCTGTCGGTCTGTCGGTCTGTCGGTCTGTCGGTCTGTCGGTCTGTCGGTCTGTCGGTCTGTCGGTCTGTCGGTCTGTCGGTCTGTCGGTCTGTCGGTCTGTCGGTCTGTCGGTCTGTCGGTCTGTCTGTCGGTCCGTCGGTCCGTCGGTCTGACGGTCTGACGGTCTGACGGTCTGACGGTCTGACGGTCTGACGGTCTGACGGTCTGACGGTCTGACGTTATGACGGTCTGACGGTCTGTTGGTCAATCAGTCTGCCGGTATGTCGGTCTGCCGGTCTATCGGTCTATCTGGTGGCATCTTGCTAGCCTCGTAATGTCCATAACCGCTCCTTGGGTTGTGATGAAATTTTGAGAGCGGATATGGTGCGGGGTCGGAGCAGGTAATGTTTCTATAAATTTGGAAATCGTTTCACGGGGAGCGGAGTAATTAGCAAAAAAGGAATTTCAAATATTCTCCAAACTTCGTTTTTAGGCGTTTTAGGTGTTCCTGATCATTTTCTACTTTTTTTTGGGTAGGAGTGAAATTTGGGGTGATTTGGGGTGTGTTGTTGTAATAATAGACTGACTCTTGTATTAGGACCTAGCGACATAAATAACTTTTTTAGATCCAAACATTGCCTTGCCTATTACAGAAACCAAAGGACAGAATTATTTCTGAGGTACACATACGAGAGTACTGAGTCAACCAACTTGCCTTCATTTTTTTATCAAGTAGCCGATACCCACAATGAACACCAATAATTGTCGTCAGAAGCTTATTCATTACTTAAAGTGGATGCTTAAAGCTATTTTGTTTTTCAGGGCTAAGTGATCCGTACGTCAAATTCAAAACAGGAGGCCGCCTGGTATATAAATCTAGGACAGTGTACAGGGATTTGAATCCGGTCTGGGATGAAAGTTTCACAGTTCCTGTTGAAGACCCTTTCGTTCCCATCAGCATAAAGGTCTTTGATTATGACTGGGGTTTACAGGTACGTATGAGTATTGGAAGAAATTTTTGCATTAATGTCTAGTCGACAGCAAAACGTCCTCCATAGATGTGTTGCATCAAAGTTAGTTAATGTCTGGTTGAAAATGATGGGCTCTGAGGAGGGTCGTGTTTTTATCTACTGCAGAATATATGGTGTATTTGCTTTTAGCACATTAACACAATATCAAAACTTTTGTTTAAAATCTTGTTTCGTACAAAGAAATCCTCAAGATTTCAATTTTCATGAATATCGGAATTTTCATTAGGTTATTGAAGAATCAACAAGCAATACCAGCTAGTAATACTTTATGTCTTCATCATAAGATCTTTGTCATAGCAGCCATATAAGGACCTGCCACGATATTGACAATAGCACAATGGTTATTATGTAATAATTTGAAAATAATTGGAGAGAAAACTAAATTTATGGTTGTTAAATTTAAAAATAACAGTATTATGGTACCAAAAGTTATTATCAAGGTTCTTCAGTTAGAAAGTGTTAACTGTATTAAGTACTTAGGTTAAGGACCGGTTGTACACTCAGTGAACTTCCGATCACGGAACCTCAAGTTCAGCGATGAACACGGTTCAACGGTTGACGCGTTGTACCATCGAGGTAGAATCCCATGGAGGCGCGATAACGTGGCTGAAAGCAGGTGCAAGTTATCGGTGCATGGGCGGCGGAGTAATTAGCAAAAGACGAAAAATTCAAATACTCCCCAAACTTCGCTTTTAGGAGTTTTAGGTGTTCCTGATCATTTTCTACTGTTTTTTGGTGGGGGTGAAATTTGGGGTGGTTGGGGGGTGGGGTGTTGTAAAATTAAAAAAATTTGTTGTATTCGTAATACACTGTCCACTGACCTGTGAAGGAAGACCTAACGGCATAAATAGCTTTTTTAGGCTGATCCAAACATTGCCTTGCCTACTACAGAAACCAAAGGACTACTTTATTGTGGATGTTAGTGAAATTGGGAATATAATATCTGATGTAAACATACGAGTATCGCATTAGATCGTTCTGTATTGTGTAACGTGGACACAGTTAAATTGACTTCCATGAAATTTTGACACAGTATTGCTACCGTGGTGAGGATGAAGATGCGTATGGTTTTTATAAATCGTGCTAGTGACGGCGCTAAAGTATTAGAAAAATTAAAAATATAAAAACAGCTCAAACCTCGTTTTTAAGCGTTTTAGGGGGTCCTGATCATTTTCTCCTTTTTTTGTGTGGGGGTGAAAATGGAGGAGTGGGGGGCTGAAAAACTGAAAAATTTGTTGTATTGATAATAGGTCCATTGCATATGAAAGAAAAACCTAGCGGCATAATACACGTTTTTAGACCCTTCCTAATGTTTCTTTGCCTATTACGTAAACCAAGCGAAAGAATTTTGTGATGTAGATAGTACCTACATACAAGTATCGCTTTAGATCGTTCTGTCTCGTGTAACTGGCAGATAACCGAATTGATTTTGATTTTAATGATATTTCGACACAGTATTATTAACTTGGCGAGGATGGAATAAACGTATAGTTTTACTTCCCACACCGATAGGTGAGAGGAGTATTGTGATCGCGAAAATTTTCGATTTTGAGATAATACGTTTTTTGGGCATTTTATGATGTGTATGTACATAACGAAAATCCACGTCACTCATTTCCGTCGGTCTGTCTGTCGGTCTGTCTGTCGGTCTGTCTGTCGGTCTGTCTGTCGGTCTGTCTGTCGGTCTGTCTGTCGGTCTGTCTGTCGGTCTGTCTGTCGATCTGTCTGTCGGTCTGTCTGTCGGTCTGTCTGTCGGTCTGTCTGTCGGTCTGTCTGTCGGTCTGTCTGTCGGTCTGTCTGTCGGTCTGTCTGTCGGTCTGTCTGTCGGTCTGTCTGTCGGTCTGTCTGTCGGTCTGTCTGTCGGTCTGTCTGTCGGTCTGTCTGTCGGTCTGTCTGTCGGTCTGTCTGTCGGTCTGTCTGTCGGTCTGTCTGTCGGTCTGTCTGTCGGTCTGTCTGTCGGTCTGTCTGTCGGTCTGTCTGTCGGTCTGTCTGTCGGTCTGTCTGTCGGTCTGTCTGTCGGTCTGTCTGTCGGTCTTTCTGTCGGTCTGTCTGTCGGTCTGTCTGTCGGTCTGTCTGTCGGTCTGTCTGTCGGTCTGTCTGTCGGTCTTTCTGTCGGTCTGTCTGTCGGTCTGTCTGTCGGTCTGTCTGTCGGTCTGTCTGTCGGTCTGTCTGTCGGTCTGTCTGTCGGTCTGTCTGTCGGTCTGTCTGTCGGTCTGTCTGTCGGTCTGTCTGTCGGTCTGTCTATCGGTCTGTCTGTCGGTCTGTCTGTCTGTCTGTCTGTCGCGTTTTTCTACCCTCGTAATCTCAGTAACCGCTACATGGATTGTGATGAAATTTGGGCAGCGTTATGCTGTGGAGTCGTAGTAGGTAATGTTTCTATAATTTTGAAAATCGTTATACGGGGGGCGGAGTAATTAGCAAAAAACGAAAAATTTGAAATACGCCTCAAGCTTCGTTTTTAGGCGTTTTAGGGGTTCCTGATCATTTTCTACTTTTTTTTGGGTGGGGGTGAATTTGGGGTGGTTGGGGGGTGGGGGGTTGTAATACTGAAAAATTTGTTGTATTCACAATGGGCTCTCTAATGACCTGTGAATGAAAGACGTAGCGCCATAATACAATTTTTTAGGTCCATCCGAACATTGCCTTGCTTATAATAGAAACCAAGTGTTGTTTTAGTTTCAGATCGTTCTTTATTGCGTAACGCCAAAATTATCGAATGGATTTTAATTAAATTTTGACACAGTATTACTGCCACGGCGAGGATGGAAAACGCGCATGTTTTGGAAAAATCGTGTCAGTGGCGGCGCAGCAATAATAAAAAAACTAAAAATGTAAAAATAGCTCAAACTCTGTTTTTCGGCGTTTTAGGGGTTTCTGATCATTTTTTACTTTTTTTTGGGTGGGGGTGAAACTGGGGTGGTTAGTGGAGGGGGGGTTGTAAAACTCAAAAATTTATTCCATTTATAATAGTCTCCATTGACCTGTGAAAGAAAGACCTAGTGGTATAATAGACGTTTGTTAGGTCCATCCGAACATTGCCTTGGCTATTACAGAAATCAAGAGATTTGGTATTGGTAGGGGTAGGTATTGATTTAGGTCGTTCTGAATTTAGTAACATGGAAATTATGGAATTAATTTTAATGAAATTTAGACACAGTATTATTACCGCGGCAAGGATGAAAAATGCGTATGCTTTTCAAAAATCGTGTCAGTGGCGGCGCAGCAATAATAAAAAACTAAAAATATAAAAATAGCTCAAACTTCGTTTTTTAGCAATTTGGGGGTTTCCGGGGGGATTCCTGATTGTTTCGTTTCGTCCAGTTGAAGCTGAATTGTGTCGTTTTAGTTCCTACGGAGAGATTTAGGAAACTATTGACCAGTTTTTGTATTGGATGTTTTTTGACGACAGGCGGGCGATGATTTGGTTGCAACTGTTATGTGTGGGAAGTACTGAGTCAATCAGCTTGACTCCATTTTTTAGATATCGCGTCAGTGGTGGAGCTGCAATAACCAAAAAAACTAAAAATACAAACACCGATCAAACTTCGTTTCTAGGCGGATCTTTTTTCTACTATTACTTTCCACACCGATAGGTGAGGGGAGTATTGTGATCGCGAAAATTTTCGATTTTGAGATAACACGCTTTTTGGGCGCTTTATGCTGTTTACATAACGAAAATCTACGTCACTCATTTCCGTCGGTCTGTCTGTCTGTCTGTCTGTTGGCGCTTTTCTACCCTCTTAATCTCAGTAACCGCTGCATGGATTGTGATGAAATTTGGGCAGCGGCAGGCTGTGGGGTCGTAGTAGGTAATGCTCCTATAATTTTTTAAATCGGTGTATGGGCGGCGGAGTAATTAGCAAAAGACAAAAAATCTAACATTCCTCAAACTTCGTTTTTATACGTTTTAGGTGTTCCTGATCCTTTTCTACTTTTTTTTGGTGGGGGTGAAATTGGGGTGTTTGGGGGGTGGGGGGTTGTAAATGAAAATTTGCGATATTCATAATAGACTATCCACTAACCTGTGAAATAGCATCATAGTATGCTTGTTTACGCCCATTCGAACATTGCCTTGCCTATTACAGAAACCACGAGACTTTTTTCTTACATACGGGTATTGCTTCAAATCTGTATTGTGTAACGAGAAAACTGTTGAATTGATTTTAATGCCATTTTGACACAGTATTACTACCGTGGCGAGGATAGAAAATGCGTATGGTATTTATATTTATAAATGTACCAGTGGTAGCGCAGAAACACCTAATAAAAGAACTAAAAATATAAAATCAGCCCAAACTTCGTTTTAAGCGTTAGAGGTTCCTGATCCTTTTCTACTTTTTTTTTGGGTGGGGGTGAAATTGCGTTGGTTTAGGGGTGGGGGGGGGTTCGAAAACTGAAAAATTTCTTGTATTCATAATAGGCTGTCCACTGACATGTGATGGAAAACCTAGCGACATAAATCACCTTTTTAGGTGCACCCGAGCATTGCCTTACCTATTACCGAAACTAAGGGACGTAGAATTTTCTGTGTGCATACGTGTATGTGTTGCTTTGGATCGTTTTTGTATTTTATAACGTGGAAACTATTAAATTCATTCTATTGACATTTTGACACAGTATTATTACAGTGGTGAGGATGGAAAACGCGTGTGGTTGTTAGAAATCGTGTCAGTGGCAGCGTAGACATAATAAAAAAACTGAAAATACGAAAACAGCTCAAACTTCGTTGTTAGGTGTTTTAGAGGTTCCTGATCACTTTTTAAATTTTTTTTGGGTGGGGGTGAAATTGAGGTGGTTTGGGGGTGGGGGGCTGCTAAAGTAAAAAATCTGTTGTATACATAATAGACTGTCCATTGCCTATGAAAGAAAGACCTAGCGGCATAAAACATCATTTCTCCTTCCTTTGCTTTCCTTTCCTGCCTAACGTTTCCTTGCCTATTATTACAGAAACCAAGGACTTTTTTCTTATGTACAAATATACGAGGATTGCTTTAGGTCGTTCTGTATTGTGAAACCTGAAAATGAGCGAACTGATTTTAATGAGATTTCGACACAGTATTATTACCGTGGCGAGAATGGAAAAAGCATATGGTTTTTAGAAGTCGTGTCAGTGGTGGCGCTGCAATAATCAAAAACTAAAAATTTTGGTGGTGGGCGAGGGGGTGCGGCATTTTAAACTGAAAAATTTTTGTATTGTATTGAACTGTATTGTATACTTTATTGGTGCTATTTTCAATTAAATGCTTGCTCATGTCAAGAGTAAAGTAAATATCAAAATATAATTATCTAAAAATATGAGTAGCATTGAAAATACAAATGTACAAGTCACCCATTACAATTAAAAAAATAATAATTGTATTGGTAATAGGCTATCCATTGACCTGTGAATAAAGACCTAGCGGCATAATACAGTTGGGGAGCGGGAGGGGGGCTGGCGGTGATTTGGTTGCAAGGGGATGTCAGACTGTAGCTGCATGCTATGGGAAAATGATAAACTGGTATCACCGTAATGTGTGGGAAGTACTGAGTCATTCAACTTGACGTCATTTTTTTCAGATGTAGGTGAAGTTGGGGTGATTGGGTGGTGGAGGGGTTGTGAAACTGAAAAATGTGTTGTATTGATAATAGGCTATCCACTGACATGTCAAGGAAAGACCTATCGGCATAACACAATTTTTGGGTGGGAGAGGGCAGTCTGGCGATGATTTGGTTGCAAGGGGATCTCAGATTATAGACTCATGCTGTGGGAGAATAATAAACAGGTATCATCGTAATGTGTGGGAAGTACTGGGTCAATCAACTTGACTTCATTTTTTGATAATTACTGCGCCGCCCATCCACCGATTTTCAAAAATGGAGTCAATTTGATTGACTTAGTACCACACATAGTGATAATACCATTTTATTATTTTTTCATTATATGAATCTATAGTTTGAAATCCCCTTGCAACCAAATCATCGCCCACCCGCCCGCAAATCTTCCAACGCAAAAGCTCTATCAAAGTCAATTTAATTCACTTTACGCAATATACATAGAACGAAATAAAGCAAAACTCGTACGTATACATCACAAAATTGGTTGCTGTAATAGGCAATGTTCAGATGGATCTAGGTATCTTTGGCATGCAGTTGTCTTAAGATGCTCCGATCAACGAGCTGTTCCTTATCTCCACTATCTCCGCTTCGTCCTTTCTTGAGATGAGCTAATGCAAATTTGTCTGTTCCGAAATCCATACCAATAGCTTGACTGTAATCCTTCACCACCCTCAGCGATTGTTGTAGATCGCGTTGGGTCATCCATATAAAACAGATGGGTGACCTTGTGCCTCCGATTATTGGGCGTGTGACAGCTGTATCCTTAAGAATTTCTCAGCGCTATGAACAAAGGCAAAAGTGTGATTCAAAAGGGCAAGCGACTCAAGGAGTCTCCTTGGAAGATACCTCTTATGAATGAGTCCAACTCTGTCGGAACCCGAATTTCACCTGATGTTATAGTGAACCGGGTCTTCCAGAGCGGCATCAGTTGTTTGACACATCCCACTGCTTGACTATCCACCGAAAGACATTCCAACAGCCGCACAATGAGCTCATGAGACGTGATGTCGAATGCCTGCGATAGTCAATCGAGGCCATAGAAAGTTGAGTCCTGCGTGACACACCGGTCAATCAGCAGATTCTCCTTGCAGCCAACTACTCCTTTCTTTGACCATCTCTGTTCATACACGTCGAGAAATATAGGATGTACAGCTTGAAGTGTATGCATGTACAAGGCTCTGGTGAAGAGCTTGTAACGTGTTCAGACATGTTATTGGCCTCGTAAGGCGCCATGAATTAATTTACACCACGTTTATCGGATGACGCAGTACATTTAAGTTACGAGTCCTCCTGCAAATGGACTCGAACTGCGCCAAGGCCGGAGTGTCTACTGAGAGAGGTTTGGGTTGTTCGTAAATGTCCCTCCAAAAGGCATCCACGCGGTCAGCAGCTGGCGGCTGCTGTATGGCTGGTGCCGGCTGTTGGAAAAGGCGAGAAGGTCTTTCATAGAACATTCTGTTCTGCTCCAAACCCCTCGCCTGCGCCACCAACGATCGCTCAGCAGCGATTAGCATCCGTATCCTGTCAAGACAGTGTTGCTTAATAACAACCAGTACCGCTTGACTGAGTGTATGATGGTCGCGCCTCAACCCGTAGACTATCTGGCGCACTCCGCGCGTAAAAGGCTTCCCAGCTGCTCTACACTCCATCACACACTAGATACGGGATGCTTCCTGGCGAGCCAACTGGAGTTTCGCTTCCGTTTGGCGCACCCGTCTCGGTGCTCTCTCAACAGGAGATTCTGTCACTCTCCTCTGTCTAGCTAGCCTCAGAGCCGCAGCGTAAATTACGCAATTGGTGCTCCAATGTCTGAGGCCTCCGATAAACGTTCACTCACAGCCCCATCCTCTTTCTTCAAATCTGACAGCTTGAAGGACCTCTCGTTGTTGTGCCAGACCATTCGGTCTCAGAAATCCCCAGGTGAGGCGACTACGTCGATTTCCCTCTCAGCGGGCCTTATAGGTAAACTTTCAACCTGATTAACAGGCCTTCCGTCCGCTGAAGGGCCAGGCTGAGCTAGAGCACGAACATATCCCTGCCTC
Source organism: Callosobruchus maculatus (assembly GCA_951848785.1). Taxonomy (NCBI): domain Eukaryota; kingdom Metazoa; phylum Arthropoda; class Insecta; order Coleoptera; family Chrysomelidae; genus Callosobruchus; species Callosobruchus maculatus. The sequence goes on from CATOUR010000103.1 coordinate 1,365,006, forward strand.
CGGAGGTGCGATACCCTCCGGGGTGGTCGAACCTGAAGATAGGGCGCGTCAGATGGTTAGCGTTAGGGCCCCCAGCCGACATTTCCGGAGGCAGCCCTCCAAATTTCCTCCTGAGGATGCACCTGTGAAGGTTGCCGGCTGGCTTACATCTTTAGGTTTTGGTATACCTCGCGGCGTCGCCACGCACCGGATAGCCTACTGATGTTGGGCAGCTTCCTGCGGGTGTCTGCTATCAGCCGCTCCTAACCTGGAGTCAGACGCTGTCGGGAAACCGTCCTTAACATAGGTTCAACCATTCACTCACTATCTACATAGTTTCGTACGCCTGGTTTCACAGCTGGTAACCACCATAGGCACTTTTAAGGCAAGGACCACCAATTTTTTAGTCGCCTCTTACGACAGGCGATCCTCTGGATGCAGACACTACTCCACTGTGCTAGTTTCGGTCCGCCCCGGGTGTGTCATTTCCCCGGTACCACTCATATTTGGGAGGCATTCCCCTATCCGCCACCTTGGGGAGGCGCCACTGAGGGGACCTAGCAACTCCTCGCGGGGTGTATCATTATTATTATGCTCCATGACCACACTGTCAATTATAAGCTGTTCCTTCTAACCTTGACTTTGTTTTCTACATCATTTTTGTTCTTCAGTGAGGATGTTGTTTTGCGCAAGGTGTTGTTCAATCCTCCTACATATTGTTGCGGTGATGATCTTGTACAAAGTGGGGAGACAAATGATTGGAAGGCAATTGGCAGGGTTCTTAGTGTCTGCGTTTTGGGGTTTTATATACGTTATTCCTTGTGTAAGGAATTTGGGAAGCCTGTTAGGTTGGAGTATGGATTTATTGATTTCGCCTGTGAGCACTTCGTGTGTTGAACTGAATTGTTTGTACCAAACATTTCCAATTTCATTTCCAATTGTTGGTATGTTCTATCGTTTCAGGTATTTCTTCGGTTGTAAGAATAACGTTTCCCTGTTCCGCTATGCGTTGTCTCTTCTTGTTTGATCCATGGAGCATTTTCATTATGTGCTTTGGGTTCTGACCATAGGCTTGTCCAAAACTCAGTTAATTCTTTTCTGCTTGGAGGTTGTATGGTTGCTTCCTGGTTTGCAGTTATTTTCTGGTAGAACAGCTTTTCACTTTTACTTCCCACACCGATAGGTGAGGGGAGTATTGTGATCGCGAAAATTTTCGAATTTGAGATAATGCACTTTTTGGGCGTTTAATGATGTCTAGATAACGAAAATCCACGTCACTCATTTCTGTCGGTCTGTCTGTCTGCCGGTCTGTCGGTCTGTCGGTCTGTCGGTCTGTCGGTCTGTCGGTCTGTCGGTCTGTCGGTCTGTCGGTCTGTCGGTCTGTCGGTCTGTCGGTCTGTCGGTCTGTCGGTCTGTCGGTCTGTCGGTCTGTCGGTCTGTCGGTCGGTCGGTCGGTCGGTCTGTCTATCTGTGCGCGTTTTTCTAGCCTCGTAATCTCAGTAACCGCTGCATGGGTTGTGATGAAACTTGGGTAGCGATATGGTCTGGGGTCGTAGTAAGTAATGCTGCTATGATTTTGAAAATCGGTGCATGGTTGGCGGATTAATTAAAAAAAAATCGAAAAAATTCAAATATTCCTCAAACTTCGTTTTTAGGCGTTTTAGGGGTTCCTGATCATTTTCTACTTTTTTTTGGGTGGGGGGAAATTGGGTTGGTCGGGCGGTGGTGGGTAGTAAAACTCAAAAATTTGTTCTATTTACAATAGGCTGTCTATTGACCTGAGAAAGAAAGACCTAGCGGCATAATACCCTTTTTTAGGTTCATACGAATATTTGCCTTTCCTGTTACAGAAAACAAAAGACTTCTTTTCTTATATAGACATACGAGTATTGCCCTAGATCGTTCTATATTGTTTAACGCGGAAACTATTGAATTGATTTTAATGAAATTTTGAGACAGTATTATTACCGTGCCGAGGATGAAAAATGCGAATGGTTTTTTTAAATCGTGTCAGTGGCGGCGCAGAAATAACGAAAAAAACAAAAAATCTAAAAACAGCTCAAACTTCGTTTTTAGGTTAGCGTTTTCGGCCCCATTCAGCTACTATTTCAGTGTCGCAATCAGATTTTACTCATGATTGTAGAAACTGGTAGGCCCCATTTAGCTGGTGTTTGAGTGTCTCAATCAGGATTTACTCATGATTGTAGAAACGGTTGGCATTTACCGGTCCCTTCAGCTGCTGTTTCAGTGGAAACGACATCAATGATATTCAGAAGTCAAACAAAATTTTATACCATTATAATGGATGATTTGGAATTTATCAACCCGAAAACATAAGTCGTGAAAGACTAAATTATATATAATGCAGTGCAAATTATCCACACTAGTATTGAATTAAAAAAATTGAAAGTTTTCAAAAAAAAAACTTGGAACTTTTTGTTACAAAAGTCTTATTACTGCCTGGACGAATTGACGAACTTTAACTACACATTTCGTTTTGTAGAATAGAATTGTAGAATGTCAATAGAATTGTAATTATTTGACGATAAAGTATATATCTATCTATTAGCGTATAAACCAGAAACCATTGTTTTATGTTTTTTACACCAATTACAGGCTTGTTGAGTGATATCCTATAAGAGAGGAAACTCCATTTGTATGTAATTTTTCTTCTCTGTAGAATTCCAATCCCCAGCACTAAACTTTGCTAGAGATGTTTACTGACCACCAGGAAAAATCGTCATGTAAGTCATTGCATTGAGTGTTGTAGTAGGAACCGACACATCTTTTGAAGGTTTTGTATTTAGCAATTAACACGTTCTTTGTGAAAATATGCCGTAAACGAGAATGAAGTGTATACTACATACTGCCACCTTGTATTCCTTTTATTTCCTACCACTGATCTGCTTTGAATAGAATTTGATTAAGGTTTATTTGCTTCCAGGATGACTTTATGGGTTCTGCAACTTTGAGTTTAACAACACTAGACCTTTCGCGGACAACGGATATATCTTTGACTTTGCAAGACCCAGCCAGACCAGATGCATCCTTAGGAGAGATACTTATGACTGTTACTCTGTTTCCTAAAACCCAAGAGGACAAAGAGCAGGTATGATATTTATTATCTTCAGCTTTACAACAGTTGATTGTAGTAAATCGGCTACCATCCCCTAAGAGCAGTTGATATCTACGCATAACGTCCCGTGGCACGGTCATCCTGAAATCATTGCTCCTGTCATTGATAATTTACCTTCCTAGTAGTAGTAGTAGTGATGGGGAGGCGAAGCCAGGCAAGTAGGCCACCTTTGGCGGCCCTTTTCGCCAACCCCACTGAACCAATCACTGAAAACACTGAAATTCTACACCCTAGAAAGCTCCTTGTCGAACCTACCAGACCTCCTGACGAAAGTCAGTATGTCCGACCATTTCTCTGAATATAGTGGCTCCTCCCCAAACTCCGTCGTGCCGAATATCTGAACCCTAAGGTTGCGATAAACTGCACATCTGCCCAGGAAGCGGAACGCTGTCTCGTCATCCTCCCAGCTTCTGGAGCAAATGAGGTCCCGTGCCACTCTCATAAGTGACAAATGTCTATTCAGCCGGCAATGGCCAGTGAGAACCCCCACCAGAAGGTTGAACGTCTCTCTGCCTTTATTCAAATGCCATAGCTTGCGGCCCTTATCAGGGCCTGCTATGAATCTTTTGGCTTGCCTGCAGTCGTCTCTCTCTAACCTGGCTTTCGCCAGTTCCTTCCTTCCTCCTCTGTTCAGGACATTGTTCGACTTCCGTCGAGTATGCCGCCATCAATATCGCATACACTTCCGCCTGGAAGACAGTCGTGCAGGTTTCCAGCGCGAAGCTCCGCCGCACTTCTTTACCCTCCAGACAGAAGCCAGCTCCCCCCGATCCTGACTCCTTTAAGAGCGATCCGTCAGTGAAGCATACCAGACTATTGGGCGGAAACTTGACTTTCCCTCTCATCCTGTCGTCTCTTTCCGGGATGACTAGTGAGAATCCCTTATCTAAATTTAAGATGTGCTTGGCTTTTTCCACCCTGAGTGACGATATCGGGATATTACTCTCCGCGAATCGCTCTATTCTGGTGTGGCCAACTAATGGTTCTCGTGCTACCCACGTTCCCCTGTCACGCATTCTCAGACAGGCCGATATCGCCTCTCTTTTTATCCAGAGGTGTAGAGGCGGCAAGCCCAAGAGTACCTCCAGGGCAGCAGTGGGTGTTGTCCTCGTGGCACCTGTTATGCTCATTGCTGCAAGCCTCTGAATCTTTGCGAGCTTGAGCCTAACATAGACCTTCTCTACGCTCGGCCACCAGACCGAGCAGCCATACTGGATCCTAGATCTGATTACTGCCGTATATAGCCAGTTTAGGACCTTGGGTTTGAGGCCCCAGGTTCCGCCGACTACCCGACGCAACTGCCACATGGTAGCTATAGTCTATAGCTACCATTTACCTTCCTAAGTAAAGAGCTGAGAAAATTGGGTATGAAAATTAATCATTTAACTCATTTGTAATCCACAAAACATCTCACATGAAAACCAATGTCGCAGTTCACACAACGTGTATTAGTCTTCATATGGAAAAACGACACCTAGCTGGTGGAATTTCATAGTGAAACATACCATCAAAACGCGATTCGATGTTTTCTCTTTGGTTAGGTCGTCCTACAGAGTGAGAAATATTTACGTTTGATGAAATGAAGTGTTTCGTTGGTATCCTGATTTTGAGTGGCTATGTGCTATATCCGATTCGTAAAATGTTTTGGAAAAGGGACTCAGATGAGAAAAATATACTTGTTGCAAGTGAACTCTCTAGAGGTAGGTTTGATCACATATTTAGCGTTTTTCATATGGCAGATAACAATAATTTGGTCCCTGATGACAAGTTTATCAAAACTCGCTCCCTTTTTACTTTCCTGAACAAAATTTTATGAAACATGCTTAAATGTTGGAGAACTACAGTGTTGTTGGAGCCATGGTACCTTATTTTGGGCGCCATTGCTGTAAACAATATATATGGGAAAAACCTATTCGCTGGGACCTCAAGCTTTGGATAGGCTGCTCAACAAGTGGTTATATCAATTGGTTTGAGCTCTATCAAGCAGCATCCACACACATATCGCCAGAGATGAGGTTGGTTCAGGTGCTGAGGTTATACTTTATGTAGACCAGCTTCTAAAGCGTTAGCCTAATAATAAGTTTCGTATCTTTTTTGATAACTTTTTTCCAACCGGAGTCTTTTTGACTATAAATCTGTGAGGGGTATTCGAGGAACCGGAACCATCCGCTCAAACCGCATTCCAAAACATCCACTAAAATCTCCAGGAGAACTCAGGGAATGTACAAGAGCTACTTATTATTATGAATCCGCTGTAGAAAAAAATTAACTGTCGTTGCTTGGCGACATAATAGCATTGTTTCTTTGATCTCTAATGCTGTCGGTCTAAATTCCAAACGAACGGTAAAACGGTATTCGCAAGAATAAAAAAATGAAATCAAGTTGATTGACTCAGTACTTTCAGCACATTACTGTGATACCAGATTATTATTTTTCAATAGCATGAGACTATAGTCTGAGGTCCCCTTGCAACCAAATCACCGCCCGCCCGACCAAAAGAAGTGTGTTATGCCGCTAGGTCTTCCCTTCACAGATCAATGGACAGCCTATTATGGATACAAACAGGTTTTAAGTTTTAACCACTCCAATTTCACCCCACCCAAAAAAAGTTGAAAACGGTGAGGGTGTTTGTCGGTCTGTGTGTTGGTCTGTCTGTCGGTCGGTCTGTCTGTCGGTCTGTCTGTCGGTCTGTCTGTCGGTCGGTCTGTCTGTCGGTCTGTCTGTCGGTCTGTCTGTCGGTCTGTCTGTCGGTCTGTCTGTCGGTCTGTCTGTCGGTCTGTCTGTCGGTCTGTTGTCTGTCGGTCTGTCTGTCGGTCTGTTGTCTGTCGGTCTGTCTGTCGGTTGGTCTGTCGGTCCGTCTGTCGGTCGGTCTGTCGGTCTGTCTGCCGGTCTGTCTGCCGGTCTGTCTGCCGGTCTGTCTGCCGGTCTGTCTGCCGGTCTGTCTGCCGGTCTGTCTGCCGGTCTGTCTGCCGGTCTGTCTGCCGGTCTGTCTGTCGGTCTGTCTGTCGGTCTGTCTGTCGGTCTGTCTGTCGGTCTGTCTGTCGGGCTGTCTGTCGGTCTGTCCGACAGACAGACCGACAGACAGACCGACAGACAGACCGACAGACAGACCGACAGACAGACCGACAGACAGACCGACAGACAGACCGACAGACAGACCGACAGACAGACCGACAGACAGACCGACAGACAGACCGACAGACAGACCGACAGACAGACAGACAGACCGACAGACAGACAGACCGACAGACAGACCGACAGACAGACCGACAGACAGACCGACAGACAGACCGACAGACGGACCGACAGACCGACCGACAGACAGACAGACCGACAGACAGACCGACAGACAGACCGACAGACAGACCGACAGACAGACCGACAGACAGATCGACAGACAGACCGACAGACAGACCGACAGACGGACCGACAGACAGACCGACAGACGGACCGACAGACGGACCGACAGACCGACCGACAGACAGACAGACCGACAGACAGACCGACCGACAGACCGACAGACGGACCGACAGACCGACCGACAGACAGACAGACCGACAGACAGACCGACAGACAGACCGACAGACAGACAGACCGACAGACAGACAGACCGACAGACAGACCGACAGACAGACCGACAGACAGACCGACAGACAGACCGACAGACAGACCGACAGACAGACCGACAGACGGACCGACAGACCGACCGACAGACAGACAGACCGACAGACAGACCGACAGACAGACCGACAGACAGACCGACAGACAGACCGACAGACAGATCGACAGACAGACCGACAGACAGACCGACAGACGGACCGACAGACAGACCGACAGACGGACCGACAGACAGACCGACAGACGGACCGACAGACGGACCGACAGACCGACCGACAGACAGACAGACCGACAGACAGACCGACCGACAGACCGACAGACGGACCGACAGACCGACCGACAGACAGACAGACAGACCGACAGACAGACCGACAGACAGACCGACAGACAGACCGACAGACAGACCGACAGACAGACCGACAGACAGACCGACAGACAGACAGACCGGCAGACAGGCCGACAGACAGACCGGCAGACAGACCGACAGACAGACCGACAGACAGACCGACAGACAGACCGACAGACAGACCGGCAGACAGACCGACAGACAGACCGACAGACGGACCGACAGACAGACCGACAGACGGACCGACAGACGGACCGACAGACGGACCGACAGACAGACCGACAGGCAGACCGACAGACAGACCGACAGGCAGACCGACAGACAGACCGGCAGACAGACCGACAGACAGACCGACAGACAGACCGACAGACAGACCGACAGACAGACCGACAGACAGACCGACAGACAGACCGACAGACAGACCGACAGACAGACCGACAGACAGACCGACAGACAGACCGGCAGACAGACCGGCAGACAGACCGGCAGACAGACCGGCAGACAGACCGGCAGACAGACCGGCAGACAGACCGGCAGACAGACCGGCAGACAGACCGGCAGACAGACCGGCAGACAGACCGGCAGACAGACCGACAGACCGACCGACAGACGGACCGACAGACCAACCGACAGACAGACCGACAGACAGACCGACAGACAGACCGACAGACAGACCGACAGACAGACCGGCAGACAGACCGACAGACAACAGACCGACAGACAACAGACCGGCAGACAACAGACCGACAGACAACAGACCGGCAGACAACAGACCGACAGACAACAGACCGACAGACAACAGACCGACAGACAACAGACCGACAGACAACAGACCGACAGACAGACCGACAGACAGACCGACAGACAGACCGACAGACTGACCGACAGACCTAAAAACCATACGTGTTTACCATCCTCGCTAAGGTAATAATACTGTGTTGAAATTTCATTAAAATCTATTTGGTCATTTCCAGGTTACACAATACAGAACCACACAACATTAGGCAAAGAAACATTAGGAAGGACCTGAAAGGGTTTCTTATGCCGCTAGGTATTTCTTTCACAGGAAATGGAGAGTGTATTATGCATACAACAAATTTTTCCCTTTTACAACCCCCCACCCCTAACCACGCCAATTTCACCCCTACCCAAAAAAAAGGTAGAAAATGATCAGGACCCCTAGTTGGTCCCTTAGTTTCGGTAATAGGCAAATCAAAAAGTGATTTATGTCGCTGGGTCTTTCTTCACAGGTCAGCAGACAGCCTGTTATGAATGCAACAATTGTTTCAATTTTACAACCCCCGCCCCCAACCCCTAATTTCAACCCACCCAAAAAATGTAGAAATCGACCAGGAACGCCTTAAACGTCTAAAAAGGAGTTGAGGAATATTTGAATTTTTTTGATTTTTACTTCCCACATCGACAAGTGTGGGGAGTATTGTGATCGCGAAAATTTTCGATTTTTAGTTAATGCATCTTTGGGCGTTTTGTAATATCTACATAACGAAAATCCACGTCACTTATTTTCGTCGGTCTGCCTGTCTGTCGATCTGTGGGTCTGTCGGGCTGTCGGTCTGCCTGTCTGGACGCGTTTTTCTAGCCACGTAATCACAGTAACCGCTGGCGCTGCATGGATTTTGTTGAAATTTGGGTAGCATTATACTGTGGGGTCGTAGTGAGTAATTTTGAAAAGCCGAACAAGGGCGGTGGAGTAATTATGAAAAAACCAAAAATTTCAAATATTCCTCAAACTTCGTTTTTAGGCATCTTAGGTGTTCCTGATCATTTTCTACTTTTTGTGGGTGGGGGTGAGATTGGGTTGGTTGGGAGGTGAGGGGTTGTAAAACTGAAAAATCTGTTGTATTCATAATAGGCTGTCATGACCTGTAAACAGAAAGACCTAGCGGCATAATACACTTTTTTAGGTCCATCCGAACATTGCCTTGCATATTACAGAAAGCAAGGGACTTGGGGGGAATTTTTACTTCCCACACCGATAGGTGAGGGGAGTATAGTGATCCTGAAAATTTTTTAATTTGAGATAATACACTTTTTGGGTGTTTTGTGATATCTACATAACGAAAATCCATGTCACTCATGTCCGTCGGTCTGTCTGTCTGTCGGTCTGTCTGTCCGTACGCGTTTTTCTAGCCTCATAATCTCAGTAACCGCTGCATGGATTGTGATTAAATTTAGGCAGCGGTATACTGTGGGGTCGTAGTGGGTAATGTTCCTATCATTTTGAATATCGGTGCATGGGCGGCGAGTAATTAGCAAAAAACAGAAAATTTTAAATATTCCTCAAACTTCGCTTTTAGGCGTTATAGGTGTTCCTGATCATCTTCTACTTTTTTTGAGTGGGGTGAAATTTGGGGTGGTCTGGAGGTGTGTGGGGGGTTGTAAAATTAAAAAAATTGGTGCATTTATAATGGACTGTCCACTGGCCTGTGAAGGAAGACCTAGGGACTTTTAGGTCCATCCAAACATTGCCTTGCCTATTGCAGAGACCAAAGAAATTTTTTCTGGTGTATACGAGCATTGCTTCAGATCGTACTGTATTGTGTAACGAGGAAACTATGGAATTGATTTTAATGAAATTTTGACAAAGTATTACTAACCCGGCGAGGATAAAAGATGCGTATAGTTTTTATAAATCGTGACTGTGCAGAAAGAATAAAAAACTAAAAAGATAAAAACAGCTAAAACTTCGTGTTTAAGCGTTTTAGAGGTTCCTGATTATTTTCTACGTTTTTTTGGGTGGGGTTTAAATTGGGGTGGTTTGGAGGTGGGGAGTTGAAAAACAGGAAAAAAATGTTTGACTCATAATAGGCTGTCCACTGACATGTGAAGGAAGACCTAGGGACATATGTAAATCACCTTTTTAGGTCCATCCGAACATTGCCTTCCCTATTACCGAAACTAGGGGAGTTAGAATTTTCTGTGTACATACGAGTATTTATTGCTTTAGATCGTTTTGTAACGTAGAAACTATTAAATTGTTCCTAATGAGATTCTGACAAAGTATTATTACCGTGGTGAGGATGGAAAACTCTTATGGGTGTTAGAAATCGTGTCAGTGGCTGCGTAGCAATAATAAAAAAACGAAAAATATGGTGGTGGGGGTTTTAAAACTGAAAAATTGTTGTATTGATAATAGGATGTCAACTGGCCTGTGAAGTAAAGACCTAACGGCATAACACAATTGAGGGGGGGGGGGGGCTCGCGATGATTTGGTTGCAAAGACTACAGCTTATTGCTAGAGGAAAATAATAAACTGGTATCACTGTAATTTGTGGGAAGTACCGAGTTAATCAACTTGACTTAATTTTTGCTAATTACTCCGCTGCCCATGCACCAATTTTCAAAATTATAGCAGCATTACCCACTACGACCCCACAGACATACACAAATTTCATCACAATTTATGTAGCGATTACTGAGATTACGAGGCTAGAAAAACGCATACAGACAGACAGACTGACAGGCAGACCGACAGAAATGAGTGACGTGGATTTTCGTTATGTGTACATCATGAAACGCCCAAAAAACGTATTATCTTCATTTGTTTACCGATTGAATTACTACCTTATTAAATTTGTTTAATCCACGCCCAGAATAATTATTTAATCATTTTATCCCCTTCATATATTACTAAAATGATAGCAATGAAATTTCTAAACCGTAACATGGGCCGTGATCAATAAAGTCTATGGTTCTGTGTTGGTGGTAGTGACAGTGAAACTAAATTAAAAAAGAAACAGTATAGTATAGAAGCCATTCCATTCCGTTGTTGGATACTCTAGGGTCTAGGATCATTTTCTGCTTTTTTTTTTGGAGCGGCCAAATGAGTTGAGGTGGGATAGGGTCTCGGGTAAGGTGGTTGGGAAACCCAGGGACACTTTTGGTACTGATAATATAAAATATTCGGAATATCGGAAAATTTACAAGCCACGTGACTATGATATCAGTTTAAGATTGTAGAATAAAAATTTGTCGTCGCAATTCGTACGGATAGAGATGCAAGAAACTATTTGCCAGTGTTTGTGAGTTGGATGTTTTTTTGCGGACGGGCGACGATTCGGTTGCAAGGGTCTTTCAAACTATAGATACATGCTATGGAAAAAATAATAAAGTGGTATCACCATAACTTGTGGGAAGTACTGAGTCAATTAACTTGACTGCATTTTTTTCATTATAGTGATTGGGCATGGGCGTTTCATATTAACCTTGTCATGCAACATCTGGTGTAATAAGCTATCAGATACGGATATTAGTTCTACATCTGGTCGATTCCAATATATTTTCCAATTCGTCATACAGATTTTAGCGAAAAATAAACGCCTCAAATACATACGTGTCTAATGATTGTATATCGGCGCAAAATGCACAACTGAATAGCAGTGTACGCTAGAAAACCAGATCGTAAACGTCGTCGTCGGTCGCAGTATCACCAGAAGTGAGTTAAAACAGTGTAGATAGTAGACGAACAGTGCTCCATGTTCATACAGTGGGTGTTTTTTATAAGTATGTGAAATAAATAAGCCGGAAAGTGAATTTATTGTGTAGAGAGTGAATCGGTGTTGTATGTGAACAGGTTCAAGGTTAAACATTTATACATAATTACAAGTTTTAAATTGAAGCCGGTACAGCATTTTCTTAACGACTTTGTACTGTTTCCGATTTCCGAGCATTTTTTTATAAGCAAAAGTACATCTGTACATATTTTGTTTTACAACGTAAAATTATATTCATTTTTTACGTACATAGCATTAACTCTAGGATTTAGCTAGATTATAGGAAATCGGCTGATAAGTTGCTGAGCAGTTAGTGAACAACAGAAACGTATTATATTCCTGAAGTTTTGTTGATATCGGTTATTGATTGTTCTGAAATTTTACATTTTATGCCTCGTTTATTCTATCCTAGCATAGGAATCAGGTCAGAAAAATTCGCAGTATTTGCAATACAATATAGGTACTGCTACATAAGTTTTTTTATGATTTTGAGATATTTTTTCATACCATGGCAGATTTTTTATAAATCCTTATCATTTATCGTATATTTGCACTACTAAAAACATCGAGTAAAATATAAATATTGCCACCTTGATTGTTACACATTGTATATGTGTTTTTAGTAGATGCTGTTATTAATTCGTTCCTGAAATTGACGGTGGTCATTGGATCATCTCATCATTCAATATTACTTTTGATTAATTTTTACGGAAATACCAGCAGATTTCAATTGGTTTTTCGATTGTGTCGATTTTTTGTTAGTTAGACCTGAAAAGACTCCAAATTTAGATATGACGATTTACATGTTTTGCCTACTGATCCAAAAGGAAGTCCTTTTTAGAGACTTAAAAATTATTGATCTAGAAGTAGAATCTTCATTAATTTGATTCTAGTATACATTTATGGGTCACTAGCAAGCTTTAAAATAAATTTATATTTTGGTTCCAGTAGTCAGCCTTCTTGATAGGTGATTCGTAGAGATATCCTGCGTATTGGCTTGTTTTATGTTATGACATCCAAGAACAGGCAAAGATTTCCTATCATAATATTTGCACATTTTATCGAATCAATATGAATCCGACAAACTTCGAATTTGACTATATACAAACAAGCAAACTTCGTAGAAAAATAAAGACTAAACTTGCGAAGTTCAAAGAAAGAATCCAGAACGAAATAGATGACTGCCGCACAAAGGAGTTTGAAGACGAAACCGATTCTAAGAAGTTGTCAGAGGAAAAAAGGCGCAACTCAATTGAGTCCATAAATAACGCTAATACTGATGACGACAAAGGTGTTATCATTGCTGCTGGAGAGACTAGGTGAGATGAAAGATGAACAGATTAAGTAGAATAAAAAGACATAGTTTATCAATAAAAAGGCACTAAAAGTTATATTTTGATAATCTTGCGAATTTCGTTATATAAAGCTGTGAGAAATTCCGAAATACAGGCATCCGCTAATGATCTGCAAATTATTTATCATTTTGATGTCGGTCTGTCGGTCTGTCGGTCTGTCGGTCTGTCGGTCTGTCGGTCTGTCGGTCTGTCGGTCTGTCGGTCTGTCGGTCTGTCGGTCTGTCGGTCTGTCGGTCTGTCGGTCTGTCGGTCTGTCGGTCTGTCGGTCTGTCGGTCTGTCGGGCTGTCGGGCTGTCGGTCTGTCGGTCTGTCGGTCTGTCGGTCTGTCGGTCTGTCGGTCTGTCGGTCTGTCGGTCTGTCGGTCTGTCGGTCTGTCGGTCTGTCGGTCTGTCGGTCTGTCGGTCTGTCGGTCTGTCGGTCTGTCGGTCTGTCGGTCTGTCGGTCTGTCGGTCTGTCGGTCTGTCGGTCTGTCGGTCTGTCGGTCTGTCGGTCTGTCGGTCTGTCGGTCTGTCGGTCTGTCGGTCTGTCGGTCTGTCGGTCTGTCGGTCTGTCGGTCTGTCGGTCTGTCGGTCTGTCGGTCTGTCGGTCTGTCGGTCTGTCGGTCTGTCGGTCTGTCGGTCTGTCGGTCTGTCGGTCTGTCGGTCTGTCGGTCTGTCGGTCTGTCGGTCTGTCGGTCTGTCGGTCTGTCGGTCTGTCGGTCTGTCGGTCTGTCGGTCTGTCGGTCTGTCGGTCTGTCGGTCTGTCGGTCTGTCGGTCTGTCGGTATGCCGGTCTGTCGGTCTGTCGGACTGTCGGTCTGTCGGACTGTCGGTCTGTTGGACTGTCGGTCTGTTGGACTGTCGGTCTGTCGGTCGATCTGTCTGTCTGTCTGTTGGCGTTTGTCTAACGTCGTAATCTCAGTAACCGCTGCATGGATTTTGTTGAAATTTGGGTAGCGATGTGTTGTGGGGTCGTAGTAGCTAATGCTCCTATAATTTTGGAAATCGTTGTACAGGGGGCGGACTAATTAGCAAAAACCGAAAATTTTCACATGTTCATTAAACTTCGTTTTTAGGCATTTGATGGGGGAAAAATCGCGTCAGTGGCGGCGCAGCAATAATAAAAACACCAAAAATATAAAAACAGCTCAAACTTTGTTTTGAGGCGTTTTAGGAGTTCCTGATCATTTTCTACTTTTTTTTAGTGGGGGTGAATTTGGGATGGTTGGAGGGTGGAGGGTTATAAAACTGAAAAATTTGTTGTATTTATAATGGGCTGACCATTGACCTGTGCATGAAAAACCTAGCGGCATAATACACTTTTTTAGGTCCATCCGAACATTAGCTTGCTTATTATAGAAACCAAGGGACTTAGAATTTATGATGTAGGTACATACATATTGTTTTAGATCGTTATATACCGCGTAACCCAAAATGGTTGAATTGATTTGAATGAAATTTTGACACAGTATTACTACCGCGGCGAGGATGGAAGGCGCGTATGGCGGTGCAGCAATAATAAAAAAATTAAAACATAAAAACAGCTCAAACTTCGTTTTTATTTGTTTTAGGGGTTCCTGATCACTTTCTACCTTTTTTAGGTGGGGGTGGAGTTGGGGCGGTTGGGGGGTGGGGGGTTGTAAAACTGAAAAATTTGTTGTATTCATAATAGTTTGTCCGTTGACCTATGGAAGAAATACCTAGCGGCATATTACACTTTTGTAAGTACTTCTGAACATTGGCTTGCCTATTACAGAAACCAATTTTGTGATGTATACATACGAGTTTTGCTTTATTTTGTTCTATGTATATTGCGTAAAGCGAAAATTATTGAATTGATTTTAATGAAATTTTAACACAGAATTTACTGCCGCAGCGAGAATGGAAAACGCGTCTGTTTCTGAAAAATCGTGTTAGTGGCGGCGCAGCAATAGTAAAAAAACTAAAAATATAAAAACAGCTCAAACTTCGTTTTTAGACGTTTTGGAGGCTCCTGATCGTTTCGCATCGCCCAGTTGAAGCATGCAGAAGAAACTGTGGCGTGCTAGTTCCTAAAGAGGGAGACGCAAGAAACTATTTACGAGAGCTTTTGCGTTGGATGTCTTTTTGCGGTCGGGTGGGCGATGATTCGGTTGCAAGGGAATTTCAAACTATAGCTTCAGGCAATGGAGAAATAATAAAATTTTATCATCATCATATTGTGTGGGAAGTACTGAGTCAATCAACTTGACTCCATTTTTTAGTTATGAGGTTCATAACAGAACTGTTAGTAATTCAAACAGCTCAGACGTACCCCACATACCACAACTTTATTCCACAGAAGTTTTTCATACAATGCAGCCACTTTTTATAATCGATCAAATAATTGTTTTAAAATACAGACACTGTCATGTTTTCGTACATTTGTTAAAAACATGCTACTTGCTAGAGACTGATTACTGAAGCTAGACTTCTGATCTGTAGCTGTTTGTTATTACAAGTTTCCTTTAGTAGCTTTTCACCAAATTAATAAGAGATTTTCTTTTTCTTCGTTAGGTAACCATCCTAATAAACCTTAGGTGACCGTATTCATATTTTACGTATTTTTTACATTTATTTTTGGGTGTATTGCCTGGAACATCTTTGTTCTAACCGACATGAGCACTTAAATTTAAATGTAAGAGTAGCCATGGCTAAACTCCGACGCTTGAGATAATGGTTTTTGGGTAGCGATATGTTGTGGTGTCGTAGTAGGTAATGTTCCGGTAATTTCAAAAATCGTTGAATGGGGGGTGGAGTAATTAGCAAAAAACGAAAAATTTCAAATATTCCTCAAACTTCGTTTTTAGGCGTTTTCTGCTTTTCTACTTTTTTTGGGTGGGGTGAATTTGGGGTGGTTGGGGGGTGGAGGGTTGTAAAACTGAAAAATTTGTTGTATTCATAATGGGCTGTCCAATGACCTGTGAATGAAAGACCTAGCGGCATAATACACTTTTTTAGGTCCATCCGAAACTTGCCTTGCTTATAATAGAAACTAAGGAGAATTTGTGATGTATAGGTATGTGTATCCGATTGTTGTTTTAGATCGTTCTATATTGCGTAACGCGAAATCTATCGAATTGATTTTAATGCACTTTTGACACAGTATTGCTGCCGCGGCGAGGATGGAAAGCGCGTATGTTTTGGAAAAATCATGTCAGTGACGGCGCAGCAATAATAAAAAACTAAAAATATAAAAATAGCTCAATCTTTGTTTTTAGGCGTTTTAGGGGTTCCTGATCATTTTTTACTTTTTTTGGGTAGGGGTGAAATTGGGGTGGTTAGGGGGTGGGGGGTTGGAAAACTCAAAAAGTTATTCTATTCGTAATAGGCTGTCCATTGACCTGTGAAAGAAAGGCCTAGCGGCATAACAGATGTTTGTTAGGTCCATCCGGCCACTGCCTTGGCTATTACAGAAATCAAGGGACTTTAAATTGTCTGATGTATACGAATATTGCTTTAGATCCCTCTGAATATAATAACATGGAAATTATGGAATTGATTCTACTGAAATTTAGACACAGTATTATTACTGTGACGAGGATGAAAAATGCGTATGGTTTTCAAAAATCGTGTCAGTGGCGGCGCAGCAATAATAAAAACACTAAAACTATAATAATAGCTCAAACCTCGTTTTTAAGTAATTTGAGGGATCCTGATTGTTTCGTTTCGTCCAGTTAAAGCTGGCAGAATAAAAATTGTGTCGTTTTAGTTCCTACGGAGAGACAGGAAACTATTTACTAGTTTTTATGTTGGATGTTTTTTGAGGTCATGCGAACGATTACTTGGCTGCAAGGGATCTCAGATTGTAGCTTCATGCAAAGGAAATATAATAAAATGATATCACTGTTATGTGTGGGAAGTACTGAGTCAATCAACTTGACTTCATTTTTTTCGAAATAAAAATGATTATTTCAACGACATGGATGATTCATTGATAGTATTTCTAAACATTTCTGTCGTTTATCATACTTCCTCAAAGTTTTGGTTTTTCCACGATAATAGATCAGATGTGTGATCTGATGTGACGTTTGACAATAAAGTTTTATATGAGGGTGGCGCTTTTAGTTCATATCGAGGGTCTCACGCCATAGGGGCGTATGCGCCAAAAGTAAAATTTTACGGGAGAAACGAAAAACGGTGGGGGAACCAATAGTTTGAAAAAATTAAAAAATCAAGGCGGTATAAACTACTTAAAAAATTCCAGTTTATGATAATGTCGTCAAAATAATTTTTATTTCTTATTTTAACCAAGATTTGGCGGATACGCCTTTATGTCAGGATGAAATTCGTACTTATTTTGCGTATGAACCAGTTATATGAAATAGTAAGAAATAATTCGCTAAATTAGAAACGAATCAAGTTTATTATCACTATCACGATAGCCTTAGAAAAAAATAACGCTGTATGTACAATGTACATTCAGTTCCAACTAAGACGACCAAAAACATTTTCTCGAAAACCACTAAAGTAACAAAAAAAAATCAAATACTTGAAACTTAAAAAATCTAGATAGTAATCAAATAAGTAAGTTAGAACCACACTTAAATTAAAATAAGATAAAAAAGTTTTCCAATTTTCGAATAAACCCTAGGTACCAGTTAATTCCTCTTCCTTTTTCTTTTTAGCATCATTGCTCTTAGAGCAGATAGTGGTGCTTCATCTTTAGAATCATTATAATTTATGTGAGGTAATGAATCGTAAAGGTTGTGGTATATTGCAGGTACAGTATGGTCTTTTCCATGACGATGCAGCAGATCTGAATTTTTTTGTCAATTGGAAGTTTGGAGTCATAGAGTGGTTTAGCCCGAAAGTCTAAATTCTCTCTGCGTCCGCTTCTTTTCATAATATTTACAGCTTGAAATTGCTCTTCCTAAAACAAATTTTTGAAGAAAAGTGTATAAAGATTTGATTTTTGGAAACGCAACCAACGCACTTCATTCCAGTTTAAAACCTTCCCGTTCTCTGATTTATTTTGAAAAAAGTAGTTACTGTCCTTGAGGGTATTATCGTCAAAAAAATCTCTACTAGAGAGAATATTAACTTCATAGTGTTGTCCCCCTTTTTTAGCCAATCTGACATTTACCCAGTCATTAGGAATTAGGAATATCTTCGCATACTCAGAAGCAGTTTCAATTGTAGCGTGCATAGTCACATTCCATGTGTGTGTGACCAGGCTCTAAGAATTTTAAGTCAATAACCTCGATGGTGATTTCCAAAATCACAAAAACTGAGGTTAATTATTATAATGACCTCTAAAATAAAGGAAATTAATTGATTCACCTATCTTCACCATCGATTTTTTTGCATTGTAAGTGGAATTGTAACTTCGTTTCGTCAACCATCTTTTTCGCACGCGAAGACATTTTTTATAAAATCCTAATCTAAATATACTACATTAATTAACGGTAGCATCCAACAGTAGTTTCAAATGTTTCGGTGGCTGCTGGCAACGTTGTCATATCTACTCTAGTAGTAATATTTTTTTTAGGATTAAATACGACTTAATTTATTAATCACTGTGTTCATAGAAATTAAGCAATTTCACCCCTTACGATAGAAAATACTTAAAAAATTGCTATTTATACCTAAGTTCGGTAGCTGAAAATGATTCATACGCCTTTATAGCATAATACCATGATTGGCGTGTACGCCTAACTAATTTTGCATTTTTTAGCAAAATATAATACAAACTATTACTTTACACGTTCTGTTAATTATTAATTCACTATTTGCAAATGATAATTAATGGAAGTTTTACATATTTTCAAAAAAATGGTTCATACGCCTCTTTAGCGTACTGCAACTTGTAAAACTGGTGTTTAGGCCTTTATAATTTTGTGTTTTATGACCAAAATATACAGCACATCCACAAACCGTTTGGTCAGATGATACTCCATAGTACTAGTATTAGGTATCGATTCATGAAAAAAAGTAATTTTGGCCAAAAGTGCCGTAGACGCCCCTATGGCGGGAGACCCTCAATATGTAACTGAAGCCGTGATCTATTATAGCATCTTCAGGAAATATGCTAAAATAATTAGAGAAGCAGTGCGAGCTCAATAAAATCGGTTTGATGAGTGCTTATTAGTAGTGCTAGTAGTAGTTATGATGAGGAGGCGAAGGTCGGTAGGTAGGACAACTTCGACCCCTTTACCTCATCCCGCGGAATCAACATAAGAGGTCTTCATGTCCTCTAGAGAGAGAACTAATTTTTCTTAAACCTACCAGTCGACCTTCTGGTGAATATCTGGATATCCATCTAGTTTACTCAGTATAGTAATTCCTATTCAAACTCCGCCGAGCCAATTATCCGAAATCCATGGTTACAATATCTGCCTAGGAAGATAAAACAAAGCCTCGTCTTCTTCCCAGAATCTGGACCAGATGATGTTTTTTACAACTTTTGAGAATTGTAAACGTGTGCAAATATCTGCTCAGCCTGTAGTGATAATGACGGTTGCCTTAAAATTGAGTCGAGCGATTCTCTGACTTTATTTAAAAACCATATCGTTCAGCCCTCATCCAGGAATCCTCTGCACCTTCTGCCTGAATAAGGTGGGAAGGAGGAAATAGGAATATTGCTCTCCATGAACCGCATTATTCTAGCGCAGTCAACTGTCATGTTTCGTATAACACGCACGTTCCATTATTACGCATTTTGAGGTAAGCGGTCATTGTTTTCCCTTTTCACGTTTGATATTTTAAGTTGTCATATTTAATGAAGAGGTACCTATTTGATATTTTAAGTATCCATCCGATTTGTGGTGAAGCGATGATAATATATTTTTTTTAATAACGTTCATTTTTTTTTAAGTAGCTGCCTGACCTATACATAATGTCTACTTTGCCCATGCATTGATGGCCGATGTTGTGAATGACCGGATAGAGATGCAAAAACTAAAATACTTTCAACCTTGTCCACAACTGACGCTCATTCTCGTTACAGCCTGTATAATAACGATATTAATAATAATAATAATGTTTATTGGCGTAAAAGTAGTATACATAATAGGGGGCATAATATCACAGCAACAACACCTGCAATAAACATTGAACATTCAATCCACTGAGCGCCAAGGCACTGTATGTGGAGAAATAAGAATAAATACAATATTATATTAAAAATACATAAAAAAGAATAAATAATAAATAGTTCCATTATTAAGATGATTGTAAATGACTCGATTAGGGCAAATTACCTAAACAAGAATAAACTAATTTTCTAGAAATATAAACTCCACTAACACCTAAGGAGAAATACTAAGCATTTTTATCATACAATGAAATACAATAGATGAACAAAAAATTAAAGGATACACACATATTGTATAAACACGCAATCGATAATAAAATATTAGTCAGTTAGGGCAGACAGACATTCCATTGGATAATTTTTAATAAATAATTTTAATTTCTTTTTGAATAAGGCAATTGAGCCTAAGTTTTGTATTGATAGAGGTATGAGATTGAACAACCTTACACCTAGGAATGCTAGAGATCTCTGACCAATGCATTTATTCATAAATTGAGTCTGATATACTGATTTAGCTTGTCGTGTGGCAGAATCATGTGTCGGATGTTTCAGAATATGTTTGTTTTTATAAATGTACACCCCAACTTTATAGAAATACATTTGTCTGATACTCAATAAACCTATTTCCTGAAAGAGTTGTTTAGTTGGATATGATAAGGGTTTTTGTAGAATAATTTTGAAAAATCTTTTTTGGAGTACTTGTAGCGGCCGTAGATGAGACTTCAGTACACCTCCCCATGCTGTTATTCCGTAAGATATATGTGGGTCAACCAGAGAATAATAAACAGTTGATAAATGTTTGCGGCTCAAAAAAGCTTTAATTTTGTGAAAGACATGCATAATATATCTGAGTTTCTTTACTATGTAGCTTATATGATCTTCCCATTGCAACTGACTATCAATATAGATACCTAAATATTTTATTGATTTACAACTCTGAATTTTGTAATGCTGACCAGAATATTTAATGTCTATCTCGTTGAAAAAAGGAGCTACAGTTATATAGGTATAGAAAGGTAGAAAGCATGTTTTACTGAAGTTTATCGTGAGTAGTCTGCTATCAATCCACTTTTTTATCTGTACCAACTCATCAGAGACTATGTTTTTGAGATCTGCCCAAGAGTTTGCTTGATAGAATATCACGGTGTCGTCAGCAAATGAGATTATTGAACCCTTCAAATTTAGTAGGAATATGTCATTGACCTGCATATTTGGCTTCTAACGTTAATGACCGGCCAATGTCGTCAGTGTCCAATTCACAATAGTGGCCGTAACATATACATACACGAGTATTGCTTTAGATCGTTATGTATTGTGTAACTTGGAAATTGCTAAATTGATTTTTAAGACACTTTGATACAGTATTATTATGGCGCCGAGGATGGAAAACGCGTATGGTTGTTATAAATTATGTCAGTGGCGGCGCGGTAGTAATCAAAAAATAAAAATTATAATAACAGCTCAAACCTCTTTTATAGGCGATTTGGGGGTGCCTGAGCATTTTCCACATTTTTTTAGAGTGAAATAAATAGGGGTAGTTAGGGGGTTGGAAGTTGTGAAACTGAAAAATGTGTCTTCGTAATGTGATATGTCTTTAAATATCGGAATATCGACCGATCAATCCGACAATCTGATTTGGGTATCAGTTTAAGATTGCAGAAAAAAACTGTGTCGTTCTAGTTTCTACGGAGAGAGATGCGAGTAACTAGTGTACGAGATTATTTTTGTTGGATGTTTTTTTGCGGGCGGGTGGGCGATGATTCGGTTGCACGGTGATCTCAGACCATACCTAGCTTCATTCTCCGGAATAATAAAAAAATCGAGTCAAGTTGATTGACTCAGTACTTCCCACTCATAATGATGATACCATTTTATTATTTCCCATTGCATGAAGCTATAGTCTAAAATCCCCTTGCAACTAAAACATCGCCCACCCGCCCGCAGAAACAAAATCCAACACAAAAGCTCTCGTAAATAATTTCTTGCGTCTCCCTCCTTAGGAACTAGGATGCCACAGTTTTATTCTGCATGCTTCAACTGGACGATGCGAAACGATCAAGAGCCTCCGACCCATCTAAAAACGAAGTTTGAGCTGATCTTATATTTTTGGTTTTTTGATTATTACTGCGCCGCCACTGACACAGTTTTTCAAAGACAGAGTGGTTTTCCATTCTCGCCGCGGTAATAAATTCTGTGTCAAAATCTTATTAAAATCAATTCAATAATTTTCGCTTTACGCAATATACATAGAACAAAATAAAGCAAAACTCTTATGTACAGATCACAAAATTGGTTTCTGTAATGGGCAAGCCAATGTTCGGATGGCTCTAAAAAGTGTAATATGCCGTTAGGTATTTCTTCTACAGGGACAGACTATTATGAATACAACAAATTTTTCACTTATACAACCCCCCATCCCCCAACCGCCCCGATTTCACCCCACGCAAAGAAAATGGAAAATGATCAGAAACTCGTAAAACGCCTAAAAACAAAGTTTGAGCTGTTTTTATATTTTTAGTTTTTTTATTATTGCTGTGCCGCCACTGACACTATTTTTCCAAAACATACGCGTTTTCCATTTCATTAAAATCCATTTAATAATTTTCGCGTAACGCAATACAGGGTGGGCCAATAGTGCGTGGACGGAGGATTGTGGGCTTACTGAAATATATTTCAAAAATCTATCACTTGGCCGTGATAGGCACCCTTGAGGGCTATAACCTAAAAATATTTTCACTTAAATTCTGACGTTTATACAGGGTGATTCATATCAAACTTACATTTTTTTGAATGGAACCCCCTATATATTATTGCATATTTGGATTCCTTGGTCAAAAAGTTATCTGTGATTGAAGTTTCCTTAATTTATCCTCTGATTTCTTCAAGTACAAAAAGAATTCAAATTTAGCCGTCTGACTTAAGGTGACGCATTTCATGCTTAGTCGTACTGCAAAGTCAGTGTCAATCTAAGTTTTATAATAGTTGCAATATTCAACTTTTCTCTGATACCTACTTATACCAAAAATGGTGATTTGCGCCTAAACGGTTCGTTTAAAGTTCCATATGTGATACATAAAGTCACACTAGAATTGACCAAGGAATCCAAATATGCAATAATATATAGGGGGTTCTATTCAAAATAATGTAAGTTTGATATGAATCACCCTGTATAAACGTCAGAATTTGAGTGAAGATATATTTACGTAATGGCCCTCAAGGGTCCCTACCATGATCAAATTACAGATTTTTGGAATATTTTTCAGTAAGCCAACAATCCTCCGTCCACGCACTATTGGCCCACCCTGTATAGGACAATCTAAAATAATACTCGTATGTATGTTCAGATGTACGTAAAAAGTGTATTATGCCGCTAGGTTTTCCATTCAAACATCAATGGACAACCCATTATGAGTACACACATTTTTCAGTTTTACAACCCCCCACCCTCCAACCACCCCAAATTCACCCTCACCCAAAAAACCCAGTACAGCGCCGAAAGAGCCCGCAGGGCCCGCGAAGCGGCGGGCGGGCATCCGGGGGGCCCCCGCTCAGCCTCGACCTCGACTACCTCGAACAAGCTTTGTACAGGGTGACATAATAAGAAGGGACGCCGGCAATATCTCAGTAACCGTTAATCATATAACTTCGAGAAAAAAATTTTGTTAGGTAAATCGGCTAAGAGAAATCGCTGGAAATTATTTTCAAGTTGCGCAAGTAGCCACTAGGTGGCGTAACTGTTACGGTCAATCAGAAAAATGGCTTTTTCTCAAAAAATATGCAAATAAAGGTATATTATAAATTCTACCGTCATGTAGACTGAACAATTCTCGATTTTTTTTTGTTAATCGTTTTTTGCTCTATCTTGTAAGATGTAGTCGTGGGGGAATGTCATAAAGCTTATTATTTAAATGGCCATAACTTTGGTATAAGTTAACGGAATTAAACAAGCTAGGTCTCGTTTGAAAGAGCTATTCTTACCTAATAATCTGTTGTATAAAAATTGTCCAAGTTTATCTTGACTTAGTAGCTACAGGGCGATATTTGACACAATAATAATTATTACCCATTATTACGAAAATTTTAAAAGGTATGCTATATAAAGGACAAAATTCTTAAAAAGTCAGCGAAGGATTCAACCTTGTAGCTATTTCCAAACCGGAGATATCAGTAATACCAGTATTCTGACAAGTGTGCTGTAAGTTTCAGAAACGGTTGCCGCCATATAGGGATATAGCCTCCATCTAATCGTTTTAGTAATCAGTTTATAGATAACACTCGAGTAAAAACACTCAAAATTATATTTTGACTTTCTGAAACAACCACCAGGTGACGCAGTAGGTGCCAATAAGTGCTGTATTCAATTTTCATGATAATGGAACTTCTAAAAGGAACAAACAAAAATAAATTACAGTATAAATGGATTATTAGTGGAGTCATGATTAAAAGTTAATTTGAGCTAATCACAAAGTGTTATATGAACTCAACAAGCAAGAAAACATCAACGTGAATAGGTCTTAAAAATTAAGACCAGTTAACAGCAAAATAAAGCAAAATAAGGTGGCATAATAACAAGGATAACAAACAAATGATACACAAACATAATTCACATGAGCATACCATACCTATTGTCAGTGTTGCCAGTGTTCGATGGCGTCTATCCTGTTGGATGCACTTATGCATCCAATCTAGCGTATAAAAACCTGCCAGTTTAGGCATATAGAGCAACACTGAAAATATGTATGGTATACGCATGTGATTTAGGTTTATGTATTTTGTCTATTAAAATTGTAGATATACCACGTTATTTTGCTTTATTTTGCAGTTAATTGGCCTTAATTTTTAAGATCTATTCACATTGATTATTTCTTACTATCTTTGCTATCGAATTTATATAACACCTAACACCTTGTGATCAGCTCAAATTGACATTTAATAATGATAAAAATAATAATCAATTTTGTACTTTAATTTGTTTTTGATTGCTTCTTTTAAAAGTTCCATTATTATGACAATTGAATACAGCTGCTATTGGCGCCTACTATGCCACCTGGTGGTTGTTTCAGAAAGTCAATATATGATTTGTAGTGATTTTTCTTGGGTGTTATCTATAAAACGATTACTAAAACGATTATATGGAGGCTATATCCCGATAGGGCGGCAATGCTTGTTTTACTGATAGCTCTGCTTTCTGTAATCAGTAAAGTGATGAAGAGATGCGTCAACCAAGAGCTCATTAAATACCTACTAATACCATCACTTAATCAATGACAGGCAATATGGATTCCGACACCAAAGATCAACTGGAGATCTCCTGGCTTACATCACACATGTGTGGAGCAAACCCATCCGGTCATTTGGCACACGTCGTTGCTCTCGATATTTCAAAGGCATTCGATCAACTGTGGCATGCAGCTCTCCTATACAAGCTCCCGTCTTATGGGCTCCCTGTTAAGCTCTGTGGTTGGCTCGCAGACTTCCTCTCAGGTCGGAAAATCTCTGTCGTGGTAGACGGATTTTCCTCTTCTTTCCATAGCATCAATGCCGGGGTTCCGCAGGGATCGGTATTGTCTCCGACATTGTTTCTGCTTCATATCAATGATCTACTCTCTAGCACTACAAACCCAATCCACAGTTTTGCGGATGACAGTACGCTGCAAGCAGGCATCATGAGCAATAGACCGATCTCTGAGTCGAGCTGGAACGCAGAAGACTGGCAGTGGCGGCTTCACTTTCAAAGGATCTCGATACCATTGCCGCTTGGGGGCTCAAGAATATGGTTAAATTTAATTTAAACAAGAAATTGCCCAAACCAACACCAGGTTCTAATGAACAACCAGGCTCTGCCAAGGAGTCACTCATTCAAGCTGTTAGGAGTCAACATTACAGAAAATCTGATCTGGCACGAACACGTCGCGTCAATTGCAACAGCTGCTGGTAAAAAACTTGGGTACCTATTTAGAGCCAGAAAGTATTTCTCACCATGTAACCTCCTCACGCTATATAAAGCCCAGATAAGACCTTGCCTGGAGTATTGCTCTCATGTCTGGGGAGCTGCTGCCCCCACTACCCTGTTTATACTAGATGCCGTCCAGAGAAGGGCAATTCTACTAATTGGCGATCCGGCCTTAACGCGCCACCTTCAGTCACTTTCTCACCGGCGTGTTGTTGGTGACCTCTTACTCTTCTACCGATATCCCAACGGAATCTGCTCCTCTGAGCTATCCTCTATCGTTCCGCCGCTCACTGCTCCTATCAGATGTACCCGTGCGACCGCTCCATCTCATCCTGAGACGGTCGTTCTTCATACATCCAGAACTGAGCGGTACAACCGCACATTTATTCCCAGGGTGTCCAAGACTTGGAATGGACTGCCAGAAGATGTATTTATTGGGCCCGCGGGTATTGGCCCATTGAAATCTCGCGTTAACAAACTTCCCCTAACATAACCCTTTCCCAGCAGCCGCGGTACTTTGGTATTTAGGCCCTGCTTGCGCGGTCTGCTCAGTTATAAAAAAAAATCTCCTGTTTGAAAATAACTAGGAAGTTGAGTCTTTTGCTGACTTTTTAGGAATTTTATCCTCTATATATTTATGTTAAAAGAGCATACCATTCAAAATTTTCGTAATAATGCGTAATAATTGTTATGATGTCAAATACCGCCCTGTAGCTACTAAGTCAAGATAAACTTGGACAATTTTTATATAACAGATCATCAGATAAGAACAGCTCTTTCAAACGAGACCTAGCTTGTTTAACTTCGTTAACTTATACCAAAATTATGGACATATAAATAATAAGCCTTATGACATTCCCCACCTTTACACCTTACAGGATAGAGCAAAAAACGATTAACAAAAAAATCGAGAATTATTCAGTCTACATGACGGTAGAATTTATAATATACCTTTATTTGCATATTTTTTGAGAAAAAGCCGTTTTTCTGATTGACGGTAACAGTTAGGCCCCCTAGCGGCTACTTGCGGAACTTTAAAATAATGTCCAGCGATTTGTCTTAGCCGATTTACTTAATAATATTTTTTGCTCGAAGTTATACAATTAACGGTTACCGAGATATTGCCGGCGTCCATTCTTATTAGGTCACCCTGTACATAGTAATAACTATAATACATATACTTAATTTTATAGCGATGAAGTCATAATTTTCCAAAATCAAATTAAATATATTTTGCCTTTTCGGGACTTATTTTATGACAAAATTTGACAACACTACAACCTAGTCGAACGCAGAATCCAAAACGGCAAGAGTAAGTGTAACGTTACACTGACGCGACGCGTATCTGTGCCAACAAATTCGAATAGGTTATAGAAAAATGCTCTAACAGGCATGTGTGTGTTCCCAAGGCTCCTTTGTAATTATTTACTTTGTTCACAAAAACGATGTTATTTTTCACAGAAATCTACAGTATTTAAATCTTGTGGAATTGTTTAAAATAGTCTTTTAACTTTTTAACTGTAAAACCCAAAATTTACTCAAAACTATAGCAATAAACCCGCAACGATCAACCAAAACAAAGTTGCTTTTGCTTCCCACATCGATTGGTGAGGGGAGTATTGTGTTCGCGAAAATTTTAGATTTTGAGATAATATACTTTTTGGGCGTCTACATAACGAAAATCCACGTCACTCATTTCCGTCGGTCTGTCTGTCGGTCTGTCTGTCGGTCTGTCTGTCTGTCGGTCTGTCTGTCTGTCGTTTTTCTCTACCCTCGTAATCTCAGTAACCGCTGCATAGATTTTAATGAAATTTGGGCAGCGATATGTTGTAGGGTCGTAGTAGATAATGTTGCTTCAATTGTGAAAATCGGTGCATAGGCGGCGGCGTAATTAGCAAGAAACGAAAAATTTGAAGTATGCCTCAAACTTTGTTTTTACGCGTTTTAGGCGTTCCTGATCATTTTCTACTTTTTTTTGGGTGGGGGTGAAATTGGGGTGGTTGGGGGGTGGGGGGTTGTAAAGTTGAAAAATTTGTTGTAATCATAATAGGCTGTCTACTGACATGAGAGAGAAAGTCCTAGCGGTATAATACACTTTTTTAGGTCCATCCGAACATTGCCGTATGTATTACAGGAACCAAGGGACTTTGAGAATTTTCCGATGTATACATACGAGTATTGCTTTAGATCGTTCTGTATTTTATAATGTGGAAATTACTGAATAGACGTTAATTAAATTTCGGCACAGTGGCAAGGATGGAAAACGCGTCTGAGTTTTAGAAATCGTCTCAGTGGCGGCGCAGCAATATTAAAAAAACTAAAAGTATGAAAGCAGCTGAAACTTTGTTTTTAGGCGTTTTAGGGGTTCCTGATCATTTTCTACTTTTTTTGGGGTGGGAGTGAAATTGGGATGATTACGGGGTGGGGGGTTTTAATACTGAAATTTTTTTATATTCGTAATAGGCTGCCCGTTGATTTGTGAAAGAAAGACCTAGCGGCATAATTCACGTTTTAGGTCCATCCGAACATTGCCTTGCCGATTACAGAAACCAAGGGACTTGCTTTCTGATGCATACAAAATACATACGGGTATTACTTTGAATCGTTCTGTATTGTGTACGTGGAAACTTTTGAATTGACTTCAATGACATTTTGACACAGATTGATTACCGCGACAAGTATGAAAAGCAAGTACGGTTTTTAAAAATCGTTTCAGCGGCGGTGCGGTAATAATAAAAAAACTAAGAATATAAAAAACACCTCAAACTTCGTTTTTATACATTTTAGGGGTTCCCGATCATTTTAAATGTTTTTTTTGATTGGGGGTGAAATTGGAGTGGTTCGGGGGTGGGGGTTTGTAAAACAAAAAAATTGTTGTATTCATGATAGATTGTCCATTGACCTGTAAAAGAAGCACCTAGTGGAATAAAACACTTTTTTGCGGGCGGACGAGCGATG
The DNA here is from genome assembly GCA_951848785.1 of Callosobruchus maculatus. NCBI lineage: Eukaryota > Metazoa > Arthropoda > Insecta > Coleoptera > Chrysomelidae > Callosobruchus > Callosobruchus maculatus. Next base: position 1,393,896 of record CATOUR010000103.1, read on the forward strand.
ATTTGGTTGCAGGGGCATCTAGACTATAGTTTCATGCTGTGGGAAAATAATAAAACTGGTATCATCGGAATGTGTAGGAAGTACTGAGTCAATCAACTTACTTCATTTTTTATATTATTCCACTATTCATGCCATTATTTTTAGAGTTCTTTACCTGCTATCTCGAATAGGGTGTACAAACAAAGGGTATACGGGTTTATCAGCGATCAGTATGATATATATACATACCATCATCAAGCTGCCGCTGCATCACTACTTTGGATTGTTTACTGCTTCTAACTTATTAGAGTTCGTTGGTGCCGACGAGTTATTTCTGGGAATCCTAGACAATCGATGCCGATAGCTTGGCGCTCACATTCGGCTCAAGCAGAACGATCATTTTCAAAACTAAAACTAATAAAAAGTTTTGCAAGATCGACAACACGCCTTAGTTCTTTGTTATTAATTTCTGTAGAAAATGAACGGACAGAAGGCATAGACTTGTTGATACATTTGTTGCTTTACATACAAAAAAAAATAGTTTTGTTCTTTACATGGAATGCAAGTCAAATCATAATCATAGTTAAATAAAATATATGTTTGTATCACCACGTAGTTATGGATAATCCCGTATAATTAAAGATATTTTTTTCAGCAAGGAGCATGTCCTTAGCTACAACTTGTATATACAATTTCTATGCTATCTTTTACAGTAGTGGAGTTATCAACCGATCCGGTACTAAAAACTCACCCTGTATAAAGACTATTTTTTTATATAGAGGGGAGCCCCATGAAAAAAATTACGGAGAGGGGCCGAAGACCTTGACACGCTACTAAAAAATTTTCGCGATCACAATACTCCCCTCACCTATCGGTGTGGGAAGTGAAATGGAGTCAAGTTGATTGACTCAGTACTTCCCACACATAATGATTTCATTTTATTGTTTTCCCATTACATGAAGCTATAGTTTGAAATCCCCTTACAACCAAATCATCGCCCACCCTCCCGCAAAAAACGTATTGTACAACACAAAACCTTCGTAAATAGTTTCTTGCGTCTCCCTCCTTAGAAACTAGGATGCCACAGTTTTCATTCTGCATGCTTCAACTGAACGATGCAAAACGATCAGGAGCCTCTAAACCGTCTAAAAGCGAAGTATGAGCTGTTTTCGTATTTTTAGTTTTTTAATTATTGCTGCGCCGCCACTGACACGATTTTTCAGACACTGACTGGCGCGTTTTTCACTCTCGCCGCGATAGTCAACCCTTTGTCGAAATTTCATTAAAATCAATTTAATAATTTTCGACGAAATTAAGCAATACTCGTATATGTATTATACATCACAAAACTGTAAGTCCCTTGGTTTCTGTAATAGGCAAGGATATGTTCGAATGGGCCTAAAAAATGGTATTATGCTGCTAGGTTTTTCATTCACAGGTATTGACCTGTCCATTGGGACAGCCCATTATGAATACAAAACATTTTTCAGTTTTCCAACCCCCCACCCCCCCAACCACCCCAAATTCACCCCTACCCAAAAAAAAAGTAGAAAATGATCGGGAACCCCTAAAACGCCTAAAAACAAAGTTTGAGGCGTTTTTATTTTTCGACACGATTTTTCCAAAACATACACCTTTTCCATCCTCGCCGCGGTAGTAATACTGTGTCAAAGTTTCGTTAAAATCAATTGAATAATTTTCGCGTTACGCAATATAGAACGATCTAAAACAATACTCGTATGTCTGTATCACGTCTGCATACATCACAAATTTTAAGTTCCTCGGTTTCTATAATGAGCAAGGCAATGTCCAAATGGACCTAAAAAAGTGTATTATGCCGCTAGGTTTTTCATTCACAGGTCAATGGACAGCCCGTTATGAATACAACAAATTCTGCAGATTTACAACCCCCCACCCCCGAACCACCCCAAATTCACCCCTACCCAAAAAAGTAGAAAATGGTCAGGAACCCCTAAAACGCCTAAAAACAAAGTTTGAGGCGTTTTTATTCTTTTTGTTTTTTTATTATTGCTGCGCCGCCACTGACATGATTTTTCCAAAACATACGCGTTTTCCATCCTCGCCGCGGTAGTAATACTGTGACAAAGTTTCATTAAAATCCATTCCATAACTTTTACGTTGTTCAATACAGAACTATCTAAAGCAATATTCCTATGTATTTATCAGAAAATTCCCTGGTTTCTGGAATAGGCAAGGCAATGTTTGGATGGGCCTAAAAAAGGGTATTATGCCGCTAGGTATTTCTTTTACAGGTTAATGGATAGCCTAAGATGGGTACAACACATTTTTGAGATTTACAACCCCCCACCCCCCAACCACCCCAATTTCACCCCCACCCAAAAAAAAAGTAGAAAATGATCAGGAACCCCTAAAACACCTAAAAATGAAGTTTGGGGAATATTTAATTTTTTGTTTTTTGCTAATTACTCCGCCGCCCCTGGACCGATCTTCAAAATTATAAGTACATTACCTACTATGACCCCACGGCATATCGCTGCCCAAATTTCATCACAATCCATGCAGCGGTTACTGAGATTACGAGGCTAGAAAAACGCGCACAGACCGACAGACAGACAGACCGACAGACCGACAGACCGACAGACCGACAGACCGACAGACCGACAGACCGACAGACCGACAGACCGACAGACCGACAGACCGACAGACCGACAGACCGACAGACCGACAGACCGACAGACCGACAGACCGACAGACCGACAGACCGACAGACCGACAGACCGACAGACCGACAGACCGACAGACCGACAGACCGACAGACCGACAGACCGACAGACCGACAGACCGACAGACCGACAGACCGACAGACCGACAGACCGACAGACCGACAGACCGACAGACCGACAGACCGACAGACCGACAGACCGACAGACCGACAGACCGACAGACCGACAGACCGACAGACCGACAGACCGACAGACCGACAGACCGACAGACCGACAGACCGACAGACCGACAGACCGACAGACCGACAGACCGACAGACCGACAGACCGACAGACCGACAGACCGACAGACCGACAGACCGACAGACCGACAGACCGACAGACCGACAGACCGACAGACCGACAGACCGACAGACCGACAGACCGACAGACCGACAGACCGACAGACCGACAGACCGACAGACCGACAGACCGACAGACCGACAGACCGACAGACCGACAGACCGACAGACCGACAGACCGACAGACCGACAGACCGACAGACCGACAGACCGACAGACCGACAGACCGACAGACCGACAGACCGACAGACCGACAGACCGACAGACCGACAGACCGACAGACCGACAGACCGACAGACCGACAGACCGACAGACCGACAGACCGACAGACCGACAGACCGACAGACCGACAGACCGACAGACCGACAGACCGACAGACCGACAGACCGACAGACCGACAGACCGACAGACCGACAGACCGACAGACCGACAGACCGACAGACCGACAGACCGACAGACCGACAGACCGACAGACCGACAGACCGACAGACCGACAGACCGACAGACCGACAGACCGACAGACCGACAGACCGACAGACCGACAGACCGACAGACCGACAGACCGACAGACCGACAGACCGACAGACCGACAGACCGACAGACCGACAGACCGACAGACCGACAGACCGACAGACCGACAGACCGACAGACCGACAGACCGACAGACCGACAGACCGACAGACCGACAGACCGACAGACCGACAGACCGACAGACCGACAGACCGACAGACCGACAGACCGACAGACCGACAGACCGACAGACCGACAGACCGACAGACCGACAGACCGACAGACCGACAGACCGACAGACCGACAGACCGACAGACAGACAGACCGACAGACAGACAGACCGACGGAAATGAGTGACGTGGATTTTCGTTATGTAGACATCATAAGACCTCCAAAAAGCGTGTTATCTGAAAATCGAAAATTTTCGCGATCACAATACTCCCCTCACCTATCGGTGTGGGAAGTAAAAAACGTAGAAAATGATCAGAAACCGCTAAGACACCTAAAAACAAAGTTGCTGTTTTTATATTTTTAGTTTTTTTATTATTGCCGCGCCGCGACCCGATTTCTCAAAACATACGCGTTTTCCACCCTCGCCGCGGTAGTAATAACGTGTCAAAATTTCATTAATTTCAATTAACAACTTTCGCGTGGTTTCTATAATAAGCATGCAACGTTCGGTTGGACCGAAAAAAGTGTAGAACAATCTAAAACAATACTCGTATGTATGCATCACAAATTCTAAGGCCCTTGGTTTTTATAATAAGCAAGGCAATGTTCAGAGGTACGTAAAAAGTGTATTATGCCTCTAGGTTTTCCATTCCATATCAATGGACAGCCCATTACGAATACAACATATTTTTCAGTTTTACAACACCCCCCACTCCCCAACCACCCCAAATTCACCCCTACCCAAGAAAAGGTAGAAAATGATCAGGAACCCTAAAAACAAAGTTTGAGGCACATTTTAAATTTTTTATTTTTTGCTAATTACTCCGCCCCCCTCCCCCCGCATAACGATTTTCAAAATTATAGGAACATTACCTACTACGACCCCACAGCACATCGCTGCCCAAATTTCATCACAATCCATGCAGCGGATGCTGAGATTACGAGGCTAGAAAAAAGCGACAGACAGACAGACAGACAGACCGACAGACAGACAGACCGACGGAAATGAGTGACGTGGATTTTCGTTATGTAGACATCATAAAACGCCCTATCGGTGGAGGAAGGTAAAGGTATCACCGTAATGTGTGGGATGTGTTAATCAACTTGACTCCATAGACCATAGTGCATAGACGGCAAGTTTAGAAGTACCTCCAGAGAAATAGTAGGTATTTTTTTTTCATTGCTCCAGTAATTCTGAGTGCTGCTAGCATCTAAATATTAATAGTGTAGGGATAAATGAATGATCATGATCAATCTGGGCATGTTATAAACATTTAATAAGGTAGTCATTTAATCAATAAACAAATGGCCAACATAAACGTAGTAAGAACACAATGTAATATTCAAATAATAACTTACTAGAATTGGAATTTAACATCGATAAAAGGTTGGGATGTATCAGGACAAGCGCTTGAGATGACACATCTGGAAATTGAATAAAATATACCTGCATTCCTGAGTAACCAATTCATTGAAGAAGAATAAATTAAAAAAAAATATGTTACCATATGTTTAATATAGTACTTGATGTTATTTCGTAATAATAATTGTAATAATTGAACACATAAACATGAATAGATTACACAGCAAATAGATGGTTAAACACCAAATAGGTAATATGTAATATACTAATAATATACACAATAACATAATACGCCAATCAAATTAAAATATTTTCTGGAATTAATTCTCAGCAGTCTGGAAATCATTTTAATTCCTCTGTTTGGTCCTAAGTTCATGTAATCTGAGTTTGCACAGTTTTAGGTGTTGACCTTAATTTTTGACAGCCCAAAAAGTGTCAAATTTTTGGCCTTTTTTGTTGTTTTTCTAGCTGGAAAATGGTGCATTAGATGGAAAATTTTGTTCCATTCAATAATAAAGATGACTAATTATGAGTCCAGTTGTATATAAAACATAAAATTTGGTGCAGTAGTATTATAGCCGAAATCTGAGGTTAAAGATGACAAAAAATCATATTTCCGTGCAAACTTACATTTTGCGGCTTTCCAAGACGACATATTTTGAAAACAGATGCTTCCATTAAAAAATGCATAAAATAAAAGTTTTAGAGAATAAAATTTTGCGTTGGACAGATATACCTTAGTTTTTAAATACAGTCATTTATAATTCAAAGTTTGGCATTCATTCAAAATCGGTTTTTTTTCAATGTTTTGAGTCATTTGAAGGCATTTTTACTTCCCACACCGATAGGTGAGGACAGTGTTGTGATCGCGAAAATTTTCGATTTTGAGATAATACGCTTTTTGGGCGTTTTATGATGTCTACATAACGAAAATCCACGTCACTCATTTCCGTCGGTCGGTCTGTCGGTCTGTCGGTCTGTCGGTCTGTCGGTCTGTCGGTCTGTCGGTCTGTCGGTCTGTCGGTCTGTCGGTCTGTCGGTCTGTCGGTCTGTCGGTCTGTCGGTCTGTCGGTCTGTCGGTCTGTCGGTCTGTCGGTCTGTCGGTCTGTCGGTCTGTCGGTCTGTCGGTCTGTCGGTCTGTCGGTCTGTCGGTCTGTCGGTCTGTCGGTCTGTCGGTCTGTCGGTCTGTCGGTCTGTCGGTCTGTCGGTCTGTCGGTCTGTCGGTCTGTCGGTCTGTCGGTCTGTCGGTCTGTCGGTCTGTCGGTCTGTCGGTCTGTCGGTCTGTCGGTCTGTCGGTCTGTCGGTCTGTCGGTCTGTCGGTCTGTCGGTCTGTCGGTCTGTCGGTCTGTCGGTCTGTCGGTCTGTCGGTCTGTCGGTCTGTCGGTCTGTCGGTCTGTCGGTCTGTCGGTCTGTCGGTCTGTCGGTCTGTCGGTCTGTCGGTCTGTCGGTCTGTCGGTCTGTCGGTCTGTCGGTCTGTCGGTCTGTCGGTCTGTCGGTCTGTCGGTCTGTCGGTCTGTCGGTCGGTCGGTCGGTCGGTCGGTCGGTCGGTCGGTCCGTCGGTCCGTCGGTCCGTCGGTCCGTCGGTCTGTCGGTCTGTCGGTCTGTCGGTCTGTCGGTCTGTCGGTCTGTCGGTCTGTCGGTCTGTCGGTCTGTCGGTCTGTCGGTCTGTCGGTCTGTCGGTCTGTCGGTCTGTCGGTCTGTCGGTCTGTCGGTCTGTCGGTCTGTCGGTCTGTCGGTCTGTCGGTCTGTCGGTCTGTCGGTCTGTCGGTCTGTCGGTCTGTCGGTCTGTCGGTCTGTCGGTCTGTCGGTCTGTCGGTCTGTCGGTCTGTCGGTCTGTCGGTCTGTCGGTCTGTCGGTCTGTCGGTCTGTCAGTCTGTCGGTCTGTCGGTCTGTCTGTCTGTCTGTTGGCGTTTTTCTAGCCTCCTAATCTCAGTAACCGCTGCATGGATTCTGATGAAATTTGGATATCGATATGGCGTGGGGTCGTAGTAGGCAATGTTGCTACAATTGTGAAAATCGGTGCATGGGCGGCGGAGTAATTGGCAAAAAACCAAAAATTTCAAATATTCCTCGAACTTCGTTTTTAGGCGTTTTAGGGGTTCCTGACCATTTTATACCTTTTTTTGGGTGGAAGTGAAATTGGGGTGGTTGGGGAGTGGCGGGTTGTAAAGCTGAAAAATTTGTTGTAATCATAATAGGGATCGTTCTGTATTTTATAGTGTGAAAACTACTGAATTGATGTTTATGAAATTTCGGCACAGTATTACAACTTTGGCGGGGATGGAAAATGCGTCTGATTTTTAGAAATCGTCTTAGTGGCGGCGCAGCAATACGAAAAAACCAAAAATATGAAAACAGCTCAAACTTGGTTTTTAGGCGTTTTAGGGGTTCCTGGTCATTTTCCACTTTTTTTTTGGGTGGGGCTGAAATTGGTGTGGTTTTGGGGTGGGGGGTTGTAAAATTGAAAAATTGCTTGCTTTCATAATAGGCTGTCCACTGACGGAAGACCTAGTGACATAAATAACTTTTTTATGTCCATCTGAACATTGCCTTGCCTATCACAGAAAGCAAAGGACTTAGAATTCCTTGCGATGTAAACGTGCGAGTATTGCTTTAGATCGTTCTATATTGTGTAATGAGGAAACTGCTGAATTGATTTTAATGGAATTTTGACACAGTATTACCACCGTGGCGAGGATGGAAAATGCGTATGGCTTTTATAAATCGTGCCAGTTGCGGCGCAGTAATAATAAGAAAAAAACTAAAAGTATAAAAACAGCTCAAACTTCGTTTTTAAGCGTTTTAGAACTAGTTGTTAGAACAATTTAGAACTATAAATGACTGAATTCAAAAACGTCAAATTTTTTTCTCTACAACTCTTATTTCATGTATTTTACATGAGAGTATCTGTTTCCAAGATATGTGGTCTTGGAAATTCGCAAAATGTAAGTTTGCACTGAAATACGAATTTTTTGTCGTCTTTAGCATTTGATTTCGGCTAGATTACTAAACCAACTTTAATGTTTTATATACCATTCGACGCAGAATTTAGTTCGCTTTATTATTAAATGGAACGAAATTTTCTGTCCGATGCACCGCTTTCGAGCTACAAGAAAAAATTGAAGAAGGGGCAAAAATTGGACAGTTTTTGGGCTTCCAAAAGTGGGGCTCACCCGCGATGGTGCAAACTCAGACTACACGTATTTCATTCCAGAAAGCGGGTTTTTTCGTCTTAAATTTATTGGCCTATAATGGGTACCCACATTTATAGATAATACGTATTTGCCATGTAAAATACGGATTCGCAAGTACACTCACAACTCACTTGTTTTTCAAACTACATACATAAAATTTTAGGTGATGGATAAAACCTTAATGAAGGAACTCAGAGCGATTTATTAAAAATATTTAGTGCGCAAAAAACTCACAATTCAAAATCATACATTCTTCAAATGTCTGTAATTTAATAGCGTATGCTTTCTTCTTCCATTTGCTTTTTGAATCATTACTGCTGATTACTGCGAGGTTAGAAAGGTTCATTTTTCAATACTGATTTTGTCAAAATGAATGAAAAGTAGGACTGGCTTTCAGTTTGACCGAAAGCATAAACTGGCATAAACCCACTGATCAGTTTTACTGAAAAGGTGTTCTCACATTCATTATCTGTTCAGTATCACTGAATCCGTCAAACAGATTCAGCGAAACTGAATGGTGCGAACCCACCTTTAATCACCTTAGACCCCCAAGTGTGCTAGTTTGTTGGAATTGTTTTATCGGGACGAACACAAAAGGTCACAAATATACAGGGTGTCCCATTAACATTTTTGAATCGGACGTCACGTGACCGAAAACAAATATACCTCATTCGATGACGCAGTAATAAGAAAAGATACTATATCTGCTCTAAATTACACCTCCAAAATTATAATTCGCTACTATTGCCCAGTTCCGATATGTTGCTTGTCTTAATCGTCCTGGGACACCCTGTATATAGAATGATATTTTTGGCAAAATAATCCGGAGGAGCTGACGTTATTCCTAGAATATATAAAATAGACATTACACGCAATTTCGGTCCTTACTCGTAATGTGACATACAACCTAAATTATTGTGTAGCTCATCAAACTTTAGAAAATAATGTCGGCCGGATGTTGACTTGTTTATCTTAGACACAATTGGAATTTCCTCTGGCTTTAATCTATTCATCTTTGAGGTATCGCTTTTACCTGTGCTTTTACGTTGCATGCTTAACTACACTCTTGGATAATAGTATTTTCGAATTATAATTTTTTTTTCACCTTAACACAATTAGCGAAATATATTTGAAAAAAATTGTTTTGACGAGTCTGTCTATTGTATTTGGTTGCAGCGCTAAGGGGTCCAGTATCAGACTAACTTTAAGATGATTCATTTTACTCTTTTCATTGTTGTTCAGAATTGAAGTCTCTGTGTTTGTACTGAAACAACCGTCAGTAAAGTCCAACATTTTGATTATATTTGTTTTTACTTTATTCCACAATATGTCTGTAATTATATTGACCATTTAATTTCTTAAAGAATTCGGAAAATAATAGTGCTGCAATCTTCGACATCTGATTCTGAACTTGAAAGCGACGCGGATATAGAGACACACACCACATACAGGATAATAGTAGATGATGAGGAATCTACTTTGGAGAAAATCGAAAGGAAGCTTAAGGAGAAAGGAGATCATATTTCGGACCAAATACAAAGGGTAAACAGGAAATATATCACAATAATAAATCATTATTTAGTGCAATCTACTGATAATATTTTAGTACCATTTCATAGTGGTAAGTTGTATGAAATAACCAGTGGTAATTTTTCTGCAAGAGCTCAGTATGGTTCAAGCTAAGGTGAGTGACTTAATTGCCTGCTCAGGTCTATACTCATCGTAGTGAAGTCATTCTACTGTTTGTAACAGTGATTAGAATGTCATATACCACGGTAAAGGCTTGAAGCTGCCCACTGCCCATAGATATATTACTACACCTTTTGCAGTAGTAGTTTCCAAAGCGTCAAGTGATAATTCGAACGGCGACAGTATTTATTTTAGTGACAGAAGTGAGGTTAAGTTGTCAATATTGTGAAATTATTATGTATCTAAATTGTACTATTCATAGCTTCAGTCGTAGTATTCAACTCGCGGTAATGGTAATAACTCACTTGATTTAGAGCACTCGCATACGGCTCGTGCTTTTTTTTTTTTTTATTATAGAGGGTTTAGGAAATTGGCATTATCGCAGGGCAGAGCCACCATCACACCCGGAAGCGTGAGAGAGGAACCGCCCGCCCAACGTAGAAACAGCTTGAACCTACTGTCGTTATGTCAGGCGGGACCCGGCGGGCGGTGCCCACCCAACACACCGACAAAGGTCCGACTGAGTAAAACCCGTTCCCTCTCTACCCCTAATCTACTCCAACCTTCCTGCACTGGGATCCGCTCGCGCATTACTTCGGTACAGGAAAGCCATACAGCACAGCAACTACCCAAATCTAGTTATTCCTACACAGATTTAACGCGACTCTCTTTCCTTGTTCTCTATGATGTAGCGAATCGTAGAGTATGACCACTCCCACGACTCAGCTGAGCTGAGCAGACACGTCATCATACTGCTTCTGTCGAACACTTTGCCTGTTATAATGCGGAATCGACTGCGACAGTCTTCCCACCTCGAGCACACAAACAAGGTATGCGCAGCGTCATCATCCAGACCACAATAATCGCACTCACTAGATTCGGCTCTGTTTCTTAGGAACAAATACTTCCGGAAGCAGCCATGCCCCGACAGAGCTTGCGTCAGGAAGTAATCCACCTCTCCAGCTGGCCTATAGAGCCACTCCTCTATTTTGGGAATCAAGGTCCACGTCCACCTGCCATGTACTCCCCTATCCCATGCCATCTGCCAGCAATGCAAAAGAGTTTTTCGAGCAGCGCTTCGATCAGCTCCATGGTATATATTTGCGCGCTCTTTAATTTGAAGATCAATGGGTGGTACCCCAGCAATAACTCTCGCAGCATCCCCTGAGATTGTCCGATATGCACTGCATATTCGGATGCACATTGTACGCTGTACGCTAGTGAGTTTCCTGGTGAGCTTTTTATTCTCCGTAACAGTGTGCCAAGCTGGTGCGCCGTACAAAAGTACAGAGTGGACAACGCCGGCTAGCACTCTCCTTTTTGAGGATCTAGGGCCGCCCATATTGGGCATGAGACGTGACAGAGCCGTCACCGTTTTCTCAGCTTTACCAATTGTTCTAGCGACATGTTCCGCAAAGGTCAACTTGCAGTCAAGCCAGACACCCAGGTATTTTACGGCTTTGACTGGTCTGATCACTGTACCTTGTACAGTAAATTGAATAGGAGCGATTTTCCTTTTAGTAGTCAGAAGCACAGCTTCTGTCTTCTGTGGCGCCAGGCGTAACCTTTTTCTCCCCATCCAATCCACTACTCTTTGCAGAGAGATATTAGCGATGTTCATCAGTAGTTCTTCGCTTTTCTCTACCACAACCATGGCAAGATCATCGGCAAAACCAATCAAACTAACTCCATCAGGCATTTTCGAACGCAGCAGGTCATCATACATGACGTTCCACAGAGACGGACCCAACACTGAACCCTGAGGAACTCCGGCGGTAATTTCCTGTTCCTCTGTGAAGTTTTCTGCCTCTAATATGATCTTCCTATTAGAGAGGTAGGAAGCAATAATGCGGAGAAGGTTTCTTTCTACGCCTCTTCTCAGCAATTCGTCTAAGATGACCTGCCAGGATGCGCTGTTGAATGCGTTTTTTACATCCAACGTGATCATAACGCACAGTTTCCGGCGTCGACAAGGGTACGACGCTGCCCCTTTCGCCAAGCGCATCACCTCTCTTATAGCGTCTACTGTCTGGCGCCCCTCTCTGAAGCCATACTGATGTTCTGAGAGACCACCTGTCCGATCAATTTCCTGGTGCAGGCGTTTGCGGATCAGATGCTCATATAGTTTGCCTTCAACGTCCAAGAGGCTAAGTGGCCTATACGACTCTGGGTTATCGAGCGGCTTATCTCCTTTCCTCAAGAAGATGAGTCTAGCTCGTTTCCATTCAGCAGGAAAATCAGTTTTTGCCGCTAGACCATTGTATACAGCTAGTGCATATCCTGGTTTCTCGGTTGCCACTAATCTCACGATTTCTGGTGGTATATACCCAGGTCCAGGTGCTTTACCACATTTCAATCTTTGGCAAGCATCTCGTAGGTCTTCTTGATTAAAAACTATAGGTCCCTTATTAACTATATCACAGTTTATATCACAGTCCATATCACAGCTTACATCACAATCTACATCACAGTTAAATATCACATCAGGGTGGGTCGGAAAAAGATGGCTCACGACTTCCTTTGTGAACTCAATCGTCATCTTAGGCCTTGGAGGGAAGCCAATCATCATACGCATGACGATTTTATAGCCATCGCCCCAGATATCGCAATCTACTTCATTCAGCAGCTTTTTCCAGCTGGCCTTTTTAGCTGCCTTTATTTCATTACGGAAAGCCTTTTGTGCCTGTTTCCATTCAGTCCACTTCAAGTGACTTACTAAGGGTCCATTTTTCTTTACCGATCTGGTGTATTCCCTCCTACATCGGATACAATTCTGTCTCAACTCTGAAATCTTGGCACTCCACCAATAGACTGGTCGTCTTCCTCTCATCATTCTCTTACGAGGCATCCCCGCATCACACACTTTGGTTAGGAAGCTGGAGAATCCGCTAGCTGTAATATGTTCGTTGTTATTTCCAGCACTTATCAAAGCTAGTTGAGCCCTTTCCTTGTTAAATTTTGTTATTTGCCACCCATTCTGCCTGTCTGTCGGCTGCGAGGGTAACTTGGGACAATGTACATCAAAGGTAATGTAATTGTGATCACTCAATGATTCCCGTTCAGATACCTCCCAGTTCGTGATATCCCTAGCAATATTTGCCGTTGCTATGGTCAGATCAAGTATAGACCCGTAATCATTTCTTTGAAACGTCGGCTTATCTCCTTGATTTATTATCACTAGGTCATTTGTTGCTATCCAGTCTGTGACTAATACTCCTCGGGTATCTGTGACATCCATACCCCAGTGAGGCGATTTGGCATTGAAGTCTCCAGTAACGATAGCTCTTTCATTATTTCTGGTTATTCGCCGACCGATGTCATCCAGCATCCTTCCTAGGTCTTCAATATCGTTGTTTCCAGAGGAGTAACAACTGTATATTGTAAAGTCTGAAGTAGTCACGTACGTGAAACCTAACCCAGATCCTTGCTTTGCGATGACCATGTCCTGGTTTAGAACTATTATGGAACTATCCAAGTTGTCGTCGTAGATCCAGTCCTTCCTACCTCGTATGGCATTACGGTTAGGTTCGCTGAATAGCAGTATCGAAATTCCATATTCTTGTGCAGTTGCTACTGCAAGGTCATGAGCCGGGCGGCTTCGATTTGTATTGAGTTGTAGGACTTTCACCATTTAGTAGGTTTGGAAAAAGCAATCAGTTCAGATGAATGATCATTTGGTTAGGTTGGATATTCTAACCTGCTGTACCATCCTTCTGAAGCTAGGGCATTTTATCTGGTCAGCTCTATGTCCATCTTTTTTACACGAGTGACAGTAAGGCGCATTCTTGCAGTCCTGTCGCTGGTGTCCTGTTTTTCCACAATTTCTGCACTCACCTCTCCTGTTACTTCCTGTACAATTTCCAGCTTTATGTCCATACTCCAGACAGTTATAACATCTGAGAAGTGGTACTCGTTCCTTCACTTGCCAGGTAGACCAACTTGTCACAATTTGGCCTTTTTGAATGAGCCGCTTTGCTGGATCCTTATCCATTACCACGGTTGCAGTCTGATTTCCGAATCTCCCGGTTTTCAGTGCAGTTATCTTATATCCGGATTCATGCAAGCCAGTTTCCTCCTCCAAAGACCTAGCCACCTCTGTCTCTGTAACCGCCGGCTCGATTCCCAATATGAATAGGGTGGTTTCCGAGTTGCGCGTACGCGCATCAACTTCTTTCACTTTAGAGCGTATTTCATCTCTCAAGGTAGCGGCATTTCCTGTTCCACCAACCATTAGTATCAGGTCGCCATTCTGCTGTTTTCGCATATTTGTTACATTCACCCCAATTTTCTTGATATCCACACTTTCTTTCACCGTCTTTACAAGTTCAGCAAAAGTTTTCCCCTGAGCCTTAACTACTACTGCCTCTTGGCGTGTGCGGCTTTTTTGGCGTTGTAGCATTTTGGGTTGTGGCTTACTCGTCGCTGTCGTTATATTGCCAGGTATAGAATACTTTATCTCCACACCGCTTTTCCGGAATACATATTCCAGGAGCTTCCTAGCATAGCCCACATCTAAGCCATCCGGGGTTGCTATCACCACCTTACGCCTACTGTGTGAATCAAATTCACGTCTCAGATTGCACAGCGCTTCATGAAAGCTTTCCATGTCATTTACCCCATTAGAATCTATCTTTAATGGTAACAGATAGATGTATCTGGATTTTTCCTCTTCTTCCCCCCGGCTAGTTGCAATTTTAGTCCCCATTCGCACATACTCAACTCTCCCCTCTTCAAGTTGTCCAGTCAGTAGGGTCGATATCTCCGGATAACGGTCCTTAACCAATTTCAGTGCTCCTTTTGCTCCCGGGTTAGAGACGTCCACAACTAAGCTCAGGTCCCATTCATCGCCCGTCTTCAGTGGGTTAGGGCCTACACACTCCGTAGCTCTGTATACACTTTCTGGCCATTCGACATCCAGAAGAGCGGCAAAGTCTTGGAAAGTTTTGCCGTTCTCTATCTTTGTCTCAATTTGAGCCAAATGTTTATCTATGTCGGCCTGAACGCCCACCTCTTTAACCTTTTTGGTCTCAGTCAAGTCTATTTCGGTCTGTGTACCCAGCTCTGAGGTCTCGGCAGCACACTCTTCGGTGCTGAGCTCCTCAAGCCGCCGCAGTCTCTCCAACACACCGTCGGCCAGTGATGTCATCCTACTAATACCTTGCTTAATCTCAACCTTGGTATTTTGGGGCACTACATCCTTAAGATCCCTTCCGGAGCGCAACAACTTTTCAAGCAGTCCCTTCATTTCCGTTATCAGCTTACTCTGATTTCCTGTCATCCTTTTCTGACCCTGTGCCATCGGAGGAGTGTCTTCTCTTGCCCTTTTTGAAGGCTGCCTGACAGCATAACTCTCCACTTGATGGGATGCTTCCTCCCCAGTCCACGAGTATGACCTGTTTCTAGGTGGTGTCCTTTTTAGCGAATCTCTTCTCTGAAAAGGATTTACCGTTTCCTCAACGCTTAAGTTTGGTTTTAAAAATTCATCCATTCTGTTCCCACGAGTATCGAGGATTTCATATGGTCAACCGCCACAGAGCCTCGTATGCAGCGGTAAGGCTATATTCCCCACCGGGTCGCCCAGTCCGGCGGGCATCGCTTACTGCACACATTACCCCCTGTACAATGCAGCCCCTAAGCGCGATGGTGCTACACCTTAGGCTTGGGGGGATTTTTTCCAGGGTTTACTCCCTGTCATTTCCGTGTGGTAGCCAGATCGTCATCAAGCCAAGCCAGGTCGCTGCTATCAATCCATGTTCCAGGTTCATCTGCCGCTTTCTCGCCAGGTCGTCATCCATCCGCCGCGTGTGGGTGGGAAGGGGGTGGTTATCTGGTGGGAGAGGTCAAGGAAAACACTACAAGCCTGTCCGCCATGGTTGAACCTACCGGAGATCTCTTCATGTGCGATCTCCGACGGTATAGCCTTGCAGGGGACAGGGCAGGAGTTTGGAACAGCAGGGTTTCCGGGGTCGTCGCCCTGCTGGGTTTTCGGCGCCAATAATGGACATGATGAACCCTTTTTTCTTTTCTCGTACAGGATCCATCAGCCCCATTACCGGCCATGCCGCCGTTGGAGTGCCATTTGGACGCAAGGTAAAGGAAACATTTTTCTTTTATTGTGCTGGATCCTATATCTCGCGCTCAGCGGTGCCCGCATATACCCCCCTTATATGCTACGAGAAGGCAGACACTCGACAACTCTTATTTACCATCCAGAGGAAGTAAACTTCGAAAGGATGGCCAATGCAAGTCGACCCCGCCCATACGGCTCGTGCTGCATGACTAATTACTATCATTACCGCTCAGTGAACTACTACTACTACTACTACTATTATTAGCGCATGGCGCCGGCGCGGTACGCCTATAAACTTGCCATGGTCATCTACATTCCGGGAAAAAGGTATGATCGGCAACGAATTTAAACGGTGTAATAAAAAAAAGGCGTCTAGCTTAGGAACCGATCCCCACACCTATGGGCACCGTAGCGTAACCTATTGAAGCAACAAGTCATTCGGTTTCATTTTATGAAATCCGTAATATTAATAACCATGATGTCGCATTGCGAATGTACCCATTTTATGTTATTAGTGTAGAACGTACGTAGAATGACAAATATAAAATAATAGACGTAGATATGGATAGAATAACAGAATAGAATAATTAAAGATACAATAAAATTCCAAGGTACAGCCCGAAAAGTGTAGCAAGAGACTTGGGAATTTCGCCGTTGTCTCACACGCACACGTTGTTTCATATCCTCTCGTCTCGTGCTATCATTGCCTATTTCATATTTCTCACGGCTCTTGTTACACTTGTCAGGTTGTAACACCCTGTACCATAAAATTTGTTTTACGAGGGTGATACGAAAAGAACTTTGATACACTCGAATAGTCAGGATATTGAAGAGACCACTTACTTGGTGAAAAGACGACAGGAAAGAACGACCTGATAGGAGGTGACGGTAACAGTCGGAGACGGGCCTGTATTTTGAAAATGCTCATGAGTAACTCTTACTTCAGTTATATTTTGTAGGATAAGGTCATTCAAACAAAAATTCCTTATTTTTGTGTGAAGACTTTTACGTGGCGACACGTGCCTTAAACCCGACGGGGGTAGAACGCGTACATTCTACCTCCCATACCGTGGGGAACGGCAGTTTCCTACCGCATTCCAGCCCAAGATATGAACCCAATTGGCTGATGTAGACTAGTACCCACATGCTGTCTGCATAGATGATGCAGATTACTAACTGCATTCTATCCACATGGGTGATACAGATTCTTATCTACATTCTGTCCGCATGGGTGATGCAGGTTTTCATCTACATGCTGTTCGCATGGGTGATGCAGACTACCATCTACATTCTGTCCGCATGGATTGTCCAACAACCAAACCGTGTCCCAGGTCGTATTTGGACTAGAGGTAATAGTAGTGCAATTACCTCCCAGGGTCCCGCTATCCTCCAACGGTGTTCACCAACACAGAAAGAGGGGCGTTCTCCTGCTCCCAGGGTGCAATAGGTTCAACAGACGACCCCGTCTCCCCATCGAACCTCCCAGAGTACCCTGCACTTCGAATCAAGGGCTGGTGTAAGGACAGGCACGCCAATGCTTGGATTACTGCGGGACGGTGTACATTATACCTCCACCTCCTCAATAATCGCATGATCCGTACCATACTGTGCAATACATTACCCAGGTCTAGTAACGGGCGTCCCACCTGCAGAAATGATTAGTTGGCTACCCTTTATCTTTATATGTAAATGACTGTCAGATTCCAAGTTAGTTAATAGCTTTACCAATGGGGCTTATATCAACAATTATTGAAATTGGCTTATGAAACTCAATAACACAATTGTAATGGTTAAAAGTCATGCACACATGAACGAATAGATACTCGTGTGAAAACTTACCAAATTAGCTGCAGTCACATCCACTGAAGCACCACGCGTTACGATACTTAGCCGTACACTGTGTTTTAACTTTTTCATATTTTCTCACATGCAAAAGGCACAGGACTCTTAAATCCAGACCTTTCACAAAATCTTGGTTCTATCTTTATTGAGCGCCATTGAAAATAAACACATGGCGTCAAGATTTTCGTAAACATAGGCGGGTACTTACAGGGTGAGTGTTATGCAGAATGATGGTTGAAATAAAGTATGCTTACATTAGTACCTACTTATTTTTATCTTTTGTATTACTATTTATGATTCCAAAGTATACCATTAAAAAAATATCGTAAAATAATCCTGGATAACTGCTCTTCGAAGCTCTTGCTCCATTTCAATCACTCCGGCTGTCGCGTGCTATTATCCATTTGTACTTTAATGTCTCGATTCAATCCAGCCGGATGAGTACACTTTACGTACTCATGAAGCGTTAGTGTTTGTATGTGTTATGTTTATCAAAGGTGGGAAGATATGTCAAGCATTATTTGCCAAAAACAGAAACAGATACAAAAGGAGAATCCATATCTAAGATACTGAAAAATGTTAGTGGCGAAAAAAGAAGTTGCTTTGAATAGTATTTTATCAGCTGCTCCAGATGGCGCTCCTTATATGACTGGGATACACAGAGGCTTCACAGCATACTTCAAAAGTGAAGTTCCAGATTTGATTGATTTTTTTCAATTTTCAATCTGGGTAGATAGTTGAGGGCGAGAAGATATTTTACATCTATATAATTTTGATAACCATTGTACCAAAATGCTTCTGATATCTTTGAATAAATGTTAAATTTATCCTGTTTAGTTTTCGTACTATGTCATCCTACTAGTTTCATATGTAATTGGGTGCCAGAGGTGGGTCCACACTGCCACCTCTGAGAGTATGATCATTTTCTAGTGCCTATCATTCAAATAATACTGGGAAATTTTAAATTTTCTTAGATTTAGTAAGCCAACCGTGCTAAAAAATAAACTTAATATTATCGAAAAGTGAATTAGTAAATATAAGCTTCCGGTTTACCTTGCATCCATTTCAAGAAACTTCGCAACACAGTTAATAAAAAAAATAACTGTATTAATGTTCACCCAAATAAAAAATTTAGGTTATGTTTTTCGAGGTTAAAATCAAAGGTGCCGACATTGATGTAACCTCCAGTCTTACATCGCAATGTAGATTTACGCACTGATACTGCTCTCGCCACAATGTTTAATGTTCTGAATACTCGTGTTCATTTTCGGAATCCAGTAAGTAAACATCACTTCATTACACGGAGATAAGGTGAAGGATATGGTGGTTTGACTGTTAGGGAAACAGTGTCCGCCAGAATGGGAGATTTAGCATGCACATGATGTTTTTACGGAAATCATTCAATCTAAGGAAAACCTCTCGCGCATCGCTACCTTAGGTGTCACATTCCAAGATTGAGAAGTACAGAACAGTCTCTCGTCAGATAACGCCTAATTGTTATCTGGCGAAGATAGATATAGAGGATGCTTACTACCATATATCTGTTAACTTACCTCATCGAAAGTTCTTACGATTCAGATTTGATGGGCGTTTATTCGACTATAATGTCTTGCCTTTTGGTCTGATTTGTGCTCCTTTAATTTTTACAAAAATTTTTAAACCCGTTACCGCCATGCTCAGGAAACAAGGATATTCGGCAATCGGTTACTTAGATGATATACTTCTTCTAGGAAGGTCATTAGAAGAATGTAAACATCACGTAATGGAAACTGTAAAATTATTCGTCAATCGTTTACTCAGAGGATATGCTTCTTCTAGGAAGGTCATTAAAAGAATGTGAACATCACATAACTGTAAAATTATTGCAACATCTAGGTTTCTTTCCACTATAAAAAGAGTACTCTTTGTCCAAGTCGTATTTGTTAATTTTTAGGATTTGTATGTAATGCTAATATCATGAGGACATATTTGCCTGATGAGAAGCGATTAAGAATCACTAACCTGCTGAGAAGGTTCAGCGTGATTAAAAAATACAGAATCCGTGAATTTTCAAAGTTTATTGGTATTTTAGTCTCAGCTAGTCCAGCAATTCAATCTAGCTTTTTATTTACCAAGTTATTTGAAAGAGAAAAGTATTTGGCGTTATTAAACTGTAGTAACAATTATGATGCCAAGATGTATTTACCTGCAGCCGTATCTGTAGATTTTTCTTAGTCGATCTGACACACTGACTATATATCCACTGAAAGACTGGACACTCTGTGTAGGAAAATTTGGCATGGCATTTTTGACTGACATCCGCGCCATCTATTCGGATTGCGTGTGTCACTACAATGCATTCACGAATCGATTACAGGAAACTGTAGATATTCACGACCTAGGTCAATCTAAAAAGTTTGGTGTAGGTGACCGACGATAGGTGGGGTAGGTTACGAAAAGAGCGGGCTTTTTGAAATACCATATAAGCTTATTCAGCCTACAGACAACGTGGTAACTTGTCATAACAATTTACCTTACGCATTCATTACCTGTTTTGAAAATTGACCTGATTAATAAAGCTAAGGCGTTAATTAAACAAATTGGAATTGTCAAGTGGCATAATAATAAATAAAACTATGGCATTGTCCACAGCACATACTCCATTTTCTTTAAATTAGTGTTTTAACCTTTTTAATCAGTTCAGTTTTGAAAATAGGTATTCAATGAGTTAGGTAAATTTTTGTGACAAGCTACCACGTTATACAGGACATTCAACTGATTATGTAAGAATAGGAATATATTAGATATTGATTACTGTAATAAAACAAAACAAACCCTTTTGTAATTTATTTCAATACGACAATTGCTTAAATAAAGTCAGCTACACAAGGTACAAAAGCAATTCATGTAAAAGTAAAGCATGATTTATTCACTAGAATCACTATTTCATCATAATTACAATCCTTTGATGGCATATAATTTGAAGAGTAAAGAGGTATCATTCCTTAACTATTCATATTGATGCAGGCAAGATGTTTGTATATTTGTAGGTTTGGGTTGCCAATCCGTTCTAATTAGCGTCTCTGTATTAGCGTCTCTGTATACGCTGATCAGATGGGATTTAATATCTGAAATAAAAAAATGTATTTTTAGACCATGGGACCTCACCTTCAATGCAACGGTTTGCCAAAGAGAGGGAATGCTGCACACCTTTATGGCAGCATATGTGATTGTGAATAGTAATACAAGTTATATGAGTATGAGTAGTAGTGTTTAGTAATGCATTCAAATGATATATGTATATTTCATGTAGAAATGATCAATCTTGTATTAATTTTGCATCAAAATTCACAATACAAAAATGAGGTGAGCGGTATAAATCAGGCAAATCACTTACCTTCGCGCATCCGCATTCTTGCAATTTGGCGCAGGACAACGGCGTAAATACTTAGAACCCATTCCTAAATACATATAGACAACAATAGGCAGACAAAGATCTCAAAAGTAGTGCAAAATTGCAAAAAGACGCCAATCGACAAAAGCGAGCAACGACAATGTCAGTTACGACAATGGCTGTCAAAATGACGTTAGGCGTCACAATTGGGCCACTTCTATTGATGCATCTAGGAATCTGTTTGAAACAGAGTTGGCTGATCAATAATTCACGCAAACCCGCTAGGTGGCTAGCGCTAACCCCGCTACACAGGGTCCTCATTTGAGTTTCACACCCCTGATCTGACACATTTCTGATGGTTGCTATGAAATACGGGCTGATAAATTTCAGGTTGAACTTTACACCGATGCATCGAAAAGTGGGTGGGGGAGTTGTTGTAATAACAAGACTACATATGGTTTTTGGTATGAAAGTGAACGCGAATACCACATTAATATCTTAGAGTTGTTGGCCGTGTATGTTGGACTGAAATGCTTGGATCAGGATATTTCTATTTGCAATATTCTTTGTTGAATAGATAAGAGAATAGCAGCCTCTGTCATTAATCGGATGCGAAGTGTTAGATTTCAAGGCCTCAATAAAATAGAACGTTTGATCTGGGAATGGTGCCAAAATAAAAACATGTATGTCTTTGCACGATATATTAACACCAAAGATAGCATTCATGCTGACCAGGCATCCAGACAAACCCACAAGAAGGCCGAGTGGAATCTTGCTGATTATGCTTTTCAAACAATACAGCGAATCATCCTGTTATCGATTTCTTCGCGAGCCGTTTAAACAAAAAATGTTTAAGATTTCTTTCATGGATGAGAGATCCCGAAGCGTACCAGGTCGATGCATTTACTATCAGTTGGACCAGTTCCACCTTTTTCCATTATTTTGAGAGTTGCAAAAGGATAAAGGGGGAGGAATTGTAGTGGTTCCCTTCTGGGTCTCTTAACCATGGTACCCTTTATATAAATCTCTGTTAATATGGAAACCCTTAGTATTTATGCCACACATTATGTTACTTTCATTTAGCGGAATACCTCATTCGTAATCAAAGAGCAATTCCCTGGTAGCAGGGAGGTTATCAGGGAAGCGCTTCTCCGAAGAGCCGTCCCGGAAGACTGTGTAGATGTATGCTTATCTTCCATATCAAGTTCATACTTGCAACAATACACAGTAGGTCTCAAACTTTGGTGGCAGTTTTGTTTTTCATCTGGAAATGATCCCTTTGATGTAACAGTTCCGAAATTTTTGAGTTTCTTGATTGACCATTTTAGAAAGGGCGCGTCATATGGCACCCTCAACTCCCATAGAGCTGCTATCGGCCAAATCGCTGGCCCGGAATTAGGCTCTGATTTCCGTCTCAAAAGGTTTTTAAAGGGATATTTAGAATCAAACCACCATTGCCACGATATGAAAATATTTGGGATGCTAGTGTAGTTTTAACTTATGTAAGAGAATTAAAAAACAAGGACATTTCATTGGAGGATTGACCAAGAAACTTACAGTTTTATTGGCTCTGTCTATTGGACAACGAATTAAAACATTGAGTTTGATTAAAATGGATGATATTTCTTTAGCCTCTGATAGAATCGAAATAAAGGTAGCTGGTCGAATTAAAGCTTCTGCCTTAAGCAAACCACAACTTTATCTCATCTTGCTATTTTTTGAGCCTCAACTTCACTCTTTGGAAAGAACTAAAGATTTGCATAATTCATGTCAGTCACTTCTTATCACTTATAAAGAGCCTCATCACAAAGCATCACAGACAATTAGTAGGTGGATAAAGACCATTCTTGAACCCAGTGGCGTAGATACAAATCAGTTTAAACCTCAAACTACAAGGGACGCTCCCACATCTCTTGCAGCGCGCGCGGGAGTGAGCTTTGATACTAATGGATTGGCAGCAGGAGGGTCAAAAACCTCCCAAACCTTCGCGAATTTTTATCAAAAACCAATAACAGATAATACGCAATTTGCCAATGCTGTATTAAATGTAGCTAAAAAGTCTGTATAAGTACCACTACTAGGAGCTATGTATTTAACTATACTTAGTAATATTGTTTCCCCTTTTTCAATATCAAGTACGTATTTGTTGCATTATGAATGTCACATTATTTGGGTTAAATACACTTAGTTGTATCAAAACAAAAAAATATACTGTGTGTATATATATATGTATATATCATAATATCGCATTTAATAAAGTGATGCAACATGATCGTGAACATCTACTTCACTTTATTTAGGAGACGAAGTCGAATATAATTGGGAGATCAAACGAACTTATCTAAGTGATGTTCCAATTATATGAAGGCTTCGTCGAACTAAATAAATTCCCAAACCCTCCCTGATTACTACATATCCTAAAAATTACACGTTGCACCGATTTTATTACCTTAAACAGCTATTATACTGAACACTGAGTTTTTTGGAAGTCGCCGAAGTCAAATAGCTTCTAAAGATGCCATCCACTCGTAGTGGCGAAACGTCAAGCCTTAACGCTAAACGACGCCGGCCTAAAAACCCAAGAATCACAAATTCATTGGACGATGGCCGCGAAAGCGTTACACAGTACTACTTATGCGTTATTATAAAAATTCTGCGCTTTTTAACCTGATTTTATAATACTGAGATGCACTTATGTTTTGTGATTATTGTTAATATACATACAATTATATATTTTCCTTTCAGTACTTCCAGAAAAACAGTAGGGTACAAGACGTAAACAAAAGACTTAAATCTCAAATATGGAGTTCCGTAGTGACCATAGTTTTAGTTGAGGGGAAGAATCTCTTGGCATGTGATCCAGAGACTGGTACATCAGATCCATACGTCAAGTTTAGGTAGGTTTTATTATTCTTCTTTTTTTTCGTTAAATTTCTTCGCGTGTTGGTAAATTAACATGGCAATGATTCAGTGCTGTCAATCGTTTCTCATACATTGAGGCTAATTACTTATTGTTTCAACAGAAATCTGCTATTAATATTGCTTAGCCTGGGTCCATCATGCGACTATTTGCTAGAAATAGTTTGAGGTACGCTGCATTTCTAGCCATACCATTTAACCATAACCTGTATTTGCCTGGCCATTTTATTCAATGGATGCGCAGTCGCAAAAATTTTTATATTTAGTTTTTAATTATATTTCTCCCCAAATAACAAGAGTTGACTTGGAGAGAGTATTTAGAACGCGGAAACTTTGTCAAGGAAAGGTTCATGACAAATGAAGAATTACAGATTGGTATGAAGGAGGCAGAGCTCAAAGCTAATAACCTTCTGCAAATACCACCAGTTGTACCAATACGAACACCAATAAGCAAAATTTTATCACAGGACCCCGAATTGCAAGGACTAGAGACTAGCAAAATGATCTTTACAAATATCACCTTTGGTGTGAAAGATTCTGATAGATTGATTGTTGTCAGAGAACCTGATGGTGCTTTACGAGAAGCTGAACGGGAAGTAAAAAATAGGATCATTCAAATCTACTTTCCATAAGAAGGAAGAGCTATAAAGACTCCACAGATGTTTCAAGGCACTAAGTTTGAAGATGTGCTGTCTGTCGGTCTGTCTGTCGGTCTGTCTGCCGGTCTGTCTGTCGGTCTGTCTGTCGGTCTGTCTGTCGGTCTGTCTGTCGGTCTGTCTGTCGGTCTGTCTGTCGGTCTGTCTGTCGGTCTGTCTGTCGGTCTGTCTGTCGGTCTGTCTGTCGGTCTGTCTGTCGGTCTGTCTGTCGGTCTGTCTGTCGGTCTGTTTGTCGGTCTGTTTGTCGGTCTGTCTGTCGGTCTGTCTGTCGGTCTGTCTGTCGGTCTGTCTGTCGGTCTGTCTGTCGGTCTGTCTGTCGGTCTGTCTGTCGGTCTGTCTGTCGGTCTGTCTGTCGGTCTGTCTGTCGGTCTGTCTGTCGGTCTGTCTGTCGGTCTGTCGGTCTGTCTGTCGGTCTGTCTGTCGGTCTGTCTGTCGGTCTGCCTGTCGGTCTGTCTGTCGGTCTGTCTGTCGGTCTGTCTGTCGGTCTGTCTGTCGGTCTGTCTGTCGGTCTGTCTGTCGGTCTGTCTGTCGGTCTGTCGGTCTGTCTGTCGGTCTGTCTGTCGGTCTGTCGGTCTGTCGGTCTGTCGGTCTGTCTGTCGGTCTGTCTGTCGGTCTGTCTGTCGGTCTGTCTGTCGGTCTGTCGGTCTGTCTGTCTGTCGGTCTGTCTGTCTGTCGGTCTGTCTGTCTGTCGGTCTGTCTGTCTGTCGGTCTGTCTGTCTGTCGGTCTGTCTGTCTGTCGGTCTGTCTGTCGGTCGGTCTGTCTGTCTGTCGGTCTGTCTGTCTGTCGGTCTGTCTGTCGGTCTGTCTGTCGGTCTGTCTGTCGGTCTGTCTGTCCGTCTGTCTGTCGGTCTGTCTGTCGGTCTGTCTGTCGGTCTGCCTGTCGGTCTGTCTGTCGGTCTGTCTGTCGGTCTGTCTGTCGGTCTGTCTGTCGGTCTGTCTGTCGGTCTGTCTGTCGGTCTGTCTGTCGGTCTGTCTGTCGGTCTGTCTGTCGGTCTGTCTGTCGGTCTGTCTGTCGGTCTGTCTGTCGGTCTGTCGGTCTGTCTGTCGGTCTGTCTGTCGGTCTGTCTGTCGGTCTGCCTGTCGGTCTGTCTGTCGGTCTGTCTGTCGGTCTGTCTGTCGGTCTGTCTGTCGGTCTGTCTGTCGGTCTGTCTGTCGGTCTGTCTGTCGGTCTGTCTGTCGGTCTGTCTGTCGGTCTGTCTGTCGGTCTGTCTGTCGGTCTGTCTGTCGGTCTGTCTGTCGGTCTGTCGGTCTGTCTGTCGGTCTGTCTGTCGGTCTGTCTGTCGGTCTGCCTGTCGGTCTGTCTGTCGGTCTGTCTGTCGGTCTGTCTGTCGGTCTGTCTGTCGGTCTGTCTGTCGGTCTGTCTGTCGGTCTGTCTGTCGGTCTGTCTGTCGGTCTGTCTGTCGGTCTGTCTGTCGGTCTGTCTGTCGGTCTGTCTGTCGGTCTGTCGGTCTGTCTGTCGGTCTGTCTGTCGGTCTGTCTGTCGGTCTGCCTGTCGGTCTGTCTGTCGGTCTGTCTGTCGGTCTGTCTGTCGGTCTGTCTGTCGGTCTGTCTGTCGGTCTGTCTGTCGGTCTGTCTGTCGGTCTGTCTGTCGGTCTGTCTGTCGGTCTGTCTGTCGGTCTGTCTGTCGGTCTGTCTGTCGGTCTGTTTGTCGGTCTGTTTGTCGGTCTG
This sequence comes from Callosobruchus maculatus, assembly GCA_951848785.1. Taxonomy (NCBI): domain Eukaryota; kingdom Metazoa; phylum Arthropoda; class Insecta; order Coleoptera; family Chrysomelidae; genus Callosobruchus; species Callosobruchus maculatus. Next base: position 1,420,375 of record CATOUR010000103.1, read on the forward strand.
TCTGTCGGTCTGTCTGTCGGTCTGTCTGTCGGTCTGTCTGTCGGTCTGTCTGTCGGTCTGTCTGTCGGTCTGTCTGTCGGTCTGTCTGTCGGTCTGTCTGTCGGTCTGTCTGTCGGTCTGTCGGTCTGTCTGTCGGTCTGTCTGTCGGTCTGTCTGTCGGTCTGCCTGTCGGTCTGTCTGTCGGTCTGTCTGTCGGTCTGTCTGTCGGTCTGTCTGTCGGTCTGTCTGTCGGTCTGTCTGTCGGTCTGTCTGTCGGTCTGTCTGTCGGTCTGTCTGTCGGTCTGTCTGTCGGTCTGTCGGTCTGTCGGTCTGTCGGTCTGTCTGTCGGTCTGTCTGTCGGTCTGTCTGTCGGTCTGTCTGTCGGTCTGTCGGTCTGTCTGTCTGTCGGTCTGTCTGTCTGTCGGTCTGTCTGTCTGTCGGTCTGTCTGTCTGTCGGTCTGTCGGTCTGTCTGTCTGTCGGTCTGTCTGTCGGTCGGTCTGTCTGTCTGTCGGTCTGTCTGTCTGTCGGTCTGTCGGTCTGTCTGTCGGTCTGTCTGTCGGTCTGTCTGTCCGTCTGTCTGTCGGTCTGTCTGTCGGTCTGTCTGTCGGTCTGTCTGTCGGTCTGTCTGTCGGTCTGTCTGTCGGTCTGTCTGTCGGTCTGTCTGTCGGTCTGTCTGTCGGTCTGTCTGTCGGTCTGTCTGTCGGTCTGTCTGTCGGTCTGTCTGTCTGTCTGTCGGTCGGTCTGTCGGTCGGTCTGCCGGTCCGTCTGTCGGTCCGTCTGTCGGTCCGTCTGTCGGTCCGTCTGTCGGTCCGTCTGTTGGTCCGTCTGTCGGTCCGTCTGTCGGTCCGTCTGTCGGTCCGTCTGTCGGTCCGTCTGTCGGTCCGTCTGTCGGTCGGTCCGTCTGTCGGTCGGTCCGTCTGTCGGTCCGTCTGTCGGTCCGTCTGTCGGTCCGTCTGTCGGTCCGTCTGTCGGTCCGTCTGTCGGTCCGTCTGTCGGTCCGTCTGTCGGTCCGTCTGTCTGTCGGTCTGTCGGTCGGTCGGTCTGTCGGTCTGTCGGTCGGTCGGTCTGTCGGTCTGTCGGTCTGTCGGTCTGTCGGTCTGTCGGTCTGTCGGTCTGTCGGTCTGTCGGTCTGTCGGTCTGTCGGTCTGTCGGTCTGTCGGTCTGTCGGTCTGTCGGTCTGTCGGTCTGTCGGTCTGTCGGTCTGTCGGTCTGTCGGTCTGTCGGTCTGTCGGTCTGTCGGTCTGTCGGTCTGTCGGTCTGTCGGTCTGTCGGTCTGTCGGTCTGTCGGTCTGTCGGTCTGTCGGTCTGTCGGTCTGTCGGTCTGTCGGTCTGTCGGTCTGTCTGTCTGTCGGTCTGTCGGTCGGTCTGTCTGTCGGTCTGTCTGTCGGTCTGTCTGTCGGTCTGTCTGTCGGTCTGTCTGTCGGTCTGTCTGTCGGTCTGTCTGTCGGTCTGTCTGTCGGTCTGTCTGTCGGTCTGTCTGTCGGTCTGTCTGTCGGTCTGTCTGTCGGTCTGTCTGTCGGTCTGTCTGTCGGTCTGTCTGTCGGTCTGTCTGTCGGTCTGTCGGTCTGTCGGTCTGTCGGTCTGTCTGTCTGTCGGTCGGTCTGTCTGTCTGTCTGTCGGTCTGTCGGTCTGTCGGTCTGTCTGTCTGTCGGTCTGTCGGTCTGTCGGTCTGTCGGTCTGTCGGTCTGTCGGTCTGTCGGTCTGTCTGTCTGTCTGTCTGTCTGTCTGTCTGTCGGTCTGTCTGTCGGTCTGTCTGTCGGTCTGTCTGTCGGTCTGTCTGTCGGTCTGTCTGTCGGTCTGTCTGTCGGTCTGTCTGTCGGTCTGTCTGTCGGTCTGTCTGTCGGTCTGTCTGTCGGTCTGTCTGTCGGTCTGTCTGTCGGTCTGTCTGTCGGTCTGTCTGTCGGTCTGTCTGTCGGTCTGTCTGTCGGTCTGTCTGTCGGTCTGTCTGTCGGTCTGTCTGTCGGTCTGTCTGTCGGTCTGTCTGTCGGTCTGTCTGTCGGTCTGTCTGTCGGTCTGTCTGTCGGTCTGTCTGTCGGTCTGTCTGTCGGTCTGTCTGTCGGTCTGTCTGTCGGTCTGTCTGTCGGTCTGTCTGTCGGTCTGTCTGTCGGTCTGTCTGTCGGTCTGTCTGTCGGTCTGTCTGTCGGTCTGTCTGTCGGTCTGTCTGTCGGTCTGTCTGTCGGTCTGTCTGTCGGTCTGTCTGTCGGTCTGTCTGTCGGTCTGTCTGTCGGTCTGTCTGTCGGTCTGTCTGTCGGTCTGTCTGTCGGTCTGTCTGTCGGTCTGTCTGTCGGTCTGTCTGTCGGTCTGTCTGTCGGTCTGTCTGTCGGTCTGTCTGTCGGTCTGTCTGTCGGTCTGTCTGTCGGTCTGTCTGTCGGTCTGTCTGTCGGTCTGTCTGTCGGTCTGTCTGTCGGTCTGTCTGTCGGTCTGTCTGTCGGTCTGTCTGTCGGTCTGTCTGTCGGTCTGTCTGTCGGTCTGTCTGTCGGTCTGTCTGTCTGTCGGTCTGTCGGTCTGTCTGTCGGTCTGTCGGTCTGTCTGTCGGTCTGTCTGTCGGTCTGTCTGTCGGTCTGTCTGTCGGTCTGTCTGTCGGTCTGTCTGTCGGTCTGTCTGTCTGTCGGTCTGTCTGTCTGTCGGTCTGTCTGTCTGTCGGTCTGTCTGTCTGTCGGTCTGTCTGTCTGTCTGTCTGTCTGTCTGTCGGTCTGTCTGTCGGTCTGTCTGTCTGTCGGTCTGTCTGTCTGTCGGTCTGTCTGTCTGTCGGTCTGTCTGTCTGTCTGTCTGTCTGTCTGTCTGTCGGTCTGTCTGTCTGTCTGTCTGTCTGTCGGTCTGTCTGTCTGTCGGTCTGTCTGTCTGTCGGTCTGTCTGTCTGTCGGTCTGTCTGTCTGTCTGTCTGTCGGTCTGTCTGTCGGTCTGTCTGTCGGTCTGTCTGTCGGTCTGTCTGTCGGACTGTCTGTCGGACTGTCTGTCGGTCTGTCTGTCGGTCTGTCTGTCGGTCTGTCTGTCGGTCTGTCTGTCGGTCTGTCTGTCGGTCTGTCTGTCGGTCTGTCTGTCTGTCTGTCGGCCTGTCTGTCTGTCGGTCTGTCTGTATGTCGGTCTGTCTGTCTGTCGGTCTGTCTGTATGTCGGTCTGTCTGTCTGTCGGTCTGTCTGTCTGTCGGTCTGTCTGTCGGTCTGTCGGTCTGTCTGTCTGTCTGTCTGTCGGTCTGTCTGTCTGTCTGTCTGTCTGTCGGTCTGTCTGTCTGTCGGTCTGTCTGTCTGTGGGTCTGTCTGTCGGTCTGTCTGTCGGTCTGTCTGTCGGTCTGTCTGTTGGTCTGCCTGTCGGTCTGTCTGTCGGTCTGTCTGTCTGTCTGTCTGTCGCGTTTTTCTACCCTCAAAATCTCAGTAACCGCTGCTTGGATTGTGATGAAATTTGGGTACCGATATGCTGTGGGATCCTAGTAGGTAATGCTGGTAAAATTTTGAAAATCGGTGCATTGGCGGCGGAGTAATTAGCAAAAAACAAAAAAAAATTAAATATTTCTCAAATTTCGTTTTTAGGCGTTTTAGGAGTGACCAATTTCTACTTTTTTGTGGGTTGGGGGTGAATTTGGGAGGTTGGGGGGTGGGGAGGTGTAAAACTGAAAAAAAATGTTGTATTAATAATGGGCTGTCCATTGTCCTGTGAATGAGAAACCTAGCGGCATAATACACTTTTTTAGGTCCATACAAATATTGCCTTGCTTATTATAAAAACCAAGGGATCAAGGGATTTTTGATGTACATATACGAGTATTGCTTTAGATCGTTTTAAAATTATGGAACCGCGGTGAGGGTGGAAAACGCGTATATTTTGGAAAATTCGTGTCAGTGGCGGCGCAGCAATATTAAAAAAACAAAAAATACAAAAACAGCCCAAACTTTGTTTTTAGGCATTTTAGGGGTTCCTGATCATTTTCTACTTTTTTTGGGTAGCGGTAAATTTGGGGTGGTTGGGGGTTGGGGGGTTGTAAATCTAAAAAATTTGTTGTATTCATAATGGGCTGTCCATTGATGTGTGAATGAAAAACCTAGCGGCATAATACACTTTTTTAGGTCCATCTAAACATTGCCTTGCGTATTATAGAAACCAAGGGACTTGGAATTTGTGATGTATACATACGAGTATTGTTTTAGATCGTTCTATGTTGCGTAACGCGTAAATTATGGAAACGATTTCAATGAAATTTTGACACGGTATTACTACCGCGGCGAGGGTGGAAAGCGCGTATGTTTTGGAAAAATCGTGTCAGTGGCGGCGCAGCAATAATAAAAAATCCAAAAATATAAAAACAGCTCAAACTTTGTTTCTAGGCGTTCTAGAGGTTCCTGATCATTTTCTACTTTTTTGGGTAGTGGTAAATTTGGGGTGGTTGGGGGGTGGGGGGTTGTAAAACTGAAAAATTTGTTGTATTCATAATGGGCTGTCCAATGACCAGTGAATGAAAAACCTAGCGGCATAATACACTTTTTTAGGTCCATTCGAACATTGCATTGCTCATTATAGCTTCATGCAATGGAAAAACAATAAAATGGTATTATTATTATGTGTGGGAAGTACTGAGTCAATCAACTTGGCTCCATTTTTTCCTATTGACATTGTTTGCAAGATTTGATCGCAAAAACGTACCACGCACGATGAATTACTATAACCGCATATTATGTCTCGATATATTGGCCATTCGACTGTTTTGAATAACAATCGTGCAAGATGCGTCCCAGCGACAAAGTTTACGGAATAAGTATAAGTTGGATCACTCCGCAAAAATATCAAAACGGCCTGCCCCTTGCTCTGTCTCCCCGGTACACCGGTAGCAGTGTACCGACGTCAGGCGGGAGATACGGAGCGGCGCAAGGTAGAGGTTGAACGTGTTTAACGCGAAGTGTACACAGTAGTAGTATAGATATGCCGATTCTGATCCTCCCGAGGTCATTTGAAGGTCATTTAAATGGGGTGTGGATAACCTTGAGATGTGACGTGGGCTTTTCTTATAGGTGCCGATTCTGATCCTCCCTGAAGTTCATTTTGTAACGTTGTGTTTTCAAATGTGATCGTATCTGAAGGGCTTGTTTCAGTGGGGTGTTGGGTAACCTTGAGTTTTTTTTGTGTTAGTGTATAGCTGCTTATTTTGAACGTCCTTGAATGTGACTATTGACTGGATTACCTTGAGATTTGACGTGGTGGATAACCTAGAGATTTGACGTGAGGCCAATTGCAATCCTCCCTGAAGGTCACTGATATAGGGTGTGGATAGCCTTGAGATCAGTTGTATATTTTTCTTATGAGGCTTGATATTGATGCTCCCTTAAAGTCATTCAACTGGGGTGGGAATAGCCTTGAGCTTGACCTCACAGAAGAACGTGTTCTGCTAACGTCAGACCTTGCCACCATAAGCAAGCAACCGGAGGTGGGGGTACGATGCCCTTGAGGATCTAGCTATAAATCGAGGAGGTTAGAGCATCGATGCTACAGTTGCCTGACTCACAGTGACTAACATATACTCTAATAAAATGCATACATGTAGTGATTGTGGTAAACTTTTTACGCGTTCGGACAATTTGCGTCGGCATAAGAGAAATATTTACAGTGTGAATCCCACAAATGGACCACCAGCTAAAAAAATTAAATTGGATAGTACACCTCCGAATATGATATGTCCTTGCTGCAATGTTTCGCTTCCGAACAATCGAATGGCTGCTCATGCAAGGACATTACAACATAGAACAAATTCATCGATCCCGATCAGTGATGGTGTGAGACTTATTAAAAGTGCATTCAAATGTAGAATTGCCAGCTATAGATTTAGCACATCAGAATTGTACACCGACTTTAAAGAGTTTTTCGAAAATATTAAGCAAAATACGCTAGATGTAATAGAAGAGAAACTTCGAGTGCACAGAGCTCTGAAAGTGAACATGGAAGTATTCGGGAAGTACGTATTACAGACGAGTGATGTAGCAGATATCAAATCCTTCAATACGGTTAATAAAGTAATAGACGAAAGCACAGAGCTGTCTGATGTTTATCAACAATTTGCTGATGAAATTACATCCCAGTCATCTGAGTTTGAGGAGAAGGATTCTGGTATGTTAAATATTTAGAGAAGTGCATAAATTAAGATAGTAACCTTTGTTGTTTTTTTCAGGGTGGGCGATTGAATGTATCCTTTATGCTGAAGTGAACATTAACAAGTTTTCACCATTGGGTGGATCATCTTATATAAAGTTACCATACTTTATAGAGAAGAAGAAGGCAGTGATAAATGTGCGAAATCAAGACCAGTGTTGTTTCGCTTGGGCCGTCACATCAGCGCTACTACCAGCAAGCACCCAAGTAGTGGAAGTGTCGTCCTACCCGCATTTTTCAACCATTTTGAATGTCCATGGTATGAACTTTCCCGTTACTCTTAAAGATATCTCATTGTTCGAGAGAAATAATAATATCTCTATAAATGTGTATGGGATTGAAAAAATATTCAAAGATGGTAACGTCACATATGAAATAGTTGGTCCATTGAGATATGCTCAGAAGAAATTAGCTTTACATGTCAATCTGCTCTATTTAACGGATGATAAAGGGAATGGTCACTATTGTTGGATAAGAGATCTTTCGCGATTAGTTGCAAATCAGATAAGTTCAAACGGACATAAGCGGTACTTTTGTGATGGTTGTTTGTTATATTTTTCAACTAAGGCATATCTAGATATTCACCAAAGGAACGATTGCAATCATATATTCACAATAACACCCACAGAGAAACTACGAACTGATAAGTTTGGTAATCAGGTTCCAGAAAACATACTTAAATTCGAGAATTTTGAAAAGCAAATGCCGGTCCCCTTTGTGCTGTATGCGGATTTTGAGTCATTATTAAAACCAATCGATAGTTGTGAACCCAACCCAGAATATTCGTATACAAACGAAACCCACACACATGAACCATATTCATTTTCATATTTTATTAAATCTTCATTTGATTCTGACTTATCCAAATTCGTCTTGTATCGAGGTAAAGACGCGGCGAAAGAATTCGTGACAAGGCTAGAAGCTGATCTTAAAGAACTATATTTCAAATATTTGAAAGATGTAACTCCCATGATCCCTTTAACGCCGGAAGAGCAGATTGAGTTTGACACTTCAACGAAATGTAACATCTGTGAGAAGCCATTTTCAGGATCCGATATTAAAGTTCGCGATCACTGCCACATAACTGGTAAAGTTAGATTTGGGGCTGCACATTCGAAATGTAATTTAAATTTCAAATTACCAAATTTTATACCAATTATAACGCACAATTTAAGTGGGTACGATTGTCACCTATTTATCAAACAACTATCTTCTCATGGAGATAAGATAGACGTGGTAGCCCAGAATAAGGAAAAATACATTTCATTTACAAAAAGTCTGTATATGCATGACTATGTGGACCGAACCGGTAGAATAAGGAGGAAGTTTTTACAAATGAGATTTATCGATAGTTGTCGTTTTCTACCTGGATCTTTGCAAGCATTATCAGACAGTTTGACTAATAGGGATTTTCTGGAGAGTAAAAAGTATTTTTCAGATCCTAGAGTCTTTAATTTAATTAGACAGAAAGGTGTATTTCCTTACAATTATGTGGATGATGTAAAGAAACTGGACCAGGAATATTTACCATCAAAGGCAGAGTTTTATGATAAGTTAAATGAGAAAGATATATCTGAGGAGGAATACGCGAGGGCAATAACTGTATGGAGAACGTTTAACTGTAGGAATCTGGGTGAATATTCTGATATTTATTTACGGACCGATGTTCTTCTCTTGTGTGATGTCTTTGAAAGGTTCAGGAGGAATAGTATGAATATTTACAAATTGGATCCAGCACACTACTACACAACCCCTGGATTGTCTTGGGATGCGATGTTAAAGTATACCAAAATTAGCCTTGAGCTCCTTACGGACATAGATATGATTGGGTTCTTTAAGAATGGTATTCGCGGGGGGATAAGTCAATGCAGCGATAGAATGCACGAAGCAAATAATAAATATTTACCAAATTATGATCCATCCAAAGAGTCAACATTTATATCATATCTCGACGCCACGAATCTTTACGGGCATGCTATGTCATCACCTCTTCCAACTGGGGGTTTCGAATGGATGGGGGATTCGGAAATATCTACATTCGATTTAGAAAATGCCAAAATAGACGGTGAGAATGGCTATGTCTTGGAGGTTGATGTGCGATATCCTGAAGGGTTACACGATTCACATAGCGACCTTCCGTTTTTGGTGGAAAGTATTATCCCACCAAACGCCAAGACAAAGATTCCGAAACTAATCCCAAATCTGTACGACAAGAAAAAATATATTGTACATTATCGCGTCCTTCAACAAGCTGTAAGGTATGGTTTGCAAGTAACCAAGGTTCACAGGATCCTTAAGTTCAAACAATCGTTCTGGTTGAAGGAGTATATCGATCTCTATACGACAATGCGTAATAAAGCAAATAATAAATTTGAAAGGGACTTCTATAAGCTTCTAAACAATGCAATCTTTGGAAAAACTATGGAAAATGTAGATAATAGAAGAGATATAAAGTTGGTCACACATTGGGAAAATCATCGTAATAGCATCGGTGTGGGAGCACTAGTAGCTCGTCCAAATTTCAAGAGTTGTTCCATATTTAACGAAAATCTTGCAGCTATCCATTTAGGAAAAGTTAGGGTACATTATTTCAAGCCAACATACGTGGGATTCTGTATACTAGACATATCTAAAATAGTAATGTATGATTTTTTTTATGGTTTTCTTAAAAAGCAGTTGAACGATAAAGTATCTATGCTTTACTGTGATACAGATTCGCAAATTTTGAAAACTCATACAGACGACTTCTATGAATTTATGAGAAATAATATCAGCGAGTTTGATACTTCAAATTATAAACAAAACAATGAGTTCAAAATTCCAGTCAATGACTCTATTCTGGGTAAAATGAAAGACGAATTTCCAGAAGACCCTATAATAAGTTTTTACGGAACAGGTGCGAAAGCATACTATATCAAGTCAGTTAAGGGAGAAATGAAAAAAGCAAAGGGTGTTAAAAAAGCAGTAATACAAAATCAGTTATGTGGTAATGATTATAAGCATATAATAGAGAATGGTGGTCAGATTTTAAGAAAAATGAATACATTCAAAAGTAGGCTGCATGATGTATATACAGAAGTCAAAAATAAAGTAGCTTTAGCACACAACGATGATAAAAGGTTTATAATTCCAAATACAACAAAAACTTTACCCTGGGGGCACTCTGACATTGAATTTTACCAAACAGACCCCACAACGAATGTAAAATATGCTATCGATGCTATTAATGAGATGACAACGCGCGAAGCTCCTGAAGATGGTAATTTAGATCTACTTATACAATTAATGTTAGCCGAAGTTTCTAGATATTAGATTTAAGTTACTGTACGCTTGTAAAGTAGGATAGTATTGAATAAATGCTTGAAGAATAAAGTTGGCCATTTTATTTCAACTTTTGCGCCTAAACTGACACTACTCATCACCAACATCATATTCAGTGGCAAACGACATGACTACAGTTGTTGTAGATATTCAAGGATATCATATCGAATCAAAATTTGTTCCAAAAGAGATAGCATTTAAGAAAGATGGAATATTGTACCATTACATTGTTAAACCTATGGTTCACTTCAGTAGACTGAACGTGAAAGACCAGAGAACTGTTAAGTTTGTGGAAAAGTATAATCATGGTATTAGATACAAAGCAGGAAATACAGATGGTAACCAAATAATGAAAATAATCAAGCATCACGTTAACAACGGTGATATAGTCTTTCTGAAGGGCCATCAAAAATATATCTATCTACTCAAATCTGTTGCTGAGCTGAGCTTAGAAAACGTGGAGATAGTGAATTTGGAGACCGACAATGATATCCAGCTTAACGTGAACTTGAACAGAGAATCAATATGTGATGATGTAATAAGGTGTAATTATCGCTCCCAAAACAGAAACGGTAGGTGTGCCTTGAGTGTTTGCACGAAGATTGATTTGTGGATAAGGAGATACCGTTCAACCATCAAAGAGCAGAAAGGAAATCTTCATTTACTACAAGACGACCAATATTTTCCAATTCCAAGTTACATTACTAATGTTATTTTGTTGAATAGGTTGTATTAGTATTCCAATATATTCATCAGAAAAATATCAGACTGTTTCATTTAATACATACCACGATACATGCCAAAGTGTATAGGGTGGCTCATATTGAAGTTTTGTTAGCAAAATTAATTCATTTCTCGAAGTATAAAAATTAACCTTATTCAAGAAATGTTGTTACAGCCAGACGTGTAAGAAACACAGGGATTACCGAAAACGTCTGGCAACATGGCAGTAGATATGGCAGGGTTTTGGGGGCTGTCCCTCATTCCCTCCACTCAAGCGATTCGACCTATTAAAGTAGTGGGCGGATACCTCTATCCCACTCTTCCTTCTAACCAATCAAAAATGGGGAGAGGGCGATCAGCAAGTGATTAGGGTAGGAGTTTAAGGCATAAAACTGCTGGTCGGAACCAGGAGAGGTCATTCTGTTTAGCTTTCGATAACAGACAAGCAGCTACAGCCACCTTCCAGCAACAAGCGACTAATTCGAGGATGTCTGCAAAGATGAATGTAAGTATAAATAATTTGGGTATAATTTGAGGGACTGCTCTGCCAACTGTTGGCAATGATATACGTTTCTAAGCATTTTTTTCTTTTATTGTTACAGATGACCACCGATGCCCTGTACCATTCCGACGATGACGACTTCCAACCTTCACCAGCTAAGCGACCAGCACCGCAACCATCCGCCTCCGTGGCGGGGCCAAGCCCGACCACTAGGAAAAGGACGGCGCCGGTGAAGGTAACGACTGGCACAAAACGCCAGAAGAAGGAAGGTAGCGCTTCCGAAAATAAATTGGTTGCGAAGCAATCAAAGCCTTTGAGGAAGACGAAGGAAAGCCGACCGTCGACTTCGATGCCGCAAAAGAAGCGAAAAGAGGGTGCTAGAATGAAGTCGTGTAAGTCAGCATACAAGACTTACGCGGCTCAATACCAGCAATATGAGCCCTTCCTTTTCACTTCAGTTGCTGCACCGGAGTCGACAGTGGATTTCTCGTTTCTTAACGAGGCCCCGATTACGACGGATCCAAGTTGTTTTCGCAAGTCACCTATCCGGGTGTTGGCTGGACTTGAGGAGCCTGGTGTGGTGTCGTCGTCGATAACTCCACCGGAACGGTGTCACGCAAAAATTGTGGTTCATGAAAATTTGCTAGTCACCGCTCCAGTAGAATTATCAACGAAGGCACCTTCAGAGCCCGATGAAAGACCGTCAACCCCGGAGCGGTATCGTACACCCTCACCGACGCCATCCCGTAAGCTGCCAGCTACACCGAGGACACCGAAGATACTAGCGACCGAACCGTCCCAGGAGTCGCTAGCATCTTCGGCATCTAAGGAGAGCGGCAGCTCTAGCAGTAGTGGTTGTAGTGGTAGTAGTAGTAGTAGCAGCAGTAGCAGTGAGAAAGTGGCTACTACGAATGAAACCACTATGCTTGGCCCACTAGTGTCCTTCTATGCTGGCCAACTGCAAAAGGTCGAAAGGGACCTGCAGAAGGCGGAGGCGGAAAAGATGCAGTTGTCCGAGGAAGTGCAGTCGCTGCAGACGCTCGTTGACTTAAAACGAACCGTCGTCGAGGAAAGGCAGCGACTGCAGGAGCGTCTCCAGCAGTTGGACCAGCGTTTGGCAGAGATGGATGGTGCGGAGCAAGCTGGTGAAAATATGAAGGAACGGGAGCGGATCGTTGGGGAAAGGGTAGCGCGGCTGAAAGGAAAAAAGGAAAAACTGGTGGGACGGATGGCTACGGTCATAGCTTATGAAGATGACCCTATCTGTCTGTCCCAATCCCAGTAGTTTTTTTATGTATATATTTTTTCCTTTGTTTTTCCTTTGTTAACTTGTAGATATTTAGAGTTAGTTGTATGTATGTATATATTTTTCCATTTAGAATTAGCATTATGTATTTATTTTTATTTAGTTTGATATTTTTCATAGTTAATAAATTAAAATGTATATTTGTGGAAAAATAAAACAAAAAAAACAATTTAGATTTTAAAAAAAAATTGTAAAAAATGTTGAAATTTAGGTATTTATTTGTATATAGGGGTTAGTGATTTGTTTACATTTTTATATAATAGTAGTAATGTACAAATGTATTTTTATGTATATCTTATAATTGAGAAAATATATAAAACAAGTTTTAGTTGATGAAAAAGTATTTGTGAAAAAAAGTGTCTTTAAATTTTGTATTCATTTGTATGTAGTTGTTAGATATTTGTGTAAATTTTTCTAGAATAGTAGTAATATACAAATGTATTTTTTGATCATAATAACTTTTATGTATCTTATAATTCAAAAATAAAGAAATTGAAATAGATATATATCGATTCTGAAATCTAGTTTATTTCTGATTAATAAATGAGAAAAAAATATGCAAAAAAAAAATTGTTTATGAAAAAAAAAATATTTGTGAAAAAAAGTTCGTAAGTATTTGACAAAAAACAAATAGGTTAGTTTATGAAAAATGGGTCGTGCTAAGTTTCGGTAAAGGTGGAGGTTAGGTCGACTGCTGCGCCGTCGACTAACATCGACACGGGCGGTGGGTCGACGGCTCCGCCGTCGACCCACCTTATCTCGCCGCGCATACAAAGGCTCGGCGGAGGCCCATTTTGACGCATTTTGAGGGGCAAATGTGATCTGCAAGGGTCCTTCAAAACGGTAGTTTTTTCAGAAAAAAGACTGAAAAAAAAACGTTAGAAGCATGAAAAAATCGAGATAGACAAAATTGTAAGACTGATAAAAAAGTACACCACTAAATAAAATTTTTAGAAAGATCCTTCATTGGTGAAGCCGCCCACGCTCGATGAATTTTTTTCTGTCACGGTGGTAAGGTTTTTGAATAAAGTACGATTTAAAAAAAAACAAGTTTATTGGTTGATACAAACAAAAAATCTCTTTATAATTCACAAAAATAGCGCCTCATATCTCCTCCTCGCTATCTACAGGAAAAGGTAATTCCACTCTCTGGTTTTCTGGACCATCCGGACGATCAGGATCATCATCGTCGCTGTTATCAGATGAGCTGTCAATTGTAAACAGCAGGAACCCCAGTGGCTGTCTTGTGGAGTCGCACGGTCCATCGTCCATCGGTGACCTCGCCACCGCCCAATGTGATTGGTCGGGTAACTCACCATCAGGAACCGCAGTCTCGATACTCCATATGCTGGAGTTATCATTGTCGTCATCTAACCAAGACGTTGAGTCGCAAGGTCCGTTTGACTCTGTAGTCATTTCGCTGCTAAATGTGTTAATTCGTCACTTGATTGTACAGTATGATTTTCATTGACAAGAACTCTCGTTTTTATGTTTCTAGTTCCCCACACTAAAGCCCCCTCCATACCTCCTCCCCTCTTCATCTATACATCTTTAGAAGTAAACTTAGTGTGTTATTGGATGGAACGTCGATGGCATTGGTGGGTGGGTACTTATATGCGTGCCCCAAACCAAGATACAATAATCTCACAAACGCTCAAGGCGCATTTACCGTTTCTGTTAGCACACTGGCACTCATGCTTCATACTATTTTCAAGTATCACCAATTACTAAGTTACTGAGCGCTTATTGATAGAACAAGTAATTGTATTATTATATGAGGGGATGGATATAGAAAGGAAAAAATATTGCTTCTTTTTTATTTCATTCATTATTTATTTTATTCAAGATGAACATTACTTTATACATCGAAAAAAGATAAAACAGTTTCTTTTTCTTCATTCAATTTTGTCCTTTTCTGTTCAGATTTCATACTAAGAGTATCAATCCTCTTCTGACAATCATCTAACTGTCGCTTCCTTTTATTTCTGCACTCCTTGACACGTTTTCTTTCTTCATCTAACTGCTTTATTCTTTCATCATCCGCTGCCTGGGCTGCCTGAAGCTTGTCACAATGGGCCATCTCCTCTGCCAATTTCTTTTCTGCACTTATTATTTCAGCTTTAATTCGCTGAATACTACTTCTCAACGCATCCCTCTTCTCGTCGAAGTCGTCCATTGGAGGTTGCTTCGATTTAAGTAGTGTTTCTCTTAAAATGTTGCTAACTGGTTTGGATGCTGCCTGTTTCGACTTTCTCACTGCTGGCACTGTTGACGCTGTACCCGTTGATGTTCTCGCTCCATCTCCAACTACTGGCGGCATCGATGCTGCACTTGTTGATGCTATCGCTGCATCTGTTGATGCTCTTGGTACATCCATATCTATTTCTACCACCGCATTAGCATCCTCCGCGATTCTCCGGTCTGGCTGCTCCACATGAATAAACTCGTGAAGTTCATCCTGGACTTCTACTGCCAACTGTGTAAACTGCACCCCGTCACTCTGCAGTTCCTCCAGAATGGCTTGCAAGCAATCGCCACTAATAGCGTCTTCGTTCTTTGTTGGTTGGTTGGCCATGATGATGTACGTAATATGTAGTGTTTTCTACGGAACAGTATGATTCTTTGAAGACTGTAGAACTGATAAACCATTGAAAGTAGACTTGTATTTATACAGAAAACACTCTACACGACAGTAGTAAAATCTAAGAGGGGGAACATTGAAATACGGATATGGGTGGTGTACATGCAGCTGTTTAACGATGTACACTATAATAGACCAATGAGAGGACTGGTTGAAATGTATCACAACCAATAAGCGTTTATGGGCGGATTCACTTACAGTTCGGTCAATAACGATGTCCGTTAGAAGCCACCGATATCGATGCTACATGGCAGTAGTAAAATCTGAGAGGGGACCATTGAAATATCAATATGGGTGGTGTAAGTGCAGCTGTTTAACGATGTACACTGTAATAGACCAATGAGAGGACTGGTTGAAATGTATCACAACCAATAAGCGTTTACGGGTGGATTCACTCACAGTTCGGTCAATCACGATGCGCGTTCGAAGTGGCTGATATCAATGCGCGCATGCGTTGTCGGCGCGTATAGCGAAATGTTCTCTATTTCCACTAATAATCTTACGTACACCAGCTGGCAAGTAGGCGGATCTTCTTTTTTTTGCTTTCTTTAACGATATACACTGATGGGGGAAGACAGTAGAGGAGGGAGGCTTACCTACCTGGAACTGTATAAATATGATGGTGAAATGAGAGTTCTTCAGTGCAGTTCTGCTACCGCTACTACTACTACTACTATACTACCGCTACTACTACTATTTTGAAAATGGAGTATTCGAAGAAGTTGATCCCCTGCCCCTACGATGGTGAACATGAGGTGCGGCGTGGGACAATTGGGGACCATTTGCTGGTTTGCCGTTTCCGGGGTTGTGGTCCGGTGAATTGGCCACAATATATTGCTACCTATCTGAGTAAAGGTAAGTTTCCTCATTTCACTATATATCCCTACACGAGCAAGCTATCAAATGACAACTAGTTTATAACAGAATAATCCAAAAGTTACAGTTGTTCTACAAAATATCTCTTTATTTGCAGAGCCATCCACCCAGACAGGAAGCCATAAAGAAGCCGAGGCCAGCAACCCCACCACGCCACCGCAGGACCCATCGAAGTACGGACTAGTGCAATGTCCACGTGTTGCAGCGCATTGGGTCAAACCTACGTCGATGGGAATGCACCTCCTGCGGTGTGCCAAGAACGTGCTGCCTACCAAGAACGTGCCTACCACGCCACCACAGCATCACCTCGCAAGCCGGAGAGATGTGGAGGTTCAGCCTGAAGGTACATAATTCGTTTCTGCGACAAAAACTTTTTTTCTTTTTTCATATACCTTGCACATCTTTATCCTAGAAGTCACAGAAAATTGATCTCTACTAATCATCATTGTATTAATTTTGCACTGATACAATCATATTGTATAACTCTAAATTTTAAATAAATCAAGCCACACAAAAATTCTTCAGTACATCCACATAGATTTTCAACCTTCTGAATCTTACCCACATTCACATAAATTACAAAACCATATTTTCTATTGTTTCAGAAAACTGGGATAATGATGATTATCCCACGTATAGGCCGAATCTCCAGAACAGAGAAGTAATCCGGGATCCTCCCCCTTGCCTCTCCAAGAGGGAGAGAAAGCTGTGGAGGAGAAGCGAGGTGGTGCGCTTCAACAATATAACTAAATAATTTTTACTTAGGTTAGGTGTATTTTATGTATTAGAGATTAGGGTAGAATTAAATAATAAAAGTAAATTGAAAAAACTGCTATTTTATTTCCAAAAGTATCGAAACAAATATACACATTGAAATTATTACTGCTAAACATAGTCTGCGCTCCGTCATATCAATCATCACAGTACATCTGCTGCGTCTATCCAGGAATTCTTGTTCTTTTGGAAACCTAACCATTTTACAAAGAGCTTGTTTCCTCTCCTTTTTAAGACTTTTTCAATCAAATACTCATTTGGAAACTGTGTTTTTCTTAGCTCAGCTTCATAGAAACAACCGCTTATTGGTCGCCGATCCATATCTTCTAGCATATATGTGACCGGATCTGTAATATTAACTTTGCGTATTTTGAAGAGCTCCGTGGAATAATTCGGAGTGTAACCTTTTTCAAATACACCTTTATATCTGCTTATTCTCACAACGTCTCCAAGATTAAGTTTGCTTTTGCCAGCAACCTTTGGATTGCGATACGCACTCAATCGAGTGTGAACATTAATTTCAATAGGGGCCAATCCAGTTGTTCGATGTATTCTATTGTTATATACGTTAGTGATATCATCCAAAATAGTGATCCATGTGTAACTTCCTCTTGCGGAAAATTCTTTGAACAGAAGGTGCTTTAGCGAACGGATAGCCCTTTCAGCAATTGCGGCCTTCTTTGTACTGTATGTGGAATAATGGTTAATTCCATACTTGTTCATGAGAGAAGAAAATTTTCTGTTGTAAAATTCGGTTCCATTATCTGTTTGTAGATTAATTGGATAATATCCTGCGTCCCTTATGATATCGCCCATTGCTGTCGTTACCGTTACCATATCTTTCTTCTTGATTGGTCTACACCATAGGAACTTAGAATAGCAGTCAATGACTACCAATATGTATCTATATCCATTATTTTCTTTATGGAAAGGTTGCATTTCCGCTAAATCAGCTTGCCATAAGTCAGCGAAACCTTTTATGATAGTTTTTCGACGGCGAAAGTTCTTCCGAACTGCCCTGTGTAACTCTTCTGCTATGCCACGTTTTGTTGCGCTGTTAACTGACATATCTACATGTAGAGGTCTGACTCAGGTGATTGTAGAACAGAAACTGATCATTAATCATGAAAAATCTACTGATCTATGGTCTGAGTTGATTTAAAGTGTAGCCTGCAAGCCACGCTGGTAAAACAGGGCCACCTTCAACATCGAATTCCCTTTTGACTTCACTAGCTAATTTCTGGCAAAAATTATATACAACCTCTAGTTGCTCTAAAATGGATATCAAATTGGTTGTTAATACATCAATCTTTTTCTCAAGGCCATCACTCAATTCTAGCGTTTTGCTATTCACCATACTTTCAAGCATATCAGTGGTACTTTTTAGTTTTTTTTCAACATACTTTATATGAACAGAGTCATTTTCATCTGTAGGATCACCAACATTCTTTAACTGCTTTCCATTGATATCATAATTTCCAGTTTGTGTAAGTTTAAAACCAATACCTGGAATACCACGTACAGTCGTATGCTTAGAACTGCGACGACCAAACTTATCTATCGTATTGTGCATCGCTACGAAAGCGTTATACTATTAGTGGGATCTTTCAACTTGCAAATATATACCCCAAAATTAGCGTATTACGCCCTCTTCACGCAATTCTTCTATTATAGATAAAATTTCGTTATCGTGGTTTGTGTGACCAGCCGATTTTGAGCTGTATAGCAATTTCAATCGATCAATCAGCTCGTTGATGTCGTTCCAATACACAAAGTCGCGTTTATTAGTGTTAAATATCTTATACTTAGGTATCTTCATTTGTGTATGTCCCCTACCAACTCTGGCTCTCAAATGCATGGGGGATGATGTAGATAGGATATTAAATAATTTATTGAAATACTCAGATCCGTCGACATTGTAAATATTAAGAGGTGTGTAATCTTTGCGAAGTACATTAGTTAGATTCAATATGGACCTGAATGTGTGTAGAGTTTTCGAGTCGGAGTTTCGTGTATCTCCTACAAACATCATATCTAGTAAGTGTGGGGATATTTTGAATTTACTAGTCTTATCACCCGATGATAAATGAACCGCCTTATCATCAAATTCCACTTCATGTACACCCATTAACAGCTTCTGTGATTGTGGGTCGATCCTTACATTATAAACACTTCCATAGGCCGGATGTCCTGCTCTCAAATTATCTATATGACTTTTCAACACCTCAGCAACTGCCTCTCTATCCACACTTGAATTAGCTGTAGATACATACTGAGTGACTGAATCTCTTTCCCTCTCATTAATTGATGATGGTGTATCAGGTAACTCCTTTATTGGTGTTATACCGGAAAAAGCAGCGGAAGTCAAATCTTCGAATCTCGGCCCTTTTGGTGTGCTAGTAGAGGGAAGGGTTTGATTTGGATATGTAGATGGTGGTTTTTTAGGAGTGCTCGTAGGACCAACATTTTGAATTGGCTGTTTCGGTAGCGTAGGATTGGATGCATTTGCTATTGTCTTCAACTGTTTTGTAATAGGCTCATATATCTGTTCCAATGAAGTGTTACCGATTTCGCGGGCTTTCCTTACATAGTTGAATTTTCTCCGCACTGACTCTGTTGCATTAACTAATTCTTTTTTTAGAGCTACCTCATCATTGCTCTGTTGTTGTTTCATTCTGGTATATGTAATGTTGCCACTGTGATGTATGCTGATTGCAGTCTCACATTCAATTGATGATATTATTAGTCTTGCAGTGGATTTATGAAGCTATCGAATCCCTTCCGGTACCTGCCGTTTCTTATTTCTCTATCTTTGTCGATAACTAGGAATCCATATTTATCCCTCCAACATATTGCACACATATCTTGAAATTGCTTAAAAGTTACATCGGGAGCCACATGGTCAGAGAAAACATGTGATAAATTTGTATTATCGACCTTAAACAAAACTATCAGGTTTGCGTTGTCTCTAATCACTCTTTTCGGTACCCAACTGTAACTTTGCACACAGTAAAAGCAATCCACACCTTTGTGTCGCCCCATACTGAAGTATTCTCGTATAGCATTTTGATTCTCACATATCACATCATCAAAGATAAAAACTGAGTTTGGTTTGGCTTCTGACGGTGGTGGAACTTCGGAATTATTAGCAAATGCATAATATCCTAGTCCATCTATCGAACTCATTACTTTTTCAATGAATGCGTACTTGGGTTGGTTGAGCGATTTTGAAAAAATATATAAGTTCTCAAAAAACAGCCCATTCGGATGTAACAGGAGAGATACTAGTACATTGGTTTTTCCACAGTTTGATGGTCCAACTATAATACATCGAATTGTTGATGGTAGTAGTACCCCATGTCGACGACGAGAAGTATTATTTTCCGGATCAGTAACATTGACATCTATATTGCTAATGTCTAATTCCTGGTCCTGTTTTGTCACCTTCATCGTTCAACGACTTGACCATGTATAAGCTGCAGTTGTTTATATGTGTTTTATTTAAATGCCGCTACTTCTTGAGAGAAGGTGTAGTAGCATCTCCAAAACTGGTGGTGGAATTGTTAATAAGTTGATAAATAAGCTGCCATAAGCACATTTGCCTTTTTATCAGTATTGCGGCCCGGGTACTCGATTGGAAGAAAGGATCGCACTAGGCCAAAAAGGAATAAATAGATTAGACGCGGCCTGCTTACAACACGACCTTGCATACCGCAAATCCGATTTAGCTACAAGACATAAAGCTGACTACCAACTTGAGCAAGAAGCTTGGAAACGAGTCAAATCAGCTGACGCGAACCTTGGAGAAAAAGCAGCTGCTTGGTTAATTACAAATATTATGAAGGTCAAACGACGCACTGGAATGGGTCTTGCAACACTACGTGGACGGAATAAGAAGAAATGCATGCGTGAAAAATCGAGGAAATTAGTAGGTGTAAAACATCGTGCAGGAATGGGTTATGCATCACGACGACGAGGGCAGAATAAAAATAATATACGTAGGAAAATGAGGAAGGCTATAAAGAAGGTGCACTTTGGTTCAGGAATACTAAACAGAGTTCGCAAAAATATGAAACATTTTTCGAACCACAAGCAAGATAACAGTGTGCTAAGAAAAGCAACATCTGCTGCATTATTAGCTACCCGGAAGTATATCAAGTCCATTGGGGGCAAACGGCATATTCGTCTTCCGCGAGTTATACCTATCCCCAAAGTAGGTGGAATTCTTCCTTTGATTCCAATTTTTGCCGGTCTCTCAGCATTAGGTAATCTCGCTGGGGGTATTGCAAATATTGTTAGGTCCTCTAAAGCAGTTAATTCAGCACGACAAAGGAATACAACTGATTCAACATCTACTTCTGGTATAAGTAAAATTGGAAACGGTATATATTTGAAACCATACCGCAAAGGATTTGGTTTGTTTGTTAAACCTAGGACTTCAAAAAACTTTTAAAAACCCTACCCCAACGACCGCTTACAGATAATGACCTTGTGTATTACGCTAAAAAGCTAGAAATACCATATTTCAGAGGGATTTTTATGCGCGATGATCTGCCTAAGCAAGGTCCACTGAGGAATGAGTCAGCCATCATTAATTTAGACAGCAAGAGTGGGGATGGGTCACACTGGGTTTCATATATAAAACGCGGAGTGGTGGTATATTATTATGACAGTTTCGGCAACCTACCGCCAACCAGCGAACTGGTGAAATATTTCCTCAAAAAATCTAAGAAGATTCAGATCCTGTATAATCACAGACGACAGCAGAACTTCAATACCTTTTGGTGCGGGCACCTGTGTCTACGATTTCTTTCTGAAGAGAAGCAAAAATCTGTGAAAAATGGATCGTGAAACACTTAAAAAGATGAGCAATTCCCTTAAAGCATTTTCAAGAGAAAGAAGCCTGTTGAACATGACACAAGAAGAACTTGCCCACATACCCAAAGAAGTACTGATGGTATGTACACCTAACGAAATAGCACTTGTATGGAACAAACTGCCATTGCATTTGAAGGAAGATGTGGATATACAACGATTCCAGTTCTGTTGGGAGCACTATAATACACACCAGAACGGAGATGAAGCAGACGGGCCGCCACCAAGAAAAATATTTTGTTGTTACTGTAATTTGCAAGATATCTCTATGACAAGCAGTAATGAGCCAAACAAGTGTTGTAATCAATAAAATTTTGAATATATAAAAGTGTTATTTTTTTGTATCACCGCAGTCATGTCTTATACATTTACGTTGACGGGTTATGACAGTGTGCTGTCTGCTAGTTTTTATCCGCCAATAGAGCTGGATACCAATGCGCAGTACGGATTGGGGCTAATAGGTTTTTACTCCTACAACTCAATATTCAATGTTCATGAGGGTAATAATCTAATTGTGTTTAAACAACCTTCAGATGATTCTCAGATGAATATTACATATATTCCACCAGGCACCTACGAAATCGATGAACTCAACATATATCTACAAAAGATAATAAAGTCCATAGTTCGATACAAACATAATGTTACAACTGACGAGCTGTTTTGTCTGAAGGCCAACAACAATACAATGAAATGTGAATTATATTCAATATATGATGTTGATTTATCTTTCCCTAACTCAATTGCATCTTTGATTGGATTTGAGCCGGAGGTTTTCGAATGCAACAAAAAACATATATCAACCTTACCAGTTAATATAACGACAGTCAGACTAATAAAGGTCGACTGCGGATTGATATCTGGCGCCTACCACAATGGAAGTGAAATGCACACTCTGTATGAATTCGACATAGACGTTGAGCCTGGATTCAAATTAACAAAGGAGCCACAGAATGTAATATATATGAGCGTTATGCCTAGTGGTCGTCAGTTTATCGATAACATCACACTGAAAATTTTGGATGACGAGGGAAATCTGATTAACTTCCGTGGTGAAAAAATTATCGTTAAATTGGAATTGCGTCGGTTAGCTTGAGCAAACTCCACAATTGAATAGGATGGGTTTTCTATACAACATAGGTGCACAACAATTGAAAAAAGTCGATAAAGCCCTTACAAACAACCATAAAATACGAAGAACACATAGGAATAACCTTATTCGTCATTCGTCAGCTGCCAAAGGCACAACGTCGAAGCTATCACTACAAAATCGTAAGTTTCTGGAGTCCATAGGACTAAAGCTAACTGAAAAATATGGTTCTGCACGTATCAAGTGAGAAGCTGGATGTTTTTGAGGAACCGATTTTGGATCACTCCTTAGCAAGTTTACATGAATACACATACAAGCCGTATGGTTCACCATATTTCAAGAATTCTGACATTGTTCATATACCAATCAACTTCCAAGATCTCATTTTAAATATTGCTGACAGTTACATTTTCATCGAAGGAACGTTTACTCCAAGTGATGCCACGAAGTCCTGCTATCTATCTAACAATGCTCTGTCTTTTCTGTTTGATAAATTTCTCTACATATGGGTGGTGAAAAAGTTGTCATTGTACGAAATCCTGGAATAACGTCAACAATGAAAACAATGATCTCTCATGGTAAAAGTGCCGCCCATTCACTATTATGTACAGGATGGGGCTTAAATGAAGACAATTCAGCGATATGGGATTCAACTAGTAAGGTCTTCAGTGGTAGAATACCTCTAAAACATATAATGGGATTTGCTGAGGATTATAAAAAAGGAATTCTAAACATAAAACAAGAGCTTGTATTAGTCATTGCAAGATCCTTTAAGAACTGCTTTGTCGGTGAATGTGACGCAGAGCCGCCCATTCACTATTATGTACAGGATGGGGCTTAAATGAAGACAATTCAGCGATATGGGATTCAACTAGTAAGGTCTTCAGTGGTAGAATACCTCTAAAACATATAATGGGATTTGCTGAGGACTATAAAAAAGGAATTCTAAACATAAAACAAGAGCTTGTATTAGTCATTGCAAGATCCTTTAAGAACTGCTTTGTCGGTGAATGTGACGCAGAGCTATCAATATCAAAGATTGAATGGAAAGTCCAACAGATTGTTCCTGAAGACCGCTACAAGGTCAAACTTCTACAGAGACTGAACAAAAGCAGTTTGAGTTCAAGGATTAAGGTGGCATTTCGCTCTTGGGATTTGTATGAACTACCATCACTTCGCTCAACATCAACAGACGTCTGGGCAATTCGAACAACCAACAAGCTAGAGAGGCCTTTGTTTGTTATCGTTGGATTTCAAGACTCAAAATTAGCAGAAGATCCTAAGAAGGACATCACTAAGTTCATTCATGCCAACATAAACTCGATTCGATTGAAGCTGAATAACCAGGTATACCCATATGAAAGGTGGAACCTGGATTTTGAGAAGAAGCTAAACACTGCGGCTTACTATGCATTTGAGAGCTTCCAAAGTGCGTATTACAACAAGGGAATGGCAGAACCATTATTCAATATTAAGGAGTTCAATGATAACCCACTATTTGTAATCGACTGCAGTCATCAACCTGATAACCTTCAGCTGTCAACTGTGGATATATCGTTGGAATTTGAAACCAGAAAATCTTCTTTCCCAGCTAACACTAAAGTGTATGCATTAATCATTCACGATTCTTGTATTAGTTACAACGCTTTTGATGGATCTATTCAGAATGGACTTATTCATTCATATTAAATGTATTTTGATTTTTATTATAGCTGTCATGGCAAAAATAAAACACTTTTAATACATTTGTTTTTTTATTTATGCATAAATGATACAGAAGTGAGCCGGATGCGTACAAATGTCATTCTTTATCTACGAAACTATGTTTGGTAATTATATGTTGAGGTAAATATTCCTCTATTGCATACAAAAATGGTTACTAATCATCCCATCACATAGTTGATCGATGGTACATTCTTCACGTAAATATTGTCTGCATAACTTTTCCCCTTCTTCATATTTCCTGATTAGCATCCTCTTCCGTTCGACCTCTTCATCATCCCAGCAGATACTCAAGTCATAGACCGTGGAATGTTCCTCATCGAAAATCAAATCTACCAATTGACATGCAATTCTCTGGATGACTGTACGTAGATCTTTTGCTTCAGGCCACCCCATTGCTGAATACTGCATCCACATTGTATAATGGGAATGAAAAGTTAGTCTGCTTCTGAAACAAACAGAACGTCTAATACCAACTAGGTGCAAATAAATGTTTTTATCTCGAATTTACCTTCTACATATCGCGGGTCCAATACATGGGAGTAACCATTATATTATTTATACCCAACACAGTCTGTACTACCTCATCATCAAATATATTATTGTTGAATATAATCAAATTTCATCAAACATTTGGAGCGCGCGCCTGGTGTTTTAGGTGAACTTTGACCAATATATGTTAGTGAATATTTATTTTGAGATTCATTTATCTCTTTAATCACTGCTTCAGACATATGCTCCGATACTCTTTTAGGTAACCATACTTTGAACTCATTAGCAGCATCTTCTAATAGTGTTGCTACTAGACATTCACCAAATTTTGATTTGACGGGTGACAGATTCTTAATTGTATGGGCTTTGTTTACAGTTAGTGAAGATAAAGTTCTGAAAAGTATTTTGTTATCGAGTTCACAGTTGATTTTATTGTTAATTTCATGCAATTCAGAGGTAGCGACAGACATTGTTTAAAGAAAAAACAAATAATGTTACTGTTGGATAAATAATATAAAAAGGGTGCTCACCAAGTTATATCTGTACACAATATACTTCGGGACTATACTCTGATCGTCTCTCGACTTTTACTGATCACTAGCCCGTTATTACACTATTTATACAGATACCTTCAAGGTCAAAATACGTCACCGTGCATTCTTCTCAAAACCATCAAGCCTCGTAAGAAAATCATACAACTGATCTCAAGGCTATCCACACCCTATCTGAGTGACCTTCAGGGAGGATTGCAATTGGCCCCACGTCAAATCTCGAGGTTATCCACCACGTCAAATCTCAAGGTTATCCAGTCAATAGTCACATTCAAGGACGTTCAAAATAAGCAGCTATACACTAACACAAAAAAAACTCAAGGTTACACAAACAACCAATTCAAACACTAACAACAAATATTTCAAAATCGTTATCTATAGGCACATTGTAAACCGAAAAAACTCAAGGTTACCCAACACCCCACTGAAACAAGCCCTTCAGATACGATCACATTTGAAAACACAACGTTACAAAATGAACTTCAGGGAGGATCAGAATCGGCACCTATAAGAAAAGCCCACGTCACATCTCAAGGTTATCCACACCCCATTTAAATGACCTTCAAATGACCTCGGGAGGATCAGAATCGGCATATCTATACTACTCACAGTGTCTCAAAGATGTCGGATTTTGTTATCTCGGATTTGTTTGCAGCAAATGGATAATAGTTTTAGAAGTTTGATTTTATCAGTTAAATTTTTTAACGGATGGAAGATGACAATCAGATCCATTCTTGTTTTGTGGTAAACCTTCAAATGTAAAGGATATAAATACAGGGTATTTCACGACGATTAAGACAAGCAATATGTTGGAACTGGGCAGTAGTAGAGAATTATAATTGTGGGGATGTAAATTAAAGCAGATGTGTCTTTTTTTGTCATTGTACTACACAATGAGGTATTTGTTTTTGGTCACGTGACATTCGATTCAAAATTATTAATGGGACAGCCTGTACATTTGTGCCTTTCTGTGTTCCTTCCGATAAAACAATTCCGGCAAACTAGCACACTTGGGGTCTAAAGTAATTAATTCAAGACCTACAGGCACTTAAAGGATTGTATCACGCTAAAAGCATATAGCGAGACAAAATATTCATTCGGTGGTCTTACCATACCACCCAGGGACATTCTAAATTATGTTTTAGAGCTCGGAAATATTTTTATTGATAACTTTAACAAGTTTCTACAGTAGCATTTGGAACGACACTGAAACGCAAAATGTCAAAAATTATTTATTCACATGCAAGTAAGGTATTTCCAGATGATTATCTCTTGGAATTGTACATACGAGTTCGTATATACTGTATCATAAATTTTTCAAGCTATGGTCTCAAAAATAAGCCAAATAAACAAAACATTAAGGTAAAAGTACTACAGCACCTTTGAACCAATTTTCACTTATCTACGAAATAGCTACAATATGTGAAATCATTTGACATTCATTAGTAATAGTTTTACTAGATTTTAGTTTTGATATCCATTTATGTAACTTAGTGTATTAGCAAAATAAACGTATTTGTATGTCTAAATCGGCCGTCAAAACCTAGTCTTTCAATGACCCTCGTATGTACGTAAAACCCAGGCGTTAGCAAGTCCCCGCTAAAAGACCCTCGTACTTGGGCAAAAACCAACGCAAAAACTAACTGGCGCGTGCGGCCGCGGCATCGCTTTGATGTGAGTTCTTCAAAGTGCCGACGGAGATCCAACTTATATATATTCCGTAAACTTTGCCAGCAAGCAGGATAGCATACAGTTTTTGTGCCTATTTTATCGAGTTCCTTGGAAAATAACTGATATCTTTGAATACTTCAGTTTGTTGTTAATCGTATGATTTTTGTCATTTTTTCAAAGAATGACTACCTTGCCGCTTTACAATCTACTATACACTACGTAAAAGTTCAAAATTACGTAAATTATGAATACCATCTACACTTTCTCATAGATAGTGCGAAGCATATACTTTTTGGGTATGAATTTAGATATTCAAAATTAAAGACAACGTAATATCTGATAATTTCTGGGGTCTTGTAAGGAAATCGTTATATCGATCCAAATGATAATTTTTCCCAAATTAAATAAATACATTGTGTTCAGAAAACGACCGCAAAATTAACGAAGCAGAATCTGAAAAACGAAAGAAATTTTCAATGTGTGTATCCCTCACCTCCAGCAGCCCCTACTTCAAAACCTTAAATGAGGCTACCATACTTCTGATAACTCATTTCGAAGGGACTTCGTTGACAAATACAACAGTATAATCAGATTAAGGATTGATTTACTTCAGGTAATGAATATAAATACCTTATTTGATAATTACCATATTTTTTATTAACTTCCATAATAGTCAATAAATCTTCAATCCCACTACACTGGCCTCATTTAAGATTTTTAAGTAGGGGTTATTCGGAAAGAGAGGGTTGACGGCACAATCAGATCCATTCTTGTTTTGTGGTAAACCTTCAAATGTAAAGGATATAAATACAGGGTATTTCACGACGATTAAGACAAGCAATATGTTGGAACTGGGCAGTAGTAGAGAATTATAATTGTGGGGATGTAAATTAAAGCAGATGTGTCTTTTTTTGTCATTGTACTACACAATGAGGTATTTGTTTTTGGTCACGTGACATTCGATTCAAAATTATTAATGGGACAGCCTGTACATTTGTGCCTTTCTGTGTTCCTTCCGATAAAACAATTCCGGCAAACTAGCACACTTGGGGTCTAAAGTAATTAATTCAAGACCTACAGGCACTTAAAGGATTGTATCACGCTAAAAGCATATAGCGAGACAAAATATTCATTCGGTGGTCTTACCATACCACCCAGGGACATTCTAAATTATGTTTTAGAGCTCGGAAATATTTTTATTGATAACTTTAACAAGTTTCTACAGTAGCATTTGGAACGACACTGAAACGCAAAATGTCAAAAATTATTTATTCACATGCAAGTAAGGTATTTCCAGATGATTATCTCTTGGAATTGTACATACGAGTTCGTATATACTGTATCATAAATTTTTCAAGCTATGGTCTCAAAAATAAGCCAAATAAACAAAACATTAAGGTAAAAGTACTACAGCACCTTTGAACCAATTTTCACTTATCTACGAAATAGCTACAATATGTGAAATCATTTGACATTCATTAGTAATAGTTTTACTAGATTTTAGTTTTGATATCCATTTATGTAACTTAGTGTATTAGCAAAATAAACGTATTTGTATGTCTAAATCGGCCGTCAAAACCTAGTCTTTCAATGACCCTCGTATGTACGTAAAACCCAGGCGTTAGCAAGTCCCCGCTAAAAGACCCTCGTACTTGGGCAAAAACCAACGCAAAAACTAACTGGCGCGTGCGGCCGCGGCATCGCTTTGATGTGAGTTCTTCAAAGTGCCGACGGAGATCCAACTTATATATATTCCGTAAACTTTGCCAGCAAGCAGGATAGCATACAGTTTTTGTGCCTATTTTATCGAGTTCCTTGGAAAATAACTGATATCTTTGAATACTTCAGTTTGTTGTTAATCGTATGATTTTTGTCATTTTTTCAAAGAATGACTACCTTGCCGCTTTACAATCTACTATACACTACGTAAAAGTTCAAAATTACGTAAATTATGAATACCATCTACACTTTCTCATAGATAGTGCGAAGCATATACTTTTTGGGTATGAATTTAGATATTCAAAATTAAAGACAACGTAATATCTGATAATTTCTGGGGTCTTGTAAGGAAATCGTTATATCGATCCAAATGATAATTTTTCCCAAATTAAATAAATACATTGTGTTCAGAAAACGACCGCAAAATTAACGAAGCAGAATCTGAAAAACGAAAGAAATTTTCAATGTGTGTATCCCTCACCTCCAGCAGCCCCTACTTCAAAACCTTAAATGAGGCTACCATACTTCTGATAACTCATTTCGAAGGGACTTCGTTGACAAATACAACAGTATAATCAGATTAAGGATTGATTTACTTCAGGTAATGAATATAAATACCTTATTTGATAATTACCATATTTTTTATTAACTTCCATAATAGTCAATAAATCTTCAATCCCACTACACTGGCCTCATTTAAGATTTTTAAGTAGGGGTTATTCGGAAAGAGAGGGTTGACGGCACAATAATGACGTATTTGGTGGAAGAGTTTCCCTCGAAATACAAATTGACCTGTGATGGCGATTTTTCTTTTTTTATCATTTCAGAGATAAGGTGCGTGGTAAATTTTAGCTGAGACATACTGTTTTATATTCAATGACTTTCTACAAATTTCCAACAGTTAGCCATGGAAAAATGTAACAACTTAATAAATTAGTTAATATTGGTTTTGGCTATCTATCGTAATATCATGTAGCCCAAGTTAAGCACGTCGTCTTTTTCAAAAATTAATTTTTTCTGTCAAATTTTGAATGTTTTTGCAGGTTTTTCCTTAGCCAACTCCTAAGAAAACTATCGAAAGTCGTTAAATATTTGTTTATTCAGCTGTACTTAATAGCTATAGGGACAAAGTACAGTGGATTGTTGTATCCAACAGCGCAATAAAATAGAGAATGTTCCATTTGAACATCTTAAATCATTCAAATTTTGTATTGTCAACTTTGAGGCAATTTTCTGAATACCCCTTATGTTTTTATTTGAACAGGGCTTTCTATAAGATCCGCCAGAAATCTCAAAACATACGTTGTCTCAGACCCATTTGAAAAAGTTGAATTGATAGTGGCTTCGTTAGAAAAATTCTTAAGGAGACACATCGCTTCTAAGAGGTATAATAAAAACTAACATTTGCCTCATAAATCCTACATTAGTGGGTCATTAAGACACTTATTTGTTTTTTATAGATTAGGCAATGAAAAATACAAAAGCAGGGTAGTATGGAGATCACTTAATCCCAGATGGTTAGAACAACTCGACCTTCATCTTTACGATGATGGAGACCAACAGTTAGAAATAACCGTGTGGGATAAGGACAGGTCCAGGGACGACTTCATAGGGAGGTAAGTGATGTAATTAAGATATGGATATAATCGATTTTGGCTGTTTTTTAATCATTCAGTATGTGGATTGACTTAGTATCCGGCACCGGGTAAGACTGAAAGGTTTCGATAGATATCGCCTAGTCAACACCACAACCAGAAGAAGATCAAAGCTAGCTTCGTAATTCACTCTAGGTCAAAACTGAAAATTAAGTCGATCCCTAAAAATGAAACAAACTCAGCTGCTTATTTACATAGCAGCTGGTAGATATCTGAAGACAACACTTAACAAAACTGAGGGGTGAATACTAGGAAATTCTCAGTTGTGCTGTAAAAAAACTACTACGATTTTCTACAAAAGATTTTCTATGAACAAACAGACTGGCAGGAAAGAGACACAGATTCTGGTTAATCACACATAATTAAAGATCTGTGCAAATGGAGTCAAGTTTACTCAGGACTTCCTATAAATTTCGCTTTTTTATAGCATAAAATCACACAGGTGAGCCAGGAGTATGGTAGAGAGCTTGGAAGGCTGCAACCTGAAAATATGTTTACCTAAATTTGGATGCTTATGCAGGGTTATTCATATAAAGGTTATATTTTTTAGACAGAAGCCCCTGTATATGATTACATATTGGGATTCCTTGGTCAATTCTATTCTATCAATTATACATGGGAGTTTAAATGAACCGTTTGTGCGCAAATCACCATTGTTTTGTGTAGGTACAGTGTGAGAAAATCTAAAGTTCGCGTCTTCGGTTACCTGTCTCTGTTTAATACTCGTGGCAATGCCGCGTGACGGGCTAGGAAGGGTACAAAGGGTCTGGCCGATAGGCCATAAATTATTATAATCCCAATTTAGCAGTGCTTATCAGCTTAATATATTGTTGCGAGAGGTCTATACGAGGGCCGTATGATTTAATCAACTTCTGATAGAACTTGGAGAGATTGTGGTAATTTAATATAAATAAACCACATTTTCTGCATTTAAAAAGCATAAATAAAGGGCATGCCACACGTTCATATCAATATTTTATGAATCCATCTCTAAGAAACACAATTTGCCATATATACGAGTACTTCCATAAACTTCAATGTTGGGGAGGAGAGTGTGGATTTTATCCACTATCGCCACCCAATCATTCCCATGCAATATAATTACCTACTTTGGCTATGACACATTTTATCCTGACTTCTAAAGATTTGGTTTTAGGTCATTTAATTGGCTGATCAACTCACAGACGCTACTCAAAGTTTTCGATCATGAGTACACGTCTGGTAATTCGGTGTGTTCAAACTAAAATCATAGCTAAAAATTTAAATGAAATGACAAAAATAAATATAATATATAATATAAAACGTTTATTTACAAATTAAAATAAATACCAATTTTACAAAATAAAGTACTTAATAATAAATAAACAGAATAAATTATGTGAAATTAATATGAATAAAACAAAGTACCGGTAATAAAATATACACAGCCCAAGAACCAGCAGTTGAAATAAGTAGATATATTGAATATACGTAAACTTTTGTATAGAGTGTAAATGTAGTGTATAAAGTTTTTGGTTGTTGGATACAAATTTATTATCAGTAATATTCAATTCAAAAGGACGTTCTCAATAAACAAAAAAAAACACTTTTTGCAGTGTGCTTTATTTTGAATTTGAGCATTTAACTTCAGATGATAATAATATAATGATTATTATTATACCGGGTGCCCTATGACGAGTGGAAGAAACTTTAGGAGAAGACTGTATTTCCAACAGAAAGCCATACAAGGTAGGGCCCGATTTGCAACTGTTTTAGAGATATTTAATTTTTATTTATTCTATGATTTTATTTAAACTACCAAAAGCAGTTATTCATCACGTCAAACTCTTGTAATATGGTTCTCAGATGACGCCTCTGTGCTATGACAAATAAAATTGATGGCAAATTTTATGCCTTGTTAAAATGTGTATTTAGTATTTTGCTACATAACATCGCGCATCGGTTGGTAAATCTACGACCGTCCAATGTTTTGTTTGAAGTGACGAATAGCTGCCTCTGGTAGTTTAAATAAAATAAATAATAATAATAATAGTAAAATAGATAAAAATTAAATATCTCTGGAACAGCTGCAAATCGAACTCTACGTCATATGACTTTTTTTGTTGGAAATGAGCCTGTGCAGTCTTCTCCTAAAGTATCTTCCACTCGTCATACTATGATTTTGAATTTATTTCCATTTGCATTGATACATATTAGATACGACATCCTGAGTTATGTGGTCCTTCCTTCAGCTTATAGTGTCATCATCATAGTCACAATGTCTTAACAGACATGTTGTGAACTCGCAAAATGCATTAAGTTGGAGCTAGAGTATTGCCGACACGAATATTATCAATAGTTTTGAGCACTGTAGCTCGCCATCTTTCGCGATTTGTTGTCAGCTTAGTGGCGCTCTTGACACTCATATCCAGCAACTGTTTCGTCGTATCCACCCAGTGTGTAGGGGGACGGCCACGGCGCCGCCCACTCGGGGCATGACCCTGAACTACAAGTTTCTCCATATTATCGCTTCTGTGTATATGTCCGAAGAATGTAAGTATTCTCGTCGACACAATGGAGGATAGTCTCTTTGGATTACCGACCTCATCCAGTATAAAGACGTTAGTTCGATGGGCGGTATAAGGAACTCTCAGCATTCTCCTCCATGTCCACTTTTCAAAAGCGTCTATGCGCGCTCGATCTGCCTTTTTAACAGTCCAAGTTTCCGAGGCATACAAAAATATGGAGAACACAAGAGACTGAACCAGCGACATTTTTGTAGCTGTAGTGATGTGATGGTCACGCCATATTTTAGTAAGCTTTGTCATGACGACTCAAAAAAATCAAAACTCAAATTCGTGCATGATAGAGAGATATACTCGAGTTTTTGTTATTCTAAATTTAGGTTCATTTTTAGTGTTCTAAAATGTCGTTATGTGCATTTAATTTCATGATTCTGTCCCAAAAGCTCTTACACACAGAAGTTTTGTAGAATTTACGTGTTTCAGAAATACTGCGCCTCTTTAAATATGCTTCCATTGGGTAGCGGTTTTTTCTTCGATGAGTGGGTCAAGGGTCAAGGGATAAGGCATTTGCAGTCGTTTTAGTAGATTAGATTATTTGAAAAATGAATTGGTTCAAAACCGGCCTTAGGGCCCTCCTTCTTTCGAACATTTACTCTCAGAGGCATATAATGAGATCAAGCCGTCAGCTGACTTTTAATTGTTAAGCAATTTAGTTCGCTTCAAGATACCCCCGACATTTATGAAGCAGTACAGGATGCATCTCGGTAACAGATTTAGGAGAAATGCGTCTACCTGGAGCGCTTCCGCAATTAATGGATGTTTGAACGCACGCCGATTGTATTATATTATCCAGGTATATCCAGGCAATAAATTTAGCTCACCTATTGTGCTCTGAAAGTAATATTATATGGCATTAGTAATGAAATCAATTATACGCGTGTGCTATTTCGACGTCCGGCTTCATCAAAAAACGTTTAAACCTTTTGTAGGTAGGGAATAATCACTGGTTTTGTTATATATGCTTATTTTAGTTTCCATTTTCAATCAGTTTTTGTGTGTTTATGTGGTAGTTTTGTCGCAGAAAACATGTCTCAAACAACCTTGCGAGAGAGACGTATGCTTGTAAATGCACACGAAAGGGGAGTATCCACTGCAGAGCTTGCTGTCCAGTTTCCCATACTATACTTTCACGCAATGGGAAAATAATAAAATGATATCACCGTTATGTGTGGGTAGTACAGACTCAATCAACTTGACTACATTTGGTTGCAAGGGGATCCCATACTATAGTTTCATGCAATGGGAAAATAATAAAATGATATCACCGTTATGTGTGGGTAGTACGGAGTCAATCATCTTAACTTCATTTTCTTAATTGCGGGCGTGCGATGATTTGGTTGCAAGGGGATCCCATACTATAGTTTCATGCAATGGGAAAATAATAAAATGATATCACCGTTATGTGTGGGTAGTACGGAGTCAATCATCTTGACTTCATTTTCTTGAGTGCGGGCGCGCGATGATTTGGTTGCAAGGGGATCCCATACTATAATTTCATGCAATGGGAAAATAATAAAATGATATCACCGTTATGTGTGGGTAGTACGGAGTGAATCATCTTAACTTCATTTTCTTGAGTGCGGGCGCGCGATGATTGGGTTGCAAGGGGATCCCATACTATAGTTTCATGCAATGGGAAAATAATAAAATTATATCACCGTTATGTGTGGGTAGTACAGAGTCAATCAACTTGACTTCATTTTCTTGAGTGCGAGCGTGCGATGATTTGGTTGCAAGGGGATCCCATACTATAATTTCATGCAATGGGGAACTAATAAAATGATATCACCGTTATGTGTGGGTAGTACAGAGTCAATCAACTTGACTACATTTTCTTGAGTGCGGGCGTGCGATGATTGGGTTGCAAGGGGATCCCATACTATAGTTTCATGCAATGGGAAAATAATAAAATTATACCACCGTTATGTGTGGGTAGTACAGAGTCAATCAACTTGACTACATTCGGTTGCAAGGGGATCCCATACTATAGTTTCATGCAATGGGAAAATAATAAAATGATATCACCGTTATGTGTGGGTAGTACAGAGTCAATCAACTTGACTACATTTGGTTGCAAGGGGATCCCATACTATAGTTTCATGCAATGGGAAAATAATAAAATGATATCACCGTTATGTGTGGGTAGTACGGAGTCAATCATCTTAACTTCATTTTCTTGATTGCGGGCGTGCGATGATTTGGTTGCAAGGGGATCCCATACTATAGTTTCATGCAATGGGAAAATAATAAAATGATATCACCGTTATGTGTGGGTAGTACGGAGTCAATCATCTTAACTTCATTTTCTTGAGTGCGGGCGCGCGATGATTTGGTTGCAAGGGGATCCCATACTATAATTTCATGCAATGGGAAAATAATAAAATGATATCACCGTTATGTGTGGGTAGTACGGAGTGAATCATCTTAACTTCATTTTCTTGAGTGCGGGCGCGCGATGATTTGGTTGCAAGGGGATCCCATACTATAATTTCATGCAATGGGAAACTAATAAAATGATATCACCGTTATGTGTGGGTAGTACAGAGTCAATCAACTTGACTACATTTTCTTGAGTGCGGGCGTGCGATGATTGGGTTGCAAGGGGATCCCATACTATAGTTTCATGCAATGGGAAAATAATAAAATTATATCACCGTTATGTGTGGGTAGTACAGAGTCAATCAACTTGACTTCATTTTCTTGAGTGCGGGCGTGCGATGATTTGGTTGCAAGGGGATCCCATACTATAATTTCATGCAATGGGAAACTAATCAAATGATATCACCGTTTTGTGTGGGTAGTACAGAGTCAATCAACTTGACTACATTTTCTTGAGTGCGGGCGTGCGATGATTGGGTTGCAAGGGGATCCCATACTATAGTTTCATGCAATGGGAAAATAATAAAATGATATCACCGTTATGTGTGGGTAGTACAAAGTCAATCAACTTAACTCCATTTTTTTATTTTATTAGTTCTTATAAACTTTTTATGGCACCCAACGAGAGTTTCTGTATTGACTGCTCCACAAGCATTTCTGATGCATTCCATCATATTTTTGGGCTATATCATATAATACACACTCTAATTGAGTTTTACTTCCAATGGAAAAAAATCCGCATAAATAGCAAAGAGGCTGACTAATATAGGTTATTCAATTTTATTTTTGCTACATATCCACCTTATTCACTAACGTATTGGCTTACAAATCCTGCAGCTACGAAATAATTTTTTCGGTTCATTTATATTAAATTACCACAGCCTATTCGTAGCTTCATCAAAAATTAACTTAATCGTCCTGCCCTCGTATATACCTCACTTTTAGAAACTTGACGATATCTGCTGCCAATATCTAAAAGACTCTTAAATTGTTTGATAGGTATACTGCGAAATAAAATTTTTAATATGATATAATTTTGCTTGTACCTGAGCCGCCACTGCAGCTATGGTTCACATCCAAAATACAAGTAGTTCAATACTGCACAATTATCCGCTTTGGAATTATAATAATTTATGACCTGTCGACCAAACCCTTATGCTAATGCTGCCCCGCGCAGCGTTGCTATTAGAGAGAGGCAGGTAACCGAAGACGCGAACTTTAGATTTTCTCACACTGTACATATGAGAATTGTATATTGCAGAAGGCTGTGACTTTGCAGTGTGAATGTCAGAAGTAAAATTTGATTCAACGATGCGAGGATGGGTGGGTGATTGACGACGCATACCGGCTCTAGACAACCACATTATGAATGCGTTATGGGCCGTTATATGTATACTATTGTAGGAGATAAATAAAAAATAAATGATCATTCTGGTCGTGTTTTAAAACATCTAATAAGGTAGTAATTCTATCAATAAACAAATAATCAAGATAAACCAAGCAAGATCACAATGAAATATTTAAACAATAACTTACTAGGACTACGTAATTTAATATCAATAGAAGGCTTAAATAAAAAGATACCTAAGTAACGAATCCAGTAAAGAAGAATAAATTTTAAAAGTAGGTTACCGTAGGTTTAATTGAAGATCATGACGTTATTTTATATTGGTGTGATTCGTATAAGCTACAGCTTAGCAGTTGCTATAATTTACACAAATAAACATAAATAGATACACCGCAAATAACTCTTCAAACACCAAATAGGTAAATGAAATAATACACAGGATAACATACAAATTGTGTAGTCATGCAAATCACACAGAACGTAACTCAAGCATCTCTCGGGTCATGGGTATTAAGGGTCAACTCGCGAAATACCTCACCAAAAGAATACATGAAATTATACACTTTACCATTTGCATATAACCTGTGCAGTCATATAAATCACAGAGAACATAAATCAAACACTTCTTGTCATGGGTATTAAGGGTCAACTCGCGAAATACAGCACCCAAAAGAATGCATGAAATAATATACTGTGTAATTATACAAAAAGCATACAACAAAACTCGAGCAGCTCTTGAACCTTTGGTATTCAGGGTCAGCTCGCAAAGTATCCACTCCGAGATCCACTCCTTTGTACTAGTTCAGAACGAAGGGTGAACTCGCGACGTACTTCGAGATTGTTACCTGTTTTCATATCGCAGACATTCAATAGTTGAATTATCAAACCCTTAGTGATATAAATGTCTGTATGAAAGTTTAGTCAATTGTCTAGTAAACTAGTCTCAAATGAATTAATAAAATAAATCAACATAACAATGAATAAAGAAGAAAAAATATACAACTAGTAGAATTGAGTACTCTATGAGATAAACTCACCCAAGCTGTTGGACAATCACAGACAATTCACAAGACCACTTTATTGTAGGAAGTACAACTAGGTACTATATGAAATGATATTTGTGGTCGATTACTTTGTAGGAAAGGACGTATTTTCAGGCAGGCATTAAGTAAACATTATACAACTTTGGACCTTATTTTAATGTAACAGACCGCCTAAATTATTGTGAAGCTCATCAGACAGTTTAGAAAATAATATCGGCCAGATATTTAGTTATTTATCTTACATTTGATTGAAATTGTGTCTGTCCTAACACTTCAAGGCATCGTTTTTATATAGTATTTTTAACTACACTCCTCAATAACAGTATATTTGAAGTATAAAATTTTCTTACCCAGACGGTTCGGCCATCCTGCAAATATCTTGCCCCGAGATGCTTTAGACCTACATCGAATTACTGTCATCATCGATAACAACATATCGACCCTTCGGTAAAACCACCTTTACTACCAGCAGGCTATTATAAGGCCCAGTTTCACAATCATTGGTAACTCCTAGTAGTCACTTGACCGACAGATGGAAGTCAACCCGCAGTTATCGAAGAGCTCTGTTTTACAAAGAAAACCAATGGTTGAACTTATTTATTTTTAAGTTGGCACCACGGATTGATCTCAGGACACGGCCATAATGGTGTTCCGTGAATAAAAGCCACCGACTATAAACCTTAGACCCCTCATCCCATTCATAAATCTACATTTGTAACGTCGGAACATTAAGTATAGGCCAGCGGGCAGGGGGGAAGCAAAAATGGCCGCCGTCTAGGTTTTGACAACCACGACACAGATTCCGACCAGGGGCGTATCACAAAAAGTATAATAAGGCACTTTCAATAATGCTCTGTGGAATAACGATGATGGATATTAACTACAAAAAAATGGCGTCAAGTAGATTGACTCTGTATTTCTAACACATTTTTGCTGATCAAGTAGATTGACTCTGCACGTCTCACATGTATTCATTTTGAGATTTTAACTTTTTTGCCGATTTTGAATACTTTGAATATTTTGAATAAATTTCATATATTTAAAAATGTGTGCTGTATGTTTTGAAGGGTGGTCTAAGAAGTGATACATACGACATCATATAGAATTTGAGTCAAATTACAGGTAAAGGAAGAGAAAAGGAGAAGAAAAATACAATAAAAACACAGGTAACGGTGTAGGTCACAGTTTTTTTATTTATTTACTACACTTTACAACAAACATCTCTCCTGGGGTGATTACAGGTAAAGGAAGAGAAAAAGAAAAACACAATAAAAACACTTATTAACAGTGTAGGTCACAGTTTTATGAGCTGTTTCTGAACAGGCACTAAAAAAGTGCATAATTTCTTACTGTTTTACAAAGTAATTGCACAATGCCAACATATTGTTGATTGGAGGCAAATTATTAGATATATGAAATATTTCCTAATTTCCACTTCTTAATCTAGACTTCTATATTTTAAAGGTTATCAAAAACAGTCCTAGAACTTAATATAACTGACAAAACAGAATATAAAAGAATTGCTTGTCTTTCTCTCCTTGTAGACAGAGTTAAAACTCTCCCACATTGATCTACATGAGGTAAATACATTTTTTAGCATAAAGACATCTCAGCAGCCTTTTCTGTACTTTCTCAGTCTGACTGCAGTTGTTGGTGACCATATATTCGATGCATACTTCAATTTTGGTCTCACAAAGGCGTTATATAGTTTTATTATTGTTGCAATATTGAAGTTCTTACTATTAGTAATTACAAAACCTAACACTTTATAAGCTCTATTCACAATATTCACAAGATGATCCTAAAATCTGAACGGAGATTCAAAATGAACTCAAAGGTCTTTAATTTTATTATGCCTTAATGCGCGTTTGATATAATCACGTACTGTCCAGTTATGCTTTCAAGTAAAAGTAACCCAAGAGCATTTATCAATATTAAGAGTCAATTTGTTAATTGCAGACCAATTTACTACAGAACCTGAATCCAATTGAAGATCAGCACATTTACTAGTAATTGTCTCACATGCATGTCTGAGAAAATTCAGAGATTTGTAATTGTGGACTTATTAGGTGCGAAACCGTATTGCGATGCTGACAGTAATGGTTTTACATGCTCAAAAAAATTTGTACAAATAATGTTATCAATGTATGGATATGTAGAAACGCTTTTGAATTGCTTAAGAATAATTTGGGGCTTCGAATAATAATAAAGAATAATTTTTATCTCAAGAATGACATACATATCTTTCAGAGGACGAAATCTTAAGGTCGTCGGTAGAGTATAATAGGTAGAAAATTCAGGCCAGTAAAAAATACATACTATTTGTTCATATGTTACGCTTTCTGAAATGTTTATTGTCTTCTTCATGAGTAAAGCCTGGGGAACCATCAACTGATTGGTACCATTTACTAATTGTATTCAGACGTGGTAACGATGAAATTTGTTGAATGTGCTTCTTACAAAATTATACGCTCTAGGGGAGTAAAAAGATAAAGTTAGTGCAAATGATCTTAATAACGAGCCATATTTTTGTTTAGATGGTCCCTTCAACAATCTCTCGAATAATTTGAGCGACGAGCCAGACAGTGATGCCTGAAACAGATATATCACTTTAGATTTTGTATCTATAAGAAGTGCGGATAAAAGTACTTTTAAGATATTCTCAGATGAGTCACTTATGTAGGACTCTTTCTTCAGCAGTTGAAGTTAAATCGTTTAGTGTCCTCACTCTTCGTCTTAGGGCCGGTTGTACAAATGCGGGTTTAACACAAGCTTTGTTGAGCCTAAGCTTAGCTAAGCTTAGGCTTAAAGTCGACACCCGTTGTACAATCGTCGGCTTAGTTAAACCTGGTTGATAATGAAATTCACTACAGTTGGCATCAATGAAGCAACACGTACTGACATAATCATCTGAAAAATTACCTTTTTTGGTTAGGCACTTATGACAGTTTGTGTCAAATTTCGGCAACGACCGTTTCTGTCTCTGTTCTTTTATTTGCTCTCTTTGTTAAATTAGACACAAATCTTTCAAAAAATATGACCTAATAAAGTGACAAGCAATTTGAAGGTTCCTCCATGACATATCATGTTACTTGTTTGAGGTTAGGTTTAAACCTCAGCTAAGCTCGCGTTAAGCTTCGGCTTACGTAGGCTCGTGTTAAGCTTGGAGTGGGGGGCTAAGCCAGCATTGTACAACGGACATTTTGCAACTGACGTGGTTTAACGTCGGCTTACGTTAAGCCGAAGCTTAAGCTTGCATTGTACAACCGGCCCTTAATGTTCTAACTGTTCTTTGAAGACAATCGATTTTCTTCCTCTGAACAGTTATCACGTTTTTCATAATTTTAAAAATTTTTTTCGCTCTTACTGGTAAACAAAAGTCGTCACTGGTCATGTCTCCAACATATTTACTTTTCCTAAAAGTTACATAAAACAATAAAACTATATAATACATCTAGGAATAGATTAATTGTGAATGTTAAGTGTTTTGCGATGTTTGCCGAACCAGCTTTAGTGAGTGTGTCCTCCTTTCTTGTGAGTGGACTGTATTGTGAGTAGTTGTCCCAGAAGAAAAAATGCTATCTCGTCCAAAGTTTAACAACAAGTTTAATGGCGAAATCAGCCTTACAGTTGCATAAATATAAAATACTACTATCAATAAAATGTCAGACGTTTATGTCAAACACAATGACGGTTGTTAAGGTTTTCCGCCAACTTCACGATTTCCAACATCCTCCGGCCCCCACAACTGGTGTGTCCACTCTATTAATTTTCAAATGGTAATGGACAAATTTTTGAAATCGCTCTGGTGAAACAACCATCTCTTGTCACAACACGAACCATTCTTACCTTGCCATCTTTGCCAGGAAGTACCTCAGTCACTCGAGCCAACCGCCATTGTAAGGGAGGTAAATTGTCCTCTTTTAAGAGTACCAGCGAGTTTAACTTTATGTTTTCCGAGGGCTTAAACCAGATGGGCCGTTTTTGTAGTTTGGTTAAATATTCTTTATGCCACCGGTTCCAAAAAGTCTGTCTAATTTTTGAACACAGTTCCCATTGTTTGATACGATTGATCGGGAGTGCAAATAGTTCGTGCTCCGGGAAAGACATCAAGCTATCTCCTATCAAAAAATGCGCGGGAGTCAGACATGAAAAATCTGATGGATCTGACGACAGTTGTGTAAGCGGTCGAGAATTTAGTATGGCTTCTATTTGACTCAAAGCCGTAGACATCTCTTCATAAGTAAGCATCATGTTCCCTACTGATCGCCGTAAATGATACTTTAGAGATTTAACCCCTGCTTCCCATAATCCACCCCAATGGGGACTACTAGGAGGTATGAATTTCCACCTTATCCGTGATTCGCCCAACTGCGTTTGTATTGTGTCCAAATTATTTTTATTTTCAAAGAATACGTACAATTCGTTCAACTGATTACTAGCGCCCTTGAAGTTTGTCGCGTTGTCACTATATATGATTGATGAGTTGCCTCGCCTAGCTATAAATCGTTTTAGAGTGCACATAAAGGCAGGAGTTGAAAGACTAGTGACCAACTCTAAGTGTATGGCTCGAGTGGTCATACAGACAAAAACCGCAATATATGATTTGTACTGAATACTCTTACGTAACCTAGATTCTTTAATTGTGATTGGCCCCGCAAAATCTATTCCCGTTCTTAGGAATGGCCGAGACATAGTGACACGATCCTTTGGAAGAGCGCCCATGAGCTGTTCCGCAGTAATTGCCTTTAATCTATGACACACGATGCAATTCTTCAAAACCGCTTTGACTTCTTTCAAGCCACTAATTATCCAAAATTTAAGTCTTAAGCTCGTCAAAACAGCTTGTTGTCCTGCATGAAAGAGTCTTTCATGTTCTTGCTTTATTAGTAAACGAACAACATGATCTTTGGGTGGTAATATTATAGGAAACTTTTCGTCAAACCTCAAGTTAGAATTTTCGAGACGCCCAGCTACCCTAAGTACACCATTCTTATCGATAAATGGGTTTAATGCTAACAGCTGTTTATTATCAATAATAATTGAATTTTTTAGTTGAGTTATTTCCCTAGCGAAATGATCATTCTGTACTAGCCTGATAATTAATTCCTCTGAGTGAGTTAGTTCATCAACAGTTAAAATACCATAAACCTTTTCCGTGGGGTTTTTACAATTGTTAATAAATCTTAGGCAATAAGCAACAGTATGTTTTAATCGAGAATATTTAGAGAAGTTTATCCAAGGGAAATGATTTTTAACTACATTAACATGGGACGTTTTCTTTAATTCCGGTAACTCCTCTTCCGCTATATGAATACGCGTATCATTAACTGGAATGTTTCCAGACTCTATGAGTAATTCCTTTGGGCCATAAAACCATAAAGTGTTGGACTTGAGATTTAAGGGAGAACTGCCGCGAGATACTATATCGGCCGGATTGTATTGAGATTTAACATGTCTCCACTCGTAATCAGGCGTTAATTGTTGTATCTCCGCGACTCTATTCGCAACAAATGTATTCCATCGAGATGGGTGTGATTTTATCCAAGCCAAAACAATCTCAGAGTCACTCCGCAAGCAAATTTTAGAGAAGTGGAATGAGTAAATTGTCTTTACTCTTGCAATTAGTCGTGCCAACAGAACTGCACCACACAGTTCTAATCGCGGTAATGTTATCACCTTGACAGGAGCAACTCGCGACTTTGAACACAAAAGATGTGAATGTATCGAGCCATCATCATATGACACCTTTAAATAAACGCAAACTCCGTACGCCGTCATGCTCGCGTCCGAAAAACCATGCAGTTCTAAAGAATTTATTGGTTTGTTTTTGAATAACCAGCGCGGTACCGAGATTTCCGTCACCCTTGACATATCCGCTACAAACTTCAGCCAATGTTGAACCAAATCAGATGGCAGTTTGTCATCCCAACCTGTTTGAGCCAACCAAATTTTTTGCATGAGTAGCTTGGCGGGAACTAAAATTGGTCCTACAAGCCCTAAGGGATCAAATAAACTAGCAATGCATGCGAGAACTTTTCGTTTTGTGATGTCACTAGTTGTTTGATAGCGAGGTAGTTTTATTATGAGTTCATCCGTAGTATGTTGCCAAGATATCCCGAGTACTTTATTATTTCCTTCATTTATCTTCAAATTATCTAAATGATCACCATCAGGATCTACCAGGGTAGAGAAATTTGATCTCCATTTATGTAATAAAAAATTAGCCGAGCCTAAAAGTTCAATCAACTGCTGTTTTAAAGCTTCTGCAAGCTCCAAAGTATCTGCTCCACCTAAAATATCATCCACGTACGTTTGTTCGAGTAAAGTTTTCGCAGCTAAAGGATATTTCTCTTTACCAGTCGTAGCTAGCTCTACTAAACACCTCGTTGCCAAATAAGGAGCTGAATTAGTCCCGTAAGTAACAGTTTGGAGCTCTATACAGCCCAATTTCTGCGATGGGGATTCACGCCACAGTATTGATTGCAACCAATGGTGTTTTGGGTTTATCTTTACCATCCTATACATTTTTTGTATGTCCGCGGTGATCACGTATTTAAAAGACCGAAACCTACATACGATGTCAAATAACTCCGGTTGTACGGTATATCCTTTGAACATAATATCGTTTAGAGAGAATCCTGTAGTTGTTTTACTTCCGGCGTCAAAAACCACCCGTAAGCGAGTACTAACACTGTCCAATTTTATGACTGAATGATGGGGTAAGAAATATCTCGTTGAAGTGTGAAGTGCATTATTTTCATCGAATTCTACAAATTTTCCGTGTCCCATTTCAACGTATTCATCCAGAAACCGCTTGTACTGATCTGCGTGATCTAAGTTATTACGTAACTTGTTCTCGAGTCGTAAAAATCTCTGTTTGGCAGTTTTGAAAGAGTCACCTAGCTTTAAATGTTCAAATTCGCCTTTTAACGGCAAATCTACTTGAAAAGAGCCATCCTGTAATCGCTTTGTGGTATTAACGAAAATAGATTCGCACTTTTGCTCATCTTCCGTGAGTACCTTTGATTGTACCGCCTCATAATTTTCCTGTTGCCAAAAAGTTACGAGCATATCGTCGAGCGAATGATCTTTTTCCAATGAGGAGTGTAAGCATACATTCATGTGCGATACCCTTGGTGTTAACTGTGGTGAGATGGGCACAGTCCCTGCAATAACCCAACCAACCTTAGTGTTCTGCAATGTGGGCTGATCATCTCCTAGCCTAATTACTCCCGGTTCCAATAGATCAAAGTAAATATCCGCGCCTAAAAGCAGATCTATCGTTGCTGGTTTATAATACAACTCATCCGCTAAGACAATACCCTGAGGTATGTACAGTGACCTATTTCCCAAATCAATTTGTGGTAAATGACATGTAATCTCCTCTAAAATGCCTGCATTAAATTCCCTTTCATAATGCCCTACCCGTGATTGTAGTGTAAGCGTGGCAGATTTATTTATTTTTGTTATT
This sequence comes from Callosobruchus maculatus, assembly GCA_951848785.1. Taxonomy (NCBI): domain Eukaryota; kingdom Metazoa; phylum Arthropoda; class Insecta; order Coleoptera; family Chrysomelidae; genus Callosobruchus; species Callosobruchus maculatus. Next base: position 1,465,213 of record CATOUR010000103.1, read on the forward strand.
TTGTTGGCTACACCCCCTACAGTGAGCTCCTGATTATCTGCGTTTAACCCTAGTCTATGTAACAAATCACCCGTCATAAATGTACTTTGAGAGGCAGAATCCAGTAACGCCCGAGCCTGTATTTTGACCCCATTTCTTCCAATAAGATAAATTTGCGCGGTAGCTAACAAAATGCACGTGTGTGATCGAGAAATGACCCCTGTAACCATTGAAACAGTCGGACCGCTGTTGCTACTGTTTCCCTTTTCTACCTGACCCTGATGACCTTGGTCTATGCCTCTATTAGAATTTGTATTACAGACTTGTGTCTGCGGATCAGCTGACGGACGTGGGGTTGGCGACGTTGCCGCTTGCGCCGCGGGATTATTCTGTTGTTGCGTAACCTCAAATGAATGCAAAAGCGTGTGGTGTTTCCTCTTACATTCTCTACACCCTGTAGATGAACATGTAGCTACCCGATGTTTTGATCCTATACAATTATAACAAAGACTATTTTCCTTAACAAAGTCTCTGCGTTGTTGTAGGGTGATTGATTTAAACTTTTGACACGAATAAATATTATGCTCCTTATTTTTGCAATATAAACAAAACATGGTTGTTTTAGCGTGATTGCCATTACCTGCTGATATTGTTGAAACATGTGTTGTCCTAAAATGAGTGTTAGAGTGTGTGCCTGGGGTATTTAAGCGTGTTCTGTTATGAGACTTAGTATCTAGTGGATTCATGCTTTCTGAGGCAATGCATCGTTTTTCTAAGAACTTTAAAAATCCGTCAAGCGTCGGAAGCTGACTTTTGTCCGCTCTAACCAATTCATAAGCCTGTCTGGTGTGCATATCTACTTTCCTGAGGAAAAAATATATGAGTATAATATCCCACTGTTCTACCGGTAACCCTAAAAGTTTTAAAGAGTTAACGTTTTGTTTTATTTGAGTCAAATATGCCCTGAGTTGTTTTCCATCCCTACCAGTTACATAATCTGTTTCGAAAAGATTGTTCAAATGTGCATTGATAACGTACATACGATTTTCGTATCGTTCCCTGAGAGTATTAAGCGCCATTGCGTAATTAACATTGGTTAATTGCATCTCGTTTATTAATTTGAGAGGTTCGCCCGAGAGTGAGGACTTCAGGTACACAAACTTCTGTACAGGTGAAAGTGTTGTATCATTGTCTATTAGAGCTGAGAATAAATCGATAAATGAATACCATTCCTCAAATTTACCAGAGAAATTTGGAAGATTTAAATTGGGTAGATTTACTTTAAATGTAGATATTTGTGGGGCAGCAGGATGTTGCAAGCTCTCATCACTGTTAGATGTACTTTGTCGTGAATTTGAGTTATTTTGATCTTGAGTTCCTATCCTACTTTTTAATTTAGCTAATACACTAAAATATTGCATTTCAATAGCCTCCCTGTCACTTTCAAAGCACTCGTCTAAGTCTTCCAGCTCCGTTTGAATGGTGCAATATTTATCAAATGCCTGAATAAGGTATTGCTCTCTCACTTTATATTCATTAATATCTGAAAAACGCTCATCATCATTAACAAAATTCTCTATCCTTGTTATGGAAGACTTAGCCCTGGCTCTTTTGTTAACAAGTGCACGTTTTTGTTCAATTAAATCTACAGAGGTATTAACAATGTTAGTATTTTGCGAGTCCATTTTGAAAGGTCCAAAAATATAGAAAATCTCAGAAATATTCACTGAATCAACTGTCAACAACACTTGTAGCACTCCTGCACTATTGTTGCCCTTCTGAACCTCAACAATGTGTATGAAAAAATGCTCTGCTTACCGGTGTGTCTTCTTCCCGCCTGTGTTACCTGTGTCCTGTGTCCCAACTGTGATATGTGTGTAGTCCCTAGTGCTCTTGTGAGTTCGCCTAGTTTCCATAAATCCTCCAGATCCACAATCCGGCTCGAATTTCGACCAGAAATGTTAAGTGTTTTGCGATGTTTGCCGAACCAGCTTTAGTGAGTGTGTCCTCCTTTCTTGTGAGTGGACTGTATTGTGAGTAGTTGTCCCAGAAGAAAAAATGCTATCTCGTCCAAAGTTTAACAACAAGTTTAATGGCGAAATCAGCCTTACAGTTGCATAAATATAAAATACTACTATCAATAAAATGTCAGACGTTTATGTCAAACACAATGACGGTTGTTAAGGTTTTTCGCCAACTTCACGATTTCCAACAGTGAAACATTTGGTCAGTGGAGAAGACTATGTTAACAAATAACATATCTTATCTCAGAATCCGTGGGGGTCCGACAAAATAGTCAAAATCGCAGAATAAACAAAAAGAAATAGATAATCGAAACTTTATAGATTAATATAAAAAAATGACATAGCACAGGTAACAATAGAAATGTTAAATAATAGTGATTAAGTAGCAAATTATTCAATGTTGTTGAGCAACAAAACATCCTTTAAGTTTAAGTTCGAATGATTTTAAAGATGACCCTTGAAACCATTTGTTATTGGAGTTATAAAAAAACTGCATTGCAGGAGAAACCACATTTAAAAAAAGAAGTAGAATGCTAAGGTATTCTGATATTACAAATGTATAATTTGTTTGTGAATATGACGAGTGATATATGTTTCTCGGAGATACACTGTATCAAAAATTTTAGCAAATTTACATAAAAAACTTTGGTAGTGATACTATATTATTACTCTTGAGTAACTTGAGTAATGCAAAATTATTTGGAAGGTGGTCATGTTTTATTAACTCACAAATTATTTGCAGTCTGCCTTTGGTCAACTGGGATGGATAGTAAACAATTATGCCATAGCTTCTAGTTAAAATTATAGAATGTTAAAAATATAGCATATAGAGATTTCCATGAAAAGTCTTGAGTTTTTGTTATATCCGTTTAGACAGCATGTTTATGTGGCTTTATGAATCTCAATTTTGTGTCCACTAAAATCTAAAAGAAATTCTGAATCTGAACAATCCAACTGTGAGCAATCTACGACTGCATTAAATTGAGTAATGGCAGAGTGACTTCCTTTATATTTTAAACAGAAATATACTAGAGTTAAAATGAAAAAATAAAATACACAGAAAGGTTACATTATACCATAATAGTCACGTATAGATTTTTACCAGAAGGTTTTGACATTATAAATTAATTTTAATATTATACTATAATATACAGGGTGGCCAATCGGGTGACGATAATAATTTTTTTTTAGATAGCCCGTACCGAGACCTATCCAAAACACCCCCATATATATGTACCGATTATTGATAGTTTTCGAGTTATGACTTTTTTTTGAAAACTTAGAGATTTTCCAGTTTTTCCAAGAAATCGTCAAAAACAAAAACAAGAATGCCTTTTGGCTTATATTTTTTTCTGCAATTATACTCAGTATTAAGCCTGTTTTAATATTCAGTAAGGAGAACCTGTACATCCGAACAATAATTAAGTACATTTTGGGGCCAAAGTTTGAAATCTCTGTTTTTAGTCAAGAGACCAAAACCTTCAAAATAAAATTAAAAATACTTGTGCCTGGTTCTGGAGCTCCAATCTAATCTTAAAAACTCTGCAAGACATTGCACTTTCGAAATAATAATGAAAAAATAGCACTTATGGGGGCATTTTGCGCCGTACGTGACTGTTAAAGGTAAAAAGGTGATAATTCACGAATTTCCAAAATGACTTAAAAAAACTATTATTTTACTTTATTATGACAAATTAAAGAAAAAAAACTCATAACAACTAATAAGCACGATAGTCATTGATATTTTAATCACTTTTAATAAAAAAATTAATACCTATGCTTTTTGCTGTGTACTATTGGACTTGCTAAATTAAGTTAACAAAGGAAAGGAATAATAAAATAACAATCTGACTTTTAATTCTATGGCGGAATTACCTGGGAAGCGTTATCCTAGCATACGCCATCCCTTTTAGTTCCCACACCCATAGGTGAGGGGAGGATTGTGATCGTGAAAATTTTCGATTTTGAGATAATAGGTTTTTTGGGCGTTTTATAATGTCTACATAACGAAAATCCGCGTCACTCATTTCCGTCGTTCTGTCTGTTGGTCTGCCTGTCGGTCTGTCTGTATGTACGCGTTTTTCTAGCCTCGTAATCTCAGTAACCGCTGCATGGACTGTGATGAAATTTGGGCAGCAATATGCTGAGGGGTCTTAGTAGGTAATGCTGCTATAATTTTGGAAATCGGTACATGGGCGGCGGAGTAATTAAAACAAAAATTTCAAATATTCCTCAAACTTCGTTTTTAGGCGTTTTAGAGGTTCTTGATCATTTTCTGCATTTTTTTTTGGGTGGGGGTGGAATTTGGGTGTTTGGGGGTGAGGGGTTGAAAAACTGAAAAACTTGTTGTATTCATGATAGGCTGTCTACTGACCTGTCAAGGAAGACCTAGCGATATAAATCACCTTTTTAGGTCCGTCCGAACACTGCCTTGCCTATTACCGAAAATTAATTAACACAACTGCGCTTCGCCGATATAAGCTCGTAAAAAGCTACTGTGAAAGAAAGGGATGGCATATGCTACGACATCGCTTCCCAGGTAATTCTGTCATGAAATTGGAAGTCAGATTATTGTTTTATTATTCCTTTCCTTTGTTAACTCTCCATACAACTTAATTTAGCAGAAGTTCAATAGTACATAGCAAAAACGCTTCAAAAATCACAATTTGGGTATTAGTTTTTTTTATTAAAAGTCATCAAAACATCAATGATTATCGGGTTTATTAGTTGTTACGAGCTTTTTTTTCTTTAATTTGTCATAATGAAGCAAAATAATAGTTTTTAAATCATTTTGGAAACTCGCGAATTATCACCTTTTCACCTTTAACACTCACGTACGGCACAAAATGTCCCCATAAATGCTTCTTTTTCATTATTATTTCGAAAGTGCAATGTCTTGCAAAGTTTTTAAGATTAGTTTCAAGCTCCAGAACCAGGCATAAGTATTTTTAGTTTTATTTTGAAGGTTTTGGTCTCCTGACTAAAAACAGAGATTTCAAACTTTGGGCCCAAAATGTACTTAATTATTGTTCGGATGTACAGGTTCTCTTTATTGGATATTAAAATAGGCTTAATACTGAGTATAATCGCAGAAAAAAATATAAGCCAAAAGGCATTCTTGTTTTTGCTTTTGACGATTTCTTGGAAAAACTGGAAAATCTCTAAGTTTTCAAAAAAAAATCATAACTCGAAAACCATCAATAATCGGTACACATATATGGGGGTGTTTTGGATAGATCTCGGTACGGGCTATCTAAAAAAAAATTATTATCGTCACCCGATTGGCCACCCTGTATATATCTATGTGTGTGAGTGTGTGTTACCTTTTCTTCCCTTGCCTCTTCTTTTCTCTCTGGTCTACTTGAGGATGGATAATTCTCTCAACAAAGGTGAGCTTTTCATTTACCTCTGATACAGTAGCTGTAGATGAATTTTCATCAACAACCATGGGCAACGATCGTAAGCTACTTGAGGGTCCAGGAAAATTGAGAGCTTCATCATATGGCGACCTTTATAAAAAACACATTTTTGTATGTTCTTAATTATTTTGAGCTTATTAACGCAACCATAAAATTATAATGATTATCGTTTTATATATTTAGTTGAAACTGGCTCTTAAATTAGTTTGTTGTTCAATGATTGAACTAACAACCAAACAAGCTACCAACTAAGTTATCATTTTATACATTCAATCCTTGTATTTCACTGTAATTTCTAATGTGTGCTAGCTAAATGTTTTTTTTTTGTATTCTCACTTTGTTGGCTTATCAGCTGAAATTGTTAGTGACCAATACATGTAGCACAATCTGTCAGATATATTACTATAACTAATTTATGAACTTGACATTTCAAGAGTTAACAGAGGGTATTTCATACAAATTCCTGAATAGAAGATGTACTTACTTTCTTTTAACAGGGCTAACTTGTAGAGACAGAATGTCAACTTCAGAATGTTGCTGTGAGCTTGACAAAACTGTGATCCTTGTCTGGGCTGCTGATAGAGTCAATGCTCATTGACTCTGACTCTGAACTAAAATATAAAATAATTGGTTACAACGTTTTTCATCAAAAGATAGAAAAAGTTAGGAACATATGAAATACTATTTTACAATTTTCATTTCTATGCAAATAAATTATATTAAGAACTTCATCATTTCTTTTCAAGTGCTCTGTTGCAGATTGAACAATGTAATTGATATTCAAAATCTTTAATAAGTAACAAAAGTCAAATACAGACTTAATATTATCTAATCAGGTTCAAAATTATGAGACGAATCATAAACAATATTTGTCAGATAAATACAAGAACTAACTTACACGTTTACAATCCTGCAATAAATTCATCAAAAACTTTATAATCTACTTAGGGATATAAAGAATATAAGAAAATTCAGTTACTTTGTTACAAACTGAAAAAACATTTTCTTTAGTTTTTTCATTTTGTTAACCGCCCACAAAGTTTGAAAGCCTATGGCGTTGCAGGAGCGCTGTGAGAGCAAATACATATTTTTTATTTAGTTTTATTTTCTCGAGGCTAATGTTGCAAACACTGCTTAGATAAATCTGTAACAAACTGTTTGTTTTGTTAATAAAGAATTGTTAAAAAAGCTGATACCTGATAGTTACTGCAGAATCGAAGGCAGAATGGACAGGAGTTGGAACAGCACCCATTTTAAGATGCCTACATCCATCAGCCAAGTACACGAAATCACTCTCCTGGAAGTGTTTCGAACAGACATCAACATACTTTGGAAATGAATGATCTTTTTCAAATCCCAAAAGAGACATCCAAATAGCTCTTCTTGAAGGATTATTAGGAAACCTAAAATTGACGAGAAAAAGCATTTTCAATTTTACATAGCGATTACAAGTAATGAAAAAAGGAGACAAACAGGCCCTATTTCGACAAATACACCCCTGAACACATGGGCATGCAAAGTGTGCAAGCAGCAAACATTATTTCACGTCTTTTATAAATTTATAGTAGAAATGTTGGCTATTAGAATGGAACTACACATTTCGAATAAAATAAATTAGTGAAGACACGATAATGCGACGCCAATGATGTATGTTTATAACCTCAAATTCTAGTTAAACTTTATTTTACTTACCGATGGAAGGTTAAGCCTTGCGATTCAGGCTGGCGAGAATACACTTTGCACGCATAACAATAACGCACCATTATCAGCAGGAAATTTGCTATAAAATGCATAAACAATAAAATCACACCAAAAATGCAGCTCAGGTTGACCTACTTACAACAATCGCAAATTTGAATGACAACGTCAAGCATACGTCAAGGGTCGTAAATGCCTGTAGTAAATGGTGTAGCGGCGTTGCCAAGTCGACAATATAGCTCCGTCGTATGTACCACATTCTTATATTTCAGTTTTTAACTCCTCAGGAATTAGAATCTATAGACATTGCTCATTGCTCAAGCATTATATTTATGTAATATATTATTTCTAACTTTTACTCCAGGTTCTATCGTCTACAGGTCTAATGATACTGAAAACAATGGACATGCATTTCGTAAATTTAGCTTTCCTAGGTTGTATTCGGGCAACAGCGCTCGAATGTTCCGACCAAGGATTTTTGTAAATAGATGTGTCTACCTAGGTTTATAGTCGGTGATAAAAGCTAACCCTTTGACAAAGAAACCTAACCTTTCTTTTCATATTTTTGATTTATGTCATTACAGAGTATAATCAAAATCCATCGGCGTCCTAGACGTCAGTATCAAAATCCATGTTTTTATAACTTCCAAAGCTGTCATTGATTGACCACAATAAACGCCAAGATAACCCATACCGCATCCTTGGGTTAACATAACTACTGGTTAACCAAAGCTTTTGAAGTATACCGTCGATTATGAAATGGATTATTTTCGCTAACCTCTAGTTTTCTTTTCACCACTAGTTAACTAACGAAGGTGAAACTGGGCCTAAGGGTTTTGCAATGATTACCGAATAGCCCCGGTAGCGGGATGTTGCTTTACAACCATACCTAAAAGGCCTGCTCATTATCTTCGCAGAGTCTTCAGCTTCATATCGAAATAGCGTCTTTGCCTTTATTGCGTTGCCTCTATTTTTCTAGCTGCTTGCTTTCGCAGTAACTAGGTTTTCGAGGAGTATAGGAATTTGACCAAAATTGACTTTTAGTCTCCTCCTTGAAGGCCACACCCAAAGAAAAATTAAATTGGGAGTTTTCCGTGAAGACCTGTTTGGAATGTTGTTTATAGCGAACAGGCCATTTATAGAAGTTCTCTGCTCCATAGATCTTCTTCCAATGTCGTGATAAGGAAACGTTCAACATCATGCGGTTTGATCCCTACTCTTGACAAGTCGCCACAGCCTTCAGAACATGTTTTATGTCGTTCTGGTGACACAATTCTCTGAATTTCTTAGCTGTGACCGAACTACCTTGATCACTGACAAGTGCTCCACTGGGTACTGAGTACTTGTTTCGTTGCTCACAAAGATCAATCACGAACCTAGTTTTTACTGTGTTCACGCCCTTCAGTGCAACAAATTTCGTAAAACAATCCAGCAGTGCCAAAACATATGCATTTCTTTTCTTGCTTTTCGGAAATGGTCCTGAGTTATTCTTTACCATCATAGGTGATCAACATGTACCCTGAAAAAGGGGTTGCAGTTTTTGGACTTGTATACAAGTACCCCTCTTCCCTTTCAGATTATCTCTTGTTGTACAAGCACGGAAATCAGCAAGATATTAACCTCTCAAAATACTTTTCCATCCTAATAAACTAATAATGTTCGGTCGATCGACACCAAACTATTATATGCAGTGCAAACTCACCTGTCATCATTTTGCAGCTTCCACAACTTGATGGCTCATACCACGTGATATCACCCACTGTATTCCTTAAACCGCGAGAAACCATCACTCAAAGCATATTTGTCTTAAAACTTGCTTTTCCTCGTCTGTCGATAGTGCTCTGGATCAGATCTCACGAATACTTTCAATATTTTTAACTGTAAGTTGGCTAGATAATAACCAATCCATTCAACGTTGAATCCTAAGCACTGCCAGTGGTTCCGCAGACTCATCAGTATCATCGACTAGATTTCTGCTCACACAATCTACAATTCTACATGTGCCATCTAAGCACCATGTCTGTATTTTACTTCAAAAGTAAACTCTTGAAGTTGTAACAACTACCTTACAATTCTGGGTATTATTTGCTTCTTTACACTGGTAGCTTTTGAATCAATACAGTCAGTTGCCACAGTAAAGTTAATTCCAAGCAAATATACTCGTAATTTTCCAAATTCTCGACTATCACCAGCGTTTCTAACTCATGACAAAGATATTTTTGTTCACTATCGAACAATTTTGTCTATTACAGCACGCCACTGGTTGTGGCGTGTGTTTCGGGTTGAACTTGCCGCAGTATGTCACCTAACCCTAGCATCCTGGTATCACTGCGTAGTTCAGTCACTGCAGTTAGGTTACACAGTAACAAAATTAGATACTCTAAGTTGCACTGCAACCTCTCAATCGAGTTTACTGTTTGCCCATCTCCAAGATGGCTGGTCAGTCTAATATTCTCATTTTGGGAGATTTCAACATAACTAAGTACTCCAGTGATAATGAAAATGACAATTTTTATCGTACATTCACTGATTTCCTAGGGTTCGTAAATCTGCCTCAAGTTAATACTATTCTCAATGCAACAGGAAGAATGTTAGATCTGGTTGTAACAGATATAGATTGCGAGGTATCACGTGATATACTGCCCTTAGTGAAGGAAGATGCCCATCATCCATCGATATCTATAGTGTGTAGTATCAATGCTGACGATGAAAAACCATTCATAACTAGTCAGATAAGTACAGCATACAACTTCAAAAAAGCGAACTTCATTGGCTTATATAATGCACTGACATATATGGACTGGTCATTTTTAAACGCAGCTAAGGACATAAATGTCATGTGTGACTTATTTTATGATAAACTTTACCGAGTAATAGATTTATATGTGCCAAAATACTTTAAAAAAGACCGCAAATATCCTGTTTGGTATAGCAAGGAAATAATCCGCAATATCAAAACAAAAAATAATTTACGACGAAGTTTTAAAAGCAATAGGAATCCAGAAGTTTTCGAAGAATTTTCAAGGATACGCAAATTAGTCAAGCAACAAATATCGGACTCGTATAAGCTCTACCTGCAAAATGTACAAAATGATATTATCTCAAACCCCAATCATTTTTGGTCCTTTGTTCACTCCAAAAATAACAGATCTAGGATACCGGGAAAGATGACGTTTGAAGATAAAATACTTACAACACCCCAAACAATTGTAAAGGGTTTTGCGGATTATTTCCAGAGCGTTTATACCAATGACCTGTCAGCACCGCAGACTTTTACGGATTCTAGCTCATTATGCGTTGATATATCAGAGTTCAGTGAACAATGTATATTAAATTCTCTTTTAAGTCTGCCGAATAAATCGACCGCTGGTGAAGACATGCTGCCGAGCTTCCTTGTGAGAGATGGAGCATATATTTTTGTAAAACCTTTGACGATCATGTTTAACTGCATATTGCAATCTGGTATATTTCCGGATAAGTGGAAAGTTGCCAGAGTATGTCCAATCTTAAAAAGCGGTGATCCCTGTAAGGTTGAGAACTATCGGTCAATATCAATATTAAATAATTTTGCGAAAGTACTCGAGATGTCGACATACTCTCTCATTTGTCCCCAAACTAGTCATTTAATTTCCAGTGCGCAGCATGGATTCATGCGCAACCGCTCCACCGCATCAAATTTAGTAGAGCGAACTCAGTACATTTCTGACTCACTGGATAACAGGGGACAAGTTGATGTGGTGTATACCGACTTCTCGAAGGCTTTCGACAAAATCAGTCATACTAGAGTCATACTTAAACTACAGCAGCTTGGTTTCAGTTATCAATTAATTAAATTACTTACTTCCTATCTGAGCAATAGAATGCAATACGTAAGTTATAATGGTTTTAACTCATTTTTATACCATGCAACATCTGGAGTACCGCAAGGTGCAAATCTAGGCCCACTTTTATTTTTATATTTTATTAACGATCTAACTGAATCCCTGGAATGCTGTAAATTAATGTTTGCAGACGACCTGAAAATATATTTGCGGATAAATGATGTAAATGACTGCTTCACTCTCCAAAATAGTATTGATTCAATCAGCAGATGGTGTGAGAATAACAAGCTCTATTTAAATATAAGCAAGTGTAATATTTGTTCCTTTACGCGTAAGGCAGAGTATGTGATATTTGATTATAAATTGGGAAATGCAAGCTTGGAAAGGTGCACCGAAGTGAAGGATCTTGGCATACTTTTTGATTATAAATTGAATTTTGTCAAACACATCAACAATATTGTATCTTCTTCTATCAGAAGTCTGGGCTTTATCATTAGGAATACCAAATCATTTGTAAATGAGATCGCGTTAAAAACTCTTTATTATACACTTGTTCGTTCAAAGTTGGAATATTCATCCATTGTGTGGAACCCTCTTTACCAAAACCATAGAAATCCAATAGAAAAGGTGCAGCGACGTTTTTTGAAATATCTTGCTTTAAAATTAGATGGATATTATCCACCGCGAGGGGCTGACCATGCAGTATTGTTAATGCGATTTGATATTCAGCCACTGGAACTCAGAAGAAGAAATAATGCACTAAGATTTCTTTACAAATTAGTCCATAATCAAGTAGATGCACCCCTTCTCTTAGGCAGGATAAACTTCTACGTGCCTAAATTAAACGCAAGAAGATGTCCTACATTTTACCAGTGTATGCCAAGAACCAATGTGCTAGCGCGGTCACCTATAAATTTTATGTGCACATGCTTCAACTTAATCTCAGACTCCTGTGATATACATCATACTACGATCACTGATATAGTGAGTAAGTCTACAGAGCACTTTTGCCTAACCCATAGTTTGTTTTCAAAGCTATAGGTAATATATCTCATGATGTTATTCTTCAGGTCTCTTAATCAACAGGTAAAAATCCCATAGCTATAATGTCTAATATATAGAAGTTGCTGGTTATGGATTGAATGTATTTCTGTCCTTAATTTTAAATTTTCATTGTATCATTTTTTGTTCATTTATTGATGTATTGCATTGTCCTATAATTGGATTTTCTGTTGGACAATAAAGTATTATTATTATTATTATTATTAAAAGATACACTCAAGAAGATTTGTGACACGTTTAGTAACCAAAGCACAGTCGTTCACAAAGTGCTGTAACTAAACCATTAAACCTAGACATTTTCGAACCTCATGAACATTTTTCTTCACCCACCAATGTTCGCCACCGCTTAGGCCTTCTCCTTACCAGGTTTCACCTTGCATTATTCCAATTCAAATTTAAAGTCCAAGGAATGAGACTAACCTCAACAGATAAACGCATTTCTTGAGATTGAAGGTGAACCATTGCCTCTAAACATTCCCAACAACCTATGGCTCTAACGAAACACTGAATAGAGATCTAGATGTGTCTAACTTGGCATTGATTAGTTTCTGGGTTATCAAATCTAACAGACTTGGGATTTGAAACCATTATCCAAGACCTAAGATCCAAAGGACCGTTCTAACAACCAACGATGACTGGATCTCCCATAGTTTCACTCTCTTACTCTCACTCGCTTACTCACTATCGACGTCTATGTTGAAATGACAGGACCCCAATGGCTTGTATGAGCATTGCTATACCCCCTCAGAACAGCCGCCTCTGAAGAGCTATAAACAATGTCTAATATTTTCACCTCGTTTAAACTGATAGTCTTGTAGGTGCTGACGACAAAATCCACACAGTGTAGTAGTAGTGTAACTATTCATCCAGAAGGATTCATAAAGTACCATCGGCGCCAGGTCACGCGCTCGGCAAAACCGTGTGTAAACTATGTTTATAAACCACACCGAAATACATGATTTTTACATTCCAAAAGTAACCATTCGTATATTGATACAGCTTGGATCTTTACGCACACCTGTTTCTACTCTACGACTTTTACTAAGAAATTTACCTGCACCCCTTAACGCAAATTTCACCCTGTGTAGGTTTATTAACCCGGCAAGTGGTTTTCTGTTTTCGATGTTCTAAACATCGTAGACAGTTTGCTACAGTATACTGTAATCTCTTGCTTTTACTATTTCCAAAACCTGTACCTGAGAAATTCAACAGTACCACTTTCTCATAGAAATATTGAGAATTTTGACTTTCCATTCTTTCGATATAAAGCTAAACGTCGGAAGCTCCTTTTACTAAAAGGTTCCTAACTCTTCCAAATTAAGATAGGTGTAATCTTTCTGATATCTTCAGACCAACCTGAGTTGTTACGAATTTTATGAATCTTATGACAGCTTAGCAGAAACCTTATCTTGGAGTTCTGGATTAAAACCAGAGACAACATCACCCTTTGGCGTTTTAGGTAGTTTTAACGCAACCTTAACCAAATGCTCCGTTGCAGAAGCTAATCTGTTGACGCATCAGTATTAACCTCGGTATTAACTAAGGACAAGATTCGGATGAATCTGAAGAAGTAGAGACTTTCAACAAACAACGTCAAGTTGACTAGACGAATCCTTGTTCTTCCATTAGTGTTTTCAATATTATTTGTAAAGATGCAGAGGTATGATCTCAGAGTCAGTAGTAGGACACACTAGTGTCAGATCTCGAAATATGTTATAGGACACACAGGTATAAGATCTCAAAATATATGGTAGACACACAGGTATTCAGATCAAGAAATGAATTGTAGCTTTTTAAGACCACTCCAAACACTTCATTTAATTCGTCCACTTTAGAAATCGAATCAGTGCTAGTTATCGCTTGATCTTCTGGATCAAAGACTGGTACCATGTCTCCACGCATAAGAGACGGTAGACTTTTTGCGTTGAACATTAACTTTACGGGGGTGTTTATTATAGCCGTCAAATGTGCGATACTTCTATCGGTGTCTGCTTTTTTGCGAAGCACTATTTTGAAAACTATTACTTTCAAACTCTAGTGCCAGCTGTAGTTTACGTCCATGCCAAGTACTCATCACGTACGGTTTTTCAATTAGAAAATAAAAAGAATACTTAGGTTTGATTAAATGTGTCATCTCGATGGGCAGGGAAAATTTAATTTGTATTTGTTTAAAATTATGGAAAAAATGGTATATATTGTAGTGAGCAACTGGTCACTGTCAAAACTGATACCAAATTTAGAAATAGCCAAAGTGATCAAGACGTCTAGTGATGAAATTTAGAACCCAATGTTGTATGTGTGCCCATGGTAACCAGATTCTTTTAGCATGCATGTGTATCAACTCAGAGAGAATGAAATCAAACACAGAAATGTTATGATATGGTTTTTATTATTATTTGTTTCTTAACATTTGTTTTGTATTTATTAATCATGAGTGCTGAGTGTTATGGTTTATTTCTTGATTCTTGTATTTATCAAATCATGAGTGCTTTGTATTTCATATATTTTACTGGTGAAGTATTTATATTGATATGTTGAAATATACGATTCAAAACGTCTTAATAATAGTGGTAAACTGGCTCTTGTTATTGATATTATATAATAAAGAAATGGTTATAAACATTCACAGTCTAAATGATAAATAATAATAATAATACATGGTGGGCTAGGTCTCTGTTCAACGTTTGGGAGAAAAATATGGATAGGCTGTGGAAAAATGTAAAATATCAGCATATATAAATAAATAAATATAACCAACACCTAAAGGAGTAAATAAATGATGTAATTGGATATCTAAAATGTAAGCATAGTATAGCAAGCATAGCAGCATAGCAAGTATGGTATATAAGCATATAAATAGATCAATCAATAAATATAAACAATAAACAACATAAAAGGGCTGGTTAGAGGGAACCGTATAGTTCATGGTACACGTGATTCATCCCACTTACCCCCTTCGATAAGATGATTAGGCTGTCCCGGCCAGTCGCCACGGTTTCCACAACCATAAAATAAATATCGTATATAAATAAAGAGGATCAGTAAAAGTTGAAATAGATACATCTAAATAAGACAGAGTTATCTCTGTTCACCACCCGCCCGCAACACCTCAGGACCTACCTAGAGTAGACGTAAATCAGAGACCCAACACCTCATACAGTCATCTTAAAAGCTCGGATATATAGTATACATTGTGAAACACTTTACAAATTATAGCCAAACCACATTAGTTAATAATACAAACACAAAAGACAACACACCTGCAGATATTCGTGAAAAAGACTCAAAAACCCTTCTGTTGAAATTTTGGTCTCCCGCTTGTTACGTTTTTCAAAAACAATCCCCCGCTCGTAATTACTAAACAAACAATCAACAAAACCATAGCAACGATAACCACAACCCACTACTTTATTCAAGTGTTATTTACTGTATGAAAAGTCACTCATGATCTGACACATATCAAAATATCTGAACAATATAGGATAATCAAATAAATTACTTAACTGAACTTCATCAAATCACTACACTCGTACACTTATAACAACAAATTTTAATATTTTCCTTCTACCATCTTTCACTGCCGTCAATGTCAAACTTTGGCAGCCTGACAGCTAAAGGTGCGTTCTAAAGTATGACAGCCAGGAGCGCGTTCCGGATCACCACAATATTGTCACGACGGCCTCTTTTTCTTCACCCAGGGAATCAAACTCGACGTAGCTTTCACCGTTTTACTTCACAACTTGATACAATATCTCTTAACCTTATCTCAAGTACAACTCAACTCAACTGACTTCCTACGCTACCCGTAGCACCTCATATATACTTCATCGAACCATCTAGAGCATTCGATGACATTTCTAGAATCCATCCGTCATTCTCGAAAACTCTAGACGATTCGATGACGTTTACACTTCAAAAGATCTAACCTAGCACTTTGACTTTACATCATGGATGACAACCAATGACAACTAATACAGAATACCATAATATACAGTATGTTACATTCTTCCCCCCTTAGCGTTCGGCGTCCTCGACGAACAACTTCGATTCTTGTATAACCACAGACATCAGCATAGTCAACCTTCGGTTTTCCAATTTCCATACATAACCTGTAGACTACGTCGTTGAGGCGCTTCATCACCATGTAGGGCTCCTCCCCATGACGTTGTAGCTTCGGACATCTACCCTTCCTTCCGTCGTCTGTTGCAAGACCATACCAGATCGCCTCGTAACTGCGATATTCTTTGCCCAACTTGTGATTCTCATTTTCAGCACCAGCAGGATTCTCTTTTCCTAGCTCTGTTACCATTCTCTTAAGTTGCACCTTTTCGTCTTGCCGGTTGTCCACTCTCGACACTCCCTTCTCGTCACTCAGGTTGCTCTCCATTTCCTTAGTGAGTCTGCTGAGTTTGTCTTCCAGTTGCGTAATCCTAATCTTCTGCTTACCATTCTCGCTCCTGAGTTGCGCGGCTTGATCAGAGCCCCATGACACGTCCTTGAGCGCAGCGTTAAGCTTGGGCCCTACCTTCGCGTTTTCTCTCTCCAGCTGCGCCAGTATCTGCTTCAAATCTACATCGTCGTTTTGCATCGCTGATATTTCGTATACACCTTTGTTTGCATTTTCAACGACTTTGTTCGGATTCTTCTTTAGCCTATCACTATCGACCTCGCTTTCCATCTGCGCAATCTTCTGCTTTATCTTATTATGTCCGTACTTCAATTGTTTCATCCCAGAAATATCAGCCTTTGCTGCAGCCAAAGCGTCTTCCAGCGCCTTTTCCATTCGAACGTTCTCATCTTCCAAATTCGCCAGTTGCTCTCTCATCTTATTGTCAACATCTCTTGCCTTATACAAGTCTTCCATGACCTTTCTCACACTATCACGCGTATCTGTCATATCTGATTTCATCTTCTTGATCTCTGCTTCATGATGCACTAACCTTTCTCTCAACCTTGACTCGTCTTCCTTGACCGCGGTCTTTCTGGCCTGCACAATGGCGTGGTCTAGGTATTCCTTTAACGATGCGTTCTCAGCCTCCAGCTGGGTAATCTTCTGTTTGAGCCTTGCATGTTCGTCCTTAACTTGGTCACATCTATCCTCCGCTTTCTTCAGCTGATCCAAATCCTTCAATCTCTTGATTTCATTTTTCAAAGCAGAAATTTCTCTGTCGTGTTTTACGTTGAGCTTTCTCAAGGCTGCCTCGTGTTGGTCACTCTTCTTCAACAGATTATTTTTGTCCTTTTCAAACTTGCTCCTAATACCCATACATTCTCGTTTCTGAGAGTCAAGCAACTGCTTTAGCCTATCCCGGTCTGCTGTAAGTTCCCTCGTGGCTACTCTGTGTTGTCCTTGAAGCTTAGCGATAGTTTCCTCGTTCTTCTTCAGCAAATTCTTCATGTCTCTATCAAACTGCTCCTTCATTGAGTTTATCGTGCCTTGCATAGAATTCATTTTGCTTGCATCTTCATCTGCTTTTCCTACATTCACCTGCATCTTATCGACCTGTATCCGGCAGCCTACTCTAAGGTGCCCTTTCTGCCCACATCTCCAGCACGCAAACTTCTCAGCTCCTCCTAGATTTCTATGAACTGGATTTCTCTGGAAGGTACCGCCTCTTCCTCTTGGAACGAACGATGTGGCCCTGACTTCTGCTTCATCACCTTGTTCTACAGAGAGCGCCCTCCTTGTCATTCGCGTGGCTTTTGTAGCAGCTTCAATTTCTAGAGCTTTGACCAAAGTGTCTTGTAAGGTTCTGGGTCTGGACAGTCTTACGATTCGCTGGACGTCTAGGTCCGCTATGCCTTCGACAAACTGACGAGCAGCAACGTATTCCTGTGTTTCGACGGGGCTGTTGACGAATGCCCGTTTCGCTAAGCTTTGGACTTCATATGCAAACGTGGTTAGATCCTCCTTGGCTTGCTGTGTCCGGTTGTGCAGTTGACCATGTAGCAGCTCTGTTAAGTGCGCATTTCCAAAGCGTAACCTTAGTGCAGATGTTATCTTATCATAGTCACGTAGATCTGATGAGCAGAGATTTTCCGAAATAGCTGCGGCAGAGTCTCTTAGCATGGATGTAAGCACACAAGCTTTTTCTTCATTTGACCAGTTATTCATACGAGCGGTATTTTCAAATTGCATATAATAAATGTCCCAGGACGTTTTGCCGTTGTATGGATAGGGCTTTGCTACTACGCCACTGTGTCTATCAGGAAAAGCGGGTGGTACAGCTATTAAACAACGCTCACCTGCACCAAGTTCTCGCAGCTCCTCTCTGACGATTTCTTTGACACGATCTTCCACTTGCTGTACTTGTTCACGCTCACCTCCACTAAGTTCTCGCGCTTTGTCTCTCACGATTTCCTTGACTTGATCCTTCACTTGCAGCAGCTGTTCCTCAACGATCTTTTGCGATGTCTCTATAGCACTAATACGATGATCTTGATTTTCTAACACCTGACTTACGGCTTGCCTCTGTTCCTCCAATCTAGTCATTACCAGCTCCTGTCCACTTTTCAAGTCACTCTTCGAACCTGCGACTACCTCATCTTGGTGGTACTTCAGCTTCTCTTCTAGGTTCATGACTGCCTCGTCTTGATGTTGCTTCAACTTCTGTTCGAGGTTCTCTTGGTGGTGCTTTAGTTTTTCTTCAAGGTTCACAACTGTTTGCTCTTGACTACTTCGAAGACTTTGTTCGAAACTGGCTCTCATTTCTTGTAGCATATTCATCATTGCACTCATTTCGGACGTCATAGCTCTGGTTATTGGCATGGACTAATGCTGTACTCACTTCTTATTTCCTTTTCTTGGCTTGATTCGATGGATAATCCCACACTTCCGACACCATTTGTCACGACGGCCTCTTTTTCTTCACCCAGGGAATCAAACTCGACGTAACTTTCACCGTTTTACTTCACAACTCGATACCACTGACTATATATCCACTGAAAGACTGGACACTCTGTGTATGAAAATTTGGCATGGCATTTTTGACTGACATCCGCGCCATCTATTCGGATTGCGTGTGTCACTACAATGCATTCACGTATCGATTACAGGAAACTGTAGATATTCACGACCTAGGTCAATCTAAAAAGTTTGGTGTAGGTGACCGACCATAGGTGGGGTAGGTTACAAAAAGAGCGGGCTTTTTGAAATACCATATAAGCTTATTCAGCCTCCAGACAACGTGGTAACTTGTCATAACAATTTACCTTACGCATTCATTACCTGTTTTGAAAATTGACCTGATTAATAAAGTTAAGGCGTTAATTAAACAAAATGGAATTGTCAAGTGGCATAATAATAAATAAAACTATGGCATTGTCCACAGCACATACTCCATTTTCTTTAAATTAGTGTTTTAACCTTTTTAATCAGTTCAGTTTTGAAAATAGGTACCTACTCAATGAGTTAGGTAAATTTTTGTGACAAGCTACCACGTTATACAGGACATTCAACAGATTATGTAAGAATAGGAATATATTAGATATGGATTACTGTAATAAAACAAAACAAACCCTTTTGTAATTTATTTCAATACGACAATTGCTTAAATAAAGTCAGCTACACAAGGTACAAAAGCAATTCATCTAAAAGTAAAGCATGATTTATTCACTAGAATCACTATTTCATGATAATTACAATCCTTTGATGGCATATAATTTGAAGAGTAAAGAGGTATTATTCCTTAACTATTCATATTGATGCAGGCAAGATGTTTGTATATTTGTAGGTTTGGGTTGCCAATCCGTTCTAACTAGCGTCTCTGTATACGCTGATCAGATGGGATTTAATGTCTGAAATAAAAAAAATGTATTTTTAGACCATGGGACCTCACCTTCAATGCAACGGTTTGCCAAAGACAGGGAATGCTGCACACCTTTATGGCAGCATATGTGATTGTGAATAGTAATACAAGTTATATGAGTATGAGTAGTAGTGTTTAGTAATGCATTCAAATGATATATGTATATTTCATGTAGAAATGATCAATCTTGTATTAATTTTGCATCAAAATTCACAATACAAAAATGAGGTGAGCGGTATAAATCAGGCAAATCACTTACCTTCGCGCATCCGCATTCTTGCAATTTGGCGCAGGACAACAGCGTAAATACTTAGAACCCATTCCTAAATACATATAGACAACAATAGACAAAGATCTCAAAAGTAGTGCAAAATTGCAAAAAGACGCCAATCGACAAAAGCGAGCAACGACAATGTCAGTTACGACAATGGCTGTCAAAATGACGTTAGGCGTCACAATTGGGCCACTTCTATTGATGCATCTAGGAATCTGTTTGAAACAGAGTTGGCTGATCAATAATTCACGCAAACCCGCTAGGTGGCTAGCGCTAACCCCGCTACACAGGGTCCTCATTTGAGTTTCACACCCCTGCTCGATACAATATCTCTTAACCTTATCTCAAGTACAACTCAACTCAACTGACTTCCTACGCTACCCGTAGCACCTTATATATACTTCATCGAACCATCTAGAGCATTCGATGACATTTCTAGAATCCATCCGTCATTCTCGAAAACTCTAGACGAGTCGATGACGTTTACACTTCAAAAGATCTAACCTAGCACTTTGACTTTACATCATGTATGACAACCAATGACAACTAATACAAATACAGAATACCATAATATACAGTATGTTACAATATCAATGTTTTTTTCTTTGGTAATCCCACTTTGTAGGAGATAAATTAAAAAAATGAATGATCATTGTGGGCGTGTTTTAAAACATTTAATAAGGTAGTAATTCAATCAATAAATAAACGACCAAAATAAACTAAGCAAGATCACAATGAAATATTTAAACAATAACTTACTAGAACTACCTAATTTAATATCAATAACAGGTTGAGCCTGCATCAGGAAAAACGCGTGATGACTCATCTGGAAATTAAATAAAAAGATACATGAGTAACCAATACAGTGAAGAAGAATTAATTTTAAAAGTAGGTTTAATTGAAGATCGTAGCGTTATTTTATAATGGTGTGATTTGCATAACCTACAGGTTAGCAATTGTTATAATTTACACAGATAAACATAAATAGGTACAGACCAAATGACTCTTCAAACACCAAATAGGTAGATGAAATAATATGCAGGATAACATACAAATTGTGTAGTCATACAAATCACACAGAAAGTAAATCAAGCATCTCTCGGGTCATGGGTATTAAGGGTCAACTCGCGAAATACATCTCACAAAAGAATACATGGAATAGTATACTGTGTAATTATACAAAAAGCATATAACAAAACTCGAGCAACTCTTGGGTCTTTGGTATTAAGGGTCAACTCGCGAAATATCTCTCCAAGAGCTCCAAACACTAGAGCGGAAAATTATCATGATAACTGTGAGGCCAACTCACTAAGAAACTAGAGGTCAACTCGCAAAGTATCCACTCCTTTGTACTAGTTCAGAACGAAGGGTGAATTCGCGACGTGCTTCGAGATTGTTACCTGTTTTCATATCGCAGACATTCAATAGTTGAGTTACCAAACCATTAGTGATATAAATATGTGTATGAAGGTTTAGTCAATTGGCTAGTAAACTAGTCTCAAATGAATTAATAAAGTGAATCAATATATCAATGAATAAAGATACAACTAGTAGAATTGAGTACTTTGTGTGAGATAAACTCACCCAAGCTGTTGCACAATCACGAACAATTCACAAGACCACTTTATTGTAGGAATTATAACTCCCAAGATAGACTCCAAATAAACACTCGCATGCAGCATTAGCGTGGTTACTGTCCGCTGCCACCTGCGAACGCGCCAGCTATAGTCGTGTGCAATTATGGAATTTAATATTACTATTTAAAAGAATTGCCCTATTAGCCCTTTGCAACCTAAAAGTAGCCAGTTGCCAGTTCGAAATTATCATTAGGCAATGAACACTTGACATCGCATATTTGGATCTGATTTCCAGTCAGTCTTGGGGGTTTTGACTTACCGGAACATACATTTCACGCATAATGTACTGGACTATTAGGGACCCTTCCGACACGAACCGATCACGCACGCGGGCTTGTTTTCATTTGGTCTAGCTTGGTTGTGAATACAGTATAGGTACTATATGAAATGATATTTCTGGTCGATTAGTCTGGAGGAAAGGACGTATTTTCAGGCAGGAATTAAGTAAACATTATACAACTTTGGACCTTATTTCAATGTAACAGACCGCCTAAATTATTGTGAGGCTCATCAGACTGTTTAGAAAGTAATATCGGCCAGATATTTAGTTGTTTATCTTACATTCTATTGAAATTCTGTCTGTCCTAACACTTTAAGGCATCGTTTTTTTATATATAAATTTTTTTCACCCTGACAATATGTATATGTGTATGAAAATCACCAATCACTGCGTTGGCCTAATGTAGTATCATACATCCTGTGTTTAACAGGTTGTTTTCTAAAAAGCAATAAAATGATGTAAAATGTAAATACATACATCACTCTCATGGAACCTATTGTTATAATACACTATCCCCACAGATGTACGATAAACTTAGCACAACTAGAACGAGAACGAACGCACAGTATTTGGCAAGAACTAGAAGATGGCGCTGGTTCGTTGCATCTTTTACTAACTATCAGTGGAACGACAGCCTCGGAAACAATATCGGATCTCACTACATACGAGGAAAATCCTAGGGAGCGCCAGAACATTACTGAAAGATACGTACGTATTATATGCATTATGCTCGCACAACTAATTGTAGTAGTACATGTAGTTCAGATCAAGTTCAAATTTCTTTCTTTCATGTGTACACCTAAATGCAAATGATGTAAGATGGTATATGAGAGATCGGATTAAACACTTCATTATTTTCATTCTCACACTGTGTGTATGCCTACAGAAGTTAGGGTCAAAACAAAATAATGATCGGTAGTTCAGAATATATATCGACACCTCCGAAAAAAAAAAACATTTTAACTAACAAATTGCTGTTTTCACTTTTTTGCATTTTTGAGGTGTTATAATAGACTGGTGTAGACTACTTGTGCAAAAACTTTTTTTCACCAGCCAAGGTTTCAAAAAATATGATATACAATCGTCGGCCAAATAGGATGCGTTTTATAGTAAAATAGCTGTAGGGTCCCATACAATCGCAGATAGGTACCAGGCTGAGTTGCACCATAAAGGCCTATACAATTGCAAATATATAGGAAAAAATGGAGTCATGTTGATTGACTTAGTAGTTCCCACAAACTATGATGATACCAGTTTGTCATATACAATTATTTGAAAATTAAGCAACCTTGTGTACCAACAATTAAAGCGATGCTTCAAAGTTTACGTGTGTTATCTTGGACCGGAGACTTTTGTGTGTATTAAAGTTAATTAAAATGGCAAAGAAGTACAAGTGCATAAAAAATGTATCGCTTATATAAGGAATGTGGGAAAGAACAAAATATCGCGTTGGCCTCAGAACGTCAGTATAGGGATATTTTGAATATTAAAAAAACAGATGAAGTCATAGCATGATAATAGAAACCTTCCACCGGAAAAGAATAGTCAAGCAAGCTACATCTTTTCCCCAGTTTTCCGTTTTGCGCTTCAATCTGCAAATGTTTATTCGAATGTCTAGATGAAACAACGCAAGAAGAGTGGCAAACGAGATAAGTAATTGCTACTACCACTTGATAGCTTAAAGACACAAAGCTTCAATTTGCTATCGATTTTTAAAATCATGTCAACTCAAAATGAAAATGACAGTACACTGCCATTGAACATAAGAAAAAGAATATACCATACGCCAGATCAATTCATATAACTTGTAAAAATGATCAAGGATAGATCTATAAGGTAACTGAAATGGACCAGTGTGATTTTCTAGATTTCAATTTCTTTTGAAGTTTCAATAATTTCACTAAGGATCAAACAAACAAAAATATAAACTGGACTGATGTCAAAAATAGATAGAATAGATAAATAGAATTGGAAAAGAGTATGGATTGAAGATCAATATAACAAAAACTAAATTAATGATTGTAAGCAGAAAAGAGCATACCAACGAACAGCTTTTCATAGACAACCAACTGATCGAACGAGTAGATAAATTCAAATATCTAGGTTCAACACTAAATGCAAAATGGGACTGTGACGAAGAAATCAAAATACGCATTGCGATGGCCAGGACTACTTTTATAAAGTTTAACAGCTTTCTTTTACGCCGAGAAACGCCACTAAATCTCAGACTGCGAGTGGTAAAATGCTATATATGGCCAATACTAATGTACGGCGCTGAAACTTGGTCCCTCAAAATCAAATCAATGAATAGAATAGAAGCCTTCGAAATGTGGACGTTACGTCGGCTTTTGAGAATCCCGTGGACAGACCATGTTACGAACCAGGATGTATTGAATAGAGCCTCCACTCAAAGAGAGTTACTGGAAATCATAAAAAGACGCAAGGTAGCTTACTTAGGTCACATGCTTAGAGGCCCCAAATATAGGTTGCTAAAAGAAATTTTAGTGGGTAAAATTGAGGGGAGGAGAGGTCCAGGTCGCAAACAACACTCATGGCTCCGAGATATCAGAAACTTGGGTCAAGTCAGCGACATCTCAACAATAGTGAGAAGAGCAGAAGACGGCACTCTACACATCGTTGGTCACGGGAGCAGATAACCGCCTACACGCTGCAAAGCGTATGGCACCCAAAGAAGAAGAAGATGTCAAAAACGTTGTGATACAAAATGCAGGAAGCACTATGACTCTGACTGACCGGAAAAAAGCCTTACTTAACGTTTGAGAAGTACTACGGAGAAAAAATACCGCTATCGAGAAAGAAAGTTCAGTTTGATAAGTGCGAGTGCAGCTGATTAGTAATTAAGTTGAGTACTGCAACTGAGTCCAATTCTTTTTTGCTGACTGTACAGTAAATTCAGTGGTTAGCCATCGACCAGCACGTAAGGACGTTCGAGAAGCGCGCTTGCAAGTGGAAAAAGTACTGAAATAAATATAAACTCGGTAGTATCTAAAACTGAAGTACATGTGGAAGCTGAACTTGCAAGGCTAACAAAATTATAGGTCCGAAAATGGATAAATAGGAGACTCATTCATGGCGCAAGCTACTAACTATATAAAGAATTGGCTGCTGAAGATACGACAGAATATTACTCTTTGCTCTAAGGTTGAGTGAAAAGTCCTTTAATATACTACTAAACCTCGTTGTACCCGTCATCCAGGTATGCGATATATGTACGAAACACTAAACTGTCTTTTCAGACGCGTTTAGTGGCAAGCACGCTGCAAGTGCGCTCGCAATCCACTCGCAAAAAAATAGAGCACGCTGCTAGTCACCTTCTTACTACGCATCTAACTAAGCTAGCTGTTCACTTCTATTTTCTTCTTATCACGAATCACCTGCACTGATCACTAGTCAAAGTGAATTCAGGCCTTAATACGGTGGGATCTGTATTGAAATATTATTATTATTATTAATAAAACAAAACAAAAAGATGCAGCCCGCGCTCCGACACACCGAGCTGCTGTTCCATTACCCAGTGACAACTCCTCACACCGTGAGGTGGGCAATCACTGTGTCCGCGAAACGTGCGCCCTAAGTAGACGAAGGGACCCAAGGATGACTACCTTTTGCATTCTGGCGGCTAAGATGTGCGCCGCCGCAAGCAACACCAGTATTTTGCGCAGCAGACTTACAGTGTAGTCTGGCCAGAGCCTGCGAAGTTGTCCGAGCAACTTCTGATATTTAGTCCGCTTTTCCTCCTCCTTAGAGACGATGTTCACCTCGGCAGGCGCCGAAAACTCAATAACGAACATCGTCTTCTGTTGGTGGTCGAGAAGGACTATGTCGGGCTTGTTTGCCTGTACAAGCTCGAGCGTGGGGAACGAGTAGTTCCAGTAAATCCGGCATCTCTCGTTCTCCACAACGGACCCTATATCCCCTGGAGCGTATGGCAGCACCGGTGTCTCATCGATACCGTATGAGTGCCTTAAATGATAGTAGAGCACTCGTAGAGCCGCGTTGTGCCGATGGACGTAAGCCGTCCCAGCGTACGTCTTACACGCCAACAAGAGATGGATAAGCGTCTCTGCGCCTGTCGGCAAGCTCTACAAAAGGTGTCGGGTACATCTACACCCGTAACCCTTTTACGGTAAACCAAGGTATACT
This sequence comes from Callosobruchus maculatus, assembly GCA_951848785.1. Classification (NCBI taxonomy): domain Eukaryota; kingdom Metazoa; phylum Arthropoda; class Insecta; order Coleoptera; family Chrysomelidae; genus Callosobruchus; species Callosobruchus maculatus. The sequence goes on from CATOUR010000103.1 coordinate 1,491,379, forward strand.
GTGTAAGGCTTTCGCGGCCATCGTCCAATGAATTTGTGGTTCTTGGGTTTTTAGGCCGGCGTCGTTTAGCGTTAAAGCTTGACGTTTCGTGAAATAGCTTCTGAAGCTGCCATCCACTCGTGGTGGCGAAACGTCAAGCTTTAACGCTAAACGACGCCGGCCTAAAAACCCAAGAACCACAAATTCATTGGTACACCAAGGTGTTGAAGACACCGTCTTGGCAAGCGATTATAAAGCCCTCAGTCTCCGACTTCAACCCACTAGACCTTAGGGAAGAGAAGGTCAACTGCTCAGACAAGCCATGCTCTTCCAGATGTTTGTAGAAGATTCCATGCATTGGCTTATCTTTATGAAGTCTTAAAAGGAAGTCGACTTCGGCAGTTTTAATGTGGGATTTTAATTGTGCGAGAGCAAGTTCCATAATAGACTGCTGACACCTCCGCCAAAGTCGAGTGTGAGGCTGAGCTCCTCGGCTGCTTGTTTCGCGGCGTAAAAAGAAAGGCTCCTTTACCCACATTCTCGTGCTCTCACAGAAAGCGGATCAGGGGATCGGTGCTGTTCGTTAGATAGCAGGCAGTGGCCAGTACTACCCTGTTGTGCAGACGCTCCAAGCTCGATAGTCCACGCCCTCCCAGGTGGCGCGGGAGGTATATTCGCGGGACATTTCCCCGGTACCACCCATATCTGGGAGGCATTCTCCTTACCGGCACCTTGGAGAGGCGCCACTGAGAGGGTCTAGCAACCCCTCACGGGGGTTGCTAGATCCCCTGGTTATTATTATTATTAGGTCTGTTTTTACAGCAATTACAAACTAGTCAGCGTCAATTTGATTGGCCAGTACTAGTCAGAAATAGTTTGACAACTGCAATGGGGAATACTGATTGGCTCTGTCTGGTTTGTGATTCTCTGTAAAAACAGACCTAATAACAAGTGTTGACGGGCTGTGCCAAGTTAACACCAGGACTATTATTGACCGGAATTTAGGAAGGATCGCACAATATTACGGGTCTTCAGGATTACAGACTTTTGGAATACTTTGTGTAACTTTTCGTCCAAGCCCAACTTTTGAAAGTGTTGTGTAAACATGAGTGTAAGGCCTGACAAGAACATAATGAGGGGGACAATAGTGACCTTCTTTTGTTTTGTTTCCAAAGTAGTTTTATTTCCATGGCAAGGTCCGTGTATTTAGGTATCTTCCGAGCGTAGGTGTTCAGGATATTCACATCGTTGGGAATGGCCATATCTATCAAATAGATAATTTTGTCGGACTTTGACTGGAAAACTGTATCTGGTCTATTGGTTGGCATATTCTTATCTGTATGTATTTCAACGTCCCAGTATAGTTTGTATCGATCGTTTTCGAGTACTGATGTCGGAGTTAATTATTGTAGTATGTATCTGTGTTTGCTTTTAGTTTGTTTGCTGTGGTGTGCTTGATGTATGACCTTTCTTTTATTATAGAGGGTTTAGGAAATCGGCTTGATCGCAAGGACAGAAAACACTCACACACCCGGAAGTGTAAGAGAGAGTCTGCCCGCCCGACGTTGAACCAGCTTGAGTCCTCTGATCACATGTCCAATGGACGCAACCACGTCCATCCGACATGTCATCGCGGCCCGACCCACTAAAACCCATTCTCTCTTCCTTACCTCTGATGCTATATATCTCCGTCTGCACCGGGCATCATCGTGAACGATATTCTTCGCAGTGCAAGATGAGGTAATGATTAAAACCCATTTATGAATAACTTCCAATCCTCATTTATCCTTGAAAGCGCTCCTCTTTCTCCTTTACAGAGAGTATTTTGTTGACCATCTCATGTATGATGGTCCATGCCTCTACGCTGGACAACATCAGCGGGACCATAGTCTCTGGGATCAGCTCTCCATCCAGTTTTTGACTTGCCTCCTGTCTGTACGCCCCCCATCGGTCGCACAGAAACAGGACATGCTCGGTCGTATCTTCCACCTCGCAGTGCAAGCATCTTTCGTCCACCACCCGTTCTATCCGTTTCCTATACACTCGAAAAAGCTCGTGCCCAGACAGTGCCTGCGTTAGGAGATAGGACGTCTGCCGATGACTGCATTTCGCCCATTCTTTTATCGACGGTATTAGTCGTTTCGTCCACTGTCCGACATCAGTGGACTCGTTCCATATGCTTTGCCACTTACTTGCTGTCAGCCTTTGAGCCTCAGCTCGGCTTATCGCATTGCCTGCTTGACCATGGCGGATCAGTGTCCTCTCTGCGGCCAGCAAGTATAATGGTGGTATCGCCGTTATAACTTGCAAGGCTCTTGTAGATACCGTGCGATAAGCACTGGCCACCCTTGGCAGAGACTTTCTCTGCAAGCTGTCTAAGACCTTCTGATACCTTTTTCCTTTTCGTGGTTCTACACCACACAGGAGCTCCGTATAGGACGACCGACTGTACAACCTGGCACAGTAGTGCCTTTTTGTTGCTACTGGGCCCTCCTACATTTGGCATCAGTCGCGACAGTATCGCCGCCTTCTTCTCAGCCTTTGTCACTACTCGTTTAAGGTGTTCTCATAACACCTCTCGTTATCCAGTGTAACTCCGAGGTACACTATGGACTTGCTTGGTAGGACCTGCACTCCCTTTAGTTGGAAGACCACGTTAGCTCACTTGCTCCTTGGGCCGCGCATTATAACTGCCTCTGTTTTCTCAGGAGCCAACTTAAGCTTGTGATCGCACATCCACCTGTCAATCTTGCACAGTGATGCATTGGCTTTATGAACCAGCTCTGCCTGTTCATTTGCCACAATAACTAGTGCCAGATCGTCAGGGTATGCTACCGCCTTTACGCCGGTGGGTAGCGGTGTATGAACTTGGCCGCAGAGTTATGCCTGGGTGTGTATTCGGTACCGGCAAGAGTTTTGCATCCGCTTGTTATGTGATATATTGTTTCTTTTTGTTGGTGACACTTTCTGCAATTATCGTCTGTTACGGATGGATCTTTAATTACGTATTTCTTCTAGTTCCTCGTCTCAATTACTTTGTCCTGGATAGCAAGCATAAATCCCTCAGTTTCTGGAAAGAGCAGACTATACTGCAGCCAGGTGTATGTTTTTTTCATTTATGTGGTCTTGTGTAATACAGTATCTACGTTTGGCATGGAGTAGTTTCTGCGACCAGGTGTTTATTTTTTCTTGTTGTGATGGTGTGGGATTATGTGTGTCTGCGGCGTGATCTGGACATGATAGGTTAAGTGGTGTATAGTTTTTGTCTGCTTTGACTATTGCTCTATGTAGGTTTGTCTGTTTGCATTGGAAGAAATGTCTGAGTGTTTTTATTTGTCTTGTGCGGAGCGACTGTACATATATATAATCCTCTGCCTCCTTGTTTCCTGTATATGGTTAGTCTTTCTTTGCATGCGTTTGGATGTGACATTTGGTGTTTTATGAGTTCTGTCCGTATGAGGATGTGGATGTTTTCTGTATCAGTGTGTGACCACTTGATGATGCCGAAGGAGTATGTGAGGACTGGTATCGCAAATGTGTTGACGTTATTATTTATTCTGATTTTCCAAGTTTCTCTCGCATGACTGCGGTAGCAACAAATGTTGACGGCATGTGCCAAGTCAACACCTGAACTATTACTGGTCTGAATTTAGGAAGGATCGTATGATATATTGTAGGTGTGGTGTGAATGTGGAACAATAATAACTTGTCCGACATGTCATCGCGGCCCGACCCACTAAAACCCATTCTCTCTTCCTTACCTCTGATGCTATATATCTCCGTCTGCACCGGGCATCATCGTGAACGATATTCTTCGCAGTGCAAGATGAGGTAATGATTAAAACCCATTTATGAATAACTTCCAATCCTCATTTATCCTTGAAAGCGCTCCTCTTTCTCCTTTACAGAGAGTATTTTGTTGACCATCTCATGTATGATGGTCCATGCCTCTACGCTGGACAACATCAGCGGGACCATAGTCTCTGGGATCAGCTCTCCATCCAGTTTTTGACTTGCCTCCTGTCTGTACGCCCCCCATCGGTCGCACAGAAACAGGACATGCTCGGTCGTATCTTCCACCTCGCAGTGCAAGCATCTTTCGTCCACCACCCGTTCTATCCGTTTCCTATACACTCGAAAAAGCTCGTGCCCAGACAGTGCCTGCGTTAGGAGATAGGACGTCTGCCGATGACTGCATTTCGCCCATTCTTTTATCGACGGTATTAGTCGTTTCGTCCACTGTCCGACATCAGTGGACTCGTTCCATATGCTTTGCCACTTACTTGCTGTCAGCCTTTGAGCCTCAGCTCGGCTTATCGCATTGCCTGCTTGACCATGGCGGATCAGTGTCCTCTCTGCGGCCAGCAAGTATAATGGTGGTATCGCCGTTATAACTTGCAAGGCTCTTGTAGATACCGTGCGATAAGCACTGGCCACCCTTGGCAGAGACTTTCTCTGCAAGCTGTCTAAGACCTTCTGATACCTTTTTCCTTTTCGTGGTTCTACACCACACAGGAGCTCCGTATAGGACGACCGACTGTACAACCTGGCACAGTAGTGCCTTTTTGTTGCTACTGGGCCCTCCTACATTTGGCATCAGTCGCGACAGTATCGCCGCCTTCTTCTCAGCCTTTGTCACTACTCGTTTAAGGTGTTCTCATAACACCTCTCGTTATCCAGTGTAACTCCGAGGTACACTATGGACTTGCTTGGTAGGACCTGCACTCCCTTTAGTTGGAAGACCACGTTAGCTCACTTGCTCCTTGGGCCGCGCATTATAACTGCCTCTGTTTTCTCAGGAGCCAACTTAAGCTTGTGATCGCACATCCACCTGTCAATCTTGCACAGTGATGCATTGGCTTTATGAACCAGCTCTGCCTGTTCATTTGCCACAATAACTAGTGCCAGATCGTCAGGGTATGCTACCGCCTTTACGCCGGTGGGTAGCGGTGTATGAACTTGGCCGCAGAGTTATGCCTGGGTGTGTATTCGGTACCGGCAAGAGTTTTGCATCCGCTTGTTATGTGATATATTGTTTCTTTTTGTTGGTGACACTTTCTGCAATTATCGTCTGTTACGGATGGATCTTTAATTACGTATTTCTTCTAGTTCCTCGTCTCAATTACTTTGTCCTGGATAGCAAGCATAAATCCCTCAGTTTCTGGAAAGAGCAGACTATACTGCAGCCAAGTGTATGTTTTTTTCATTTATGTGGTCTTGTGTAATACAGTATCTACGTTTGGCATGGAGTAGTTTCTGCGACCAGGTGTTTATTTTTTCTTGTTGTGATGGTGTGGGATTATGTGTGTCTGCGGCGTGATCTGGACATGATAGGTTAAGTGGTGTATAGTTTTTGTCTGCTTTGACTATTGCTCTATGTAGGTTTGTCTGTTTGCATTGGAAGAAATGTCTGAGTGTTTTTATTTGTCTTGTGCGGAGCGACTGTCCATATATATAATCCTCTGCCTCCTTGTTTCCTGTATATGGTTAGTCTTTCTTTGCATGCGTTTGGATGTGACATTTGGTGTTTCATGAGTTCTGTCCGTATGAGGATGTGGATGTTTTCTGTATCAGTGTGTGACCACTTGATGATGCCGAAGGAGCATGTGAGGACTGGTATCGCAAATGTGTTGACGTTATTATTTATTCTGATTTTCCAAGTTTCTCTCGCATGACTGCGGTAGCAACAAATGTTGACGGCATGTGCCAAGTCAACACCTGAACTATTACTGGTCTGAATTTAGGAAGGATCGTATGATATATTGTAGGTGTGGTGTGAATGTGGAACAATAATAACTTTGTTTTGTTTCCAGAGCCGTTTTATTTCTATGGCAAGATCTGTGTATTTAGATATCTTCCCAGCGTAGGTGTTTTGGATATTCATATCATTGGGAATCGCAATATCTATCAAATGGATCACTTTATTTGCCTTTGACTGGAAACCAATATCTGGTCTATTGGCTGGGATGGTTTTGTCTGTGTGTATTTTTATGTCCCAGTATGGTTTGAATTGATTGTTTTCGAGTACTGAGGTGGGTGTGTAATTATAATATGGATCTGCGTTTTCAGTTTGTTCGTTCTGGTAGTGCTGCTTGATGTATGAGTTTGGCTGCAGAGTTATGTCTGGCTGTGTACTCAGTTCCAGCGAGAGTTTTGCATCCACTTTTTGGTTTTGAGGTTTGGTTTTTTCGTTTGTTGTGGAAAAAATGTCTGAGTGTTTTTATTTGTTTTGTGTGAATCGAATGTATGTCTATTATTATTATTCATCTGACTTTCTAAGTTCCTCTCGCATAATTGCGGTAGCAACAAGTGTCGACGGGCTATGCCAAGTCAACACCCAGACTATTATTGGTCGGAATTTAGGAAGGATCGCACAATATTACATATCTTCAGGATTACAGACTTTTCGTCCAGGCCCAGTTGTTGAAGGTGTTGTGTAAACGTGTTTGGTGTAAGGCCTGAGACCGACATAATGAGGGGGACGATCGTGACTTTGTTTTGTTTCCAAAGTCGTTTTATATCCATAGCAAGGTCCTTGTATTTAGATATCTTCCCAGCGTAGGTGTTTTGGATATTCACATCATTGGGAATGGCTATATCTATCAAATAGGTAATTTTGTCGGCCTTTGTCTGGAAAACTATATCTGGTCTATTGGCTGGGATAGTCTTGTCTGTATGTATTTCAACGTCCCGGTATAGTTTGTATCGAATGTTTTCGAGTACTTATGTCGGAGTGTAACTGTAATTTGGTTCTGTGTTTTCTATCAGTTTGTTTATTGTGGCTAGTGCTTGGTGTATGACCTTCGCCGCAGAGTTATGTCTGGCTGTGTATTCGATACTGGCAAGAGTTTTGCACTCGCTTGCTATGTGATCTATTGTTTCTTTTTGTTGGTGACATCCTAATTTGCTAAGTTCATCTCGCATGATAGCGGTAGCAACAAGTGGTGACGGGCTGTGCCAAGTCAGCACCTGAACTATTACTATAATTAGGGGGACAATATACTTTTTTTATGGACAGCCTCCCACAAATGCTAAATGCCTATGTCGCTGTAGAAGCGCTGCGAGAGGATAAGTGTCGGTGCACGTTGGATTTGAAGCGCTGCAGGTTGTAGCCGGCGGGAAACAAATTCCCTGGCAGCTCGTTCCACAGCGTCGAAGTTCTCCAGAAAAAGGAATGCTGGAGGAGACTGGTTCGAGGAGTAGGGACCTTGACCTGGTAAGGGTGAGCTCGCAGAGCCTCTCTAGTGTTCCTCGTTCGGGCGGCCTTTGCTGTTATTACCTGGGAGAGCTCACTCGAACATCTTCCGTGATAGAATCTGTAGAACAGGGACAGGTCAGCCACCCTTCTTCGATGCTCCAGGCTATGGAGGTCCTTTGTGAGGTCAAGCGTATCGATTAGTCTAATTGCTCTCTTCTGGATGGTGTCCAGAAGCTTTAGAGAGTGCTTGGGAGCGCATCCCCACACATGGGAGCAGTACTCCAGCGGTGGTCGGATCTGTGCCTTGTAGAGCAGCAGTAGTTGCTCTGGTGTGTACAGCTTCCTACAGCGGAACAAAACTCCAAGCTTCTGGAATGCCGTTTTAGCAATACTGACGACGTGGTCGTGCCAAGACATGTTGTTGTTGATGTTGACCCCCAAAATATTGACGGAAGGTGACTCGTCTATGGGGTGATCCCCATTTCCAATGTTGTTAAGCCAGTGTGAGACTTCTTTGTAAGTGTTGTTGCCTGGGTACAGCAGGAACAGTGTAGGGGATAAAACAGATCCCTGAGGAACACCGGCGTTTATTGAAAATACGTCTGATGAACAGCCTTCGACTACAACGAACAGCGATCGGTCATTCAAAAAGCTGTTCAGCCACTGGCGCAGACCAGGTGGTAGTCCATGAGCAGCAAGCTTGACTAGAAGTCCCTCATGCCACACTCTGTCGAAGGCTTTCGATATGTCAAGCGCAACAACACGGGATTCGCCATGTTTTTCAATGGCTCTGTTCCACAAGTGAGTGACATAGGCCAGGTCACCCGTAGACCTGTGCTTACGGAAGCCATACTGGCGATCATTTATGATGTTATTATTGTCCAGGTATTTCAGGATCTGTGTGTTAATGACAGTCTCCATAACCTTGGACATGATGCTGAGAAGAGCCACAGGTCTATAGTTTGTGGGATCGGTTTTTTGCCTTACTTAGGGATGGGTTGTACGCAGCCAATTTTCCATGAAGCGGGAACCACGCCTTGCTGATATGATAGTTTGAAGAGCTTGCAAAGAATAGGTGCAAGCTCAGCGGCACAGCGTTTAAGGACAATGGCTGGAATTTGGACGGGACCAGTAGCTTTCTTCGTGTTTAGCTTACAGTAGAATTGGCTGCGAAAGGCCTCCCTAAGATGTCTGCTTTTTCTTTAGGAGCAGAAGCGATGGACTTGTCCTCTCTGGTCAAGGGTGGTATTGAGGAATAGGAAAAGTTCTGACTAACAGCCTTAGCTACAGACCAGAATGTTCTGGACGAACTAGGACATGAGAGGAGCTTGTTCTTAATTTTTTGGTTGTGTTCCTCCTTGCAGTTGTCAATCACGCGTTTACAGTGGCTTCTGGCGTCGATAAAACTGCGGTGGTTCTCGGCGTTTGGATTTTTCCTCCATTCCTTGTAATGTTGGTTTTTAGAGGTAACTGCATCTCTACAACGCTGATTAAACCATGGCTTGTTTTTGGAGGGACGCTTGACGACATGTGGAATATAGGCCTCCATGCCGGACATTATTACCTCTGTTATTTCTTGGGCGCAAGCTGATGGGTCTCGTGACTTGAAGCAGACGTCGTGCCAGGGAAAGGACTGGTAGTATTCCCTTGGGTCGTCCCACTTTGCTGATCCGTAATGCCAAACACGGCGAGGCATTGTATGGTGGGGATCTGGAGAATGCATCCTGCATAGTGTTGAGACGGTGTTATGGTCAGACGATCCTAGTGGAGCGGTTACTTTCACTGTGTAAATTGTTGGGGTAGTTGTTAGGTATAGGTCCAGCAGACTGGCAAAATCTCCGTGGCGGCTGGGGATTCTTGTTGGTTCTTTAACTATCTGCTCCAAGCCGCAGCTAATAGCAAAGGCTTCAGCTTCACGTCCCTCGTCGTCTGTTTTGTTTGAGTGTTTGAGCCAGTATGAGTTGTGAACGTTGAAGTCGCCCAAAAAGACTATCTCTGAATAAGGATGACCTGACTGCAGCGCGTCCACAGTGGCTGAAAGCTTCTCGAAGAGCTCTTTGCAGTTGTTACTACTTGGTGACCTATAGATGCAGCATATTAATTTGGAATTATTTTGGAAGGATATTTTAAGCCATATGATGTCAAATCCTTCCAGTTCGAGCTCTTCCTCTCGATGACAAGAAAGCCCAGATCTAACGTACACGCATACGCCAAACCTACGTCTAAATCGGGTTTATAAGTCATAGCCGGGATATCTGAAGCAATTATCCATTGTTGAAGAGCTGACTTGAGTTTCCGTAAGAGCCAGAATGTGTGGCTTCTCTGTCTGAAGATGATGATGGACAGAGTTTATGTTGGAGGCAAGACCTCGTATATTTGTAAAATCGGCTCTGGACACGTTTCTCTGGCCTTCGGGCCTGTCGTCAGTGCGAAGTTGCTGCGAAGGACGGCTTGTGTTGATAGCCTGATGAGGAGTGGCAGCGAAATTTTTTAAACGAACTTCGCTTAATGTTCCCCCCGGACCAGGTATTTTATCTCCGGAATCTTTTGATTCTAGAAGAGCCATTGAGCATTTTTAACTTCAAATCTATTCAATTTGTCACTGGAACATCGGCCCGGCGACGGAACATGAGCCGTGAGGCCATTTGGTGCCGCTTATTTTCGGGAACCTATTTCTAGTTTCGCGGAAATATTGCGATGTGGGGGTGATCGCACCGCGGGCGAAGCTAAGTGACTCCACGTCTCCCCCCTTTGGCTGATTGCAGAGCTAATAGTACACAATGCACCATCGTTGGTGCGAGGTGTACCATCACCTCTGGGCGATGGGGTCGCCACATCCCTACGCTAATAACAACTTTGTTTTGTTTCCAGAGTCGTTTTACTGCTATGACAAGGTCTGTGTATTTAGATATCTTCCCAGCGTAGGTGGTTTGAACGTTCGTATCATTAGGGATAGCAATATCTATTAAATAGGTAACTTTTTCTGCCTTCGACTGAAAAACTGTATCTGGTCTATTGGCTGGGATAGTTTTGTCTGTGTGTATTTCGACGTCCCAGTGTAGTTTGTATTGATTGTTGTCGAGTACTGATGTCGGTGTATAATTATAATATGGATCTGTGTTTTCAATTAGTTTATTAGTGGTGGCTAGGGCTTAGTGTATGATTTTGGCTGCAGAGCTATGTCTGGCCGTGTACTCGGTTCCAGCGACTTGTTCTGTGATCTATTGTTTCCTTCTGTTGGTGGCATTTTCTGCACTTATTGTTGGTTACGGATGGATCTTTAATTATGTATTTTTTGTAGTTTCTCGTCGCAATTACTTGGTCCTGAATAGCAAGCACAAAACCCTCCGTTTCCGGAAAGAGCTGGCCATCCTGCAGCCAAGTGTATGACTGTTTTTCATTTATGTGATCTTGTGTAATGCGGTATCTATGTTTGCCGTGGAGTGCTTTCTGTGACCAGGTGTTTATTTTTTCTTGTTGTGATTCTATGGGATTGTGTGTGTCTTCTGCGTGGTCTGGACTGGAGGGGGTGAGTGGTATATAGTTCTTGTCTGCTTTGACTGTTGCCCTTTGTAAAATCGTTTGTTTATTTTGAACGAAATGTCTGAGTGTTTTTATTTGTTTTGTTGCGGAGTGACTGTATATCTATAATTCCTGCGCCACCTTGTTTTCTATCTATGGTAAGGATTTCTTTGCATGCGTTCGGATGTGACATTCTATGTTTTGTGAGTTCTGTCCGTATGAGGATTTGGATGTTCTCTATGTTAGTGTGCGACCACTTGATGATGCCGAAGGAGTATGCGAGAACCGGTATCGCGAATGTGCTAATGGCTTTTGTAATATTTCTGGAATTTAGTTTTGTTTTTAGTAGCTTAGTAAGGCGGCCTCTAAACTCTTGTATTAGTTGTTCTTTGACTTGTGAGTGGTCTATCTTAACACACTGATTGAAACCCAGGTACTTGTATGTTTCGCCCTTGTCCATGTTGTCCAGTGTTTGGCCAGTTAATGTTTCCCGTTCTTGATGGCTCTTCCACTGACCTTTGTTGATGTGGAGCACCTTGCAGTTACTCATTCCGAATTCCATCCTTACGTCTGCAAACTTCCGTTATTCTAAGCAATTCTCTCAGTTGTACTTCAGTTGCTGCATATAGTTTTATATCATCCATGTAGAGGAGATGATTGATTTTATGTTTATTAAGTTTCTCATGTCTAATGTTGAAACCACAGTTTGTGTTGTTAAGTGAATTGGAGAGCGGATTTAAACAGAGGCAGAACCACAGTGAACTGAGAGAGAGAGTGGTGACATTATTATTATCATTATTATTATTCGCTGAACATCCGCGTCCGCAATGTTTTCGACAAACTGTAGCGACGTATTCCTGTGTCTCGATTGGACTGTTGACTCGTTTGGCTAAGCCTTGGACTTGGTATGGAAACATCGCCAAATCCTTCTTGGCTTTCTGTATCCGGCTATGCAATTGGCCGTACAACAGCTCGTTCAAGTGTGCATCTCGAAAGCGCAACTTTAATGCCGTTGCCATTTTATCATAGTCATGTAGTTCTAAAGAGGAGAGACTTTCCAAAATACCTACTGCGTTTCATAAAAGGCGGCTGCTTCAACTGCTAAACCACGCTTACCTGTACTATGCATTTTGCAAATCCTGTCTGACCATTGTATTGGCATGATTTTTCACTTGCTCTTCCTCAAAGTGCTTATGTAATGTTGCTAACTGTTCCTCAGCATTCTTTTGTGGTGTATCTATTTCACTAATTCACTGGTCTTGATTCTTTAATGCGTGGCTTACGGATTGCCTCTGTTCCTCCAGTCTAGTCATCACCAATTTCTGTTCACTCTTCAAGTCACTTCGAACCTGTCATTGCCTCGTCTTGATGTTTCAACTTTTTTCAGGTCCCTTGTATATATTTGCTCTCGTTTTGGCTGTAGTTATTTTCATTACTCTGAAAAATCGAGAAACTCCGGGATAAATGACATTTTTATTATGTAAACTTTTTTATAATAATCTTGATATATTTTAACTATGTTAATGTTATTCCTAACGGCGGTTTCTGACTGTTCAGCGACGTTTGTCGTTTAAAAAATTTTGCTTCCACTCCTCATCAGGCTAACAACAGAAGCCGTCCTTCGCAAAAACGTCGCACTGACGACAAGCCTGAAGGCCAGAGAGTCGAATTTACAAATGTACGAGGTCTTGCCTCCAACATAAACTCTCTCCATTAACATCTTCAGGCAGTGGAGCCACACATTCTGGCTCTTACGGAAGCTCAAGTCGGCTCTTCAACAATGGATAATTGTTTTAGATATCCCGGATATGACTTATACACCAGATTTAGACGTAGGTTTGGCGTATGCCTGTACGCTAAATCTGGGCTTTCTTGTCATCGAGAGGAAGAGCTCGAACTGGAAGGATTTGACATCATATGGCTTAAAATATCCTTCCAAAGTGATCCAAATTCATAAGCTGCATCTATAGGCCACTAAGTAGTAACAACTGCAAAGAGCTCTTCCAGAAGCTTTCAGCCACTGTGGATGCGCTGCAATCTGGTCATCCTAATTCAGAGAGTCTTTTTGGGCTACTGCAACACAACTCATACTGGCTCAAACACTCAAATAAAACGGACGACGAGGGACGTGAAGCTGAAACCTTCGCTATTAGCTGCGGCTTGGAGCAGATAGTTAAAGAACCAACAAGGAGATTTTGCCAGTCTGCTGGACCTACACCTCACAACTACACCAACAATTTACACAGTGAAAGTAACCGCTCCACTAGGATCGTCTGACCATAACACCGTCTCCGCGCTATGCCGGGTGCATTCTCCAAACCTCCACCATACAGAGCCCCGTCGGGTCTGGCATTACGGATCAGAAAAGTGGGACGACCTAAGAGTCTAGCAGTCCTTTCCCTAGCACGAAGTCTGCTTCAAGTCACGAGACCCATCAGCTTGCGCCCAAGAAATAACAGAGGGATTAATATCCGGCATGGAAGCCTATATTCCACATGTCATCACGCCTCCTTCCAAAAACAAGCCATGGTTTAATCAGCGTCGTAGAGTTGTAGTTACAACATTACAAAGAATGGAGAAAAAATCCAAATGCCAAGAACCACCGCACTTTAATCAACGCCAAAAACCACTGCAAACACGTGATTGGCGACAGCAAGGAGGAACACATCAAAAAATTTAAGAACAGGCTCCTCTCGTGTCCTAGTTCGTCCAGAATATTCTGGTCTGTAGCTAAGGCTGTTAGTCAGAACTTTTCCTATGCCTCAATACCACCCTTGGCCAGAGAGGACGAGTTCATCGCTTCTGCTCCTAAAGAAAAAGCAGACATCTTAGAGAGGCTTTTCGCAGCCAATTCTACTGAAGATTTCCAAGAAAGTACTCCGACTACCACCATAAACGTGAACTCGAGAACGGTAGAGGTCAGATTTCAACATCGAGATGTTAAAAGCATCCTCCAAAAATCAAACATGAAGAAAGCTACTGGTCCTAACCAAATTCCAGCCATTGTCCTTAAACGCTTTGCCGCTGAGCTTGCACCTGTTCTTTGCAAGCTCTTCAAACCATCAGATCAGCGGGGCGTGTTTCTCGCTTCACGAAAGATTGGCTGCTTGCAACCCATCCCTAAGAAAGGCCGATCCCGGTAACTATAAACCTGTGGCTCTTCTCACCATCATGTCTAAGGTTATGGAAGTGGTCATTACACACGGCTCCTGAATATCTGGACAACAATAACATCACGAATAATCGCCAGTATGGCTTGCGTAAGCACAGGTCTACGGGTGACCTCCTGGCCTACGCCACTCACTTGTGGAACAGAGCAATTGAAAATCATGGCGAAACCCGTGTTGTTGCACTTGACATATCGAAAGCCTTCGACAGAGAGTGGCATGAGGGACTTCTGGAAAAACGCGCACAGACAGACAAACCGATAGACCGACGGAAATGAGTGACGTGGATTTTCGTCATGTAGACATTATAAAACTCCCAAAAAGCGTATTATATCAAAATCGAAAATTTTCGCTATCACAATGCTCCCCTAATCTATCGGCGTAGGAAGTAAAAGAGTTTTTTTTCCCGGAATTTTCCGATCTTCCAAGCTAACTAAAATGACCTAGACTAGACGTTCGTATCTCGACAAAATATCTCAGAATAAAGAAAAAATGAAGTTTCTACGTGGTCTAGAACCGGAGATATTGCAAATTTTTGCAGCGCGCTCCAATTTGAGGTTGTATTTCAAAACCAAAACCGCTCGACCTGACATCCCTACGACCGCGCCACCGCGCAATTGTAAAAACGCCTTCATTTTGAAGGACTATAGTTGCGTGAAAGTTAAATGATTTTTGAATCTATAAATCGCATTACAAAATTTAGTTCGTTGTTTATGATTTGTGGAAATTTCAACTCCAAATGTTGATAAGCAGCCGAGATATGATTTTAGAAACAAAAATGTTATCTTTGTAGCTAATGGTCGTAGAGACGTCATTTTTATATTGGATCAAAGGTCTTTTAGTGAGCTTTTCAAATAACTTTATTGCAGCTAGATGTAACAGTAAACGTAAAAGTTACTGAATTTGTTTGTTAGCAAAAAAGTGACTTCTTTTTATACGGCTTTATTTAACAACAATTTCATTATAAATGAATAACACATTTTAGTTACTTTGTATTTTAACCTTCGATGCATCTATTCCGTTCTATTGAATAATTCTGGGAACATGGGTTGGGCAAGAGTAAATGTTCAAATAATTAGTTCCTGGGATAAACAAGTAAGATATTTCGTAAACTAACAAATCGATCTGGATGATATTTTCTGCGATTATTAAGACTTGTGATGGTGTTATTTTCAGATTAGGCAAAATACGTCGTTTTGCCAATTTCCTCGACAATTGATTGATAGATTTTAATTGATAAAAATCAAATCAACTGCCTTTTTAATAGCTACAACTTTCATAATAACAATTTTATTCAAAAACTTAACCAAAAAATGCTACGAGCGAAAGATTGATTTTTTCAGCTTTGTAAAAAAACAGCAAATTTTGCTGTATATATTATAGTCATCATTCTATAGGTGCCCCCTAACACTAACAAAAACGTTCAAATGTCTGTAATAAATTTTTCCCACTTTACTTTTTATTAGACTAGTCTATAGGTGTTTAATGAACTGTAACTTACCCACCTTCATAAAAACTAGTAAATACTAGTGTTTGTTGTACTCGTTATAAAAATATTGATGAGGTATTGGTAAACGCCGTTACGTCGATAAAACTTCGCCGACTACAGCAACGCAAACTACTTCAACAAAAACAGTAGAAAGTAATTCTTATTCCAGTTTATTTTAGTAAAAGAGGTTCTTCGGATTTTGGGATAAAGTATTGCAGGAGGTTCTTTACTCAGAGCCGGCGTTTCGACTTTATTTTGCGCGTTCTTCAGCGCTACAATACATATGAAGGCGAAACAATATAGGTATAAATAAAACAATAAATTGAAGAACGTTGTTGTTGTGTCTGTGCGCGTTTTTCTAGCCTCGTTATCTCAGTAACCGCTGCATGGATTCTGACGAAATTTGGGTACCGGTATGTACTTTTTTTTTGATGGGGGTGAAATTGGGATAGTTGGGGTGTGACGGTTGTAAAACTGAAAAATTTATTGTATTCATAATAGGCTGTCCGTTGACCTGTGAAAGAAAGTCCTAGTGGTATAATAGCCCTTTTTAGATCCATTCGAACACTGCCTTGCCTACTACAGGAACCAAGGTACTTGGACTACCGGTAGAGGTATATATACGAATATTGCTTTAGGTCGTTCTGTATTGGGTGACGTGGAAATTATGAAATCGATTTTAATGTAACTTTGCCAAAGTATTATTACCGTACCAAGGACTGAAAACGCGTATGGTTTTTAGAAATCGGTTCAGTGACGGCACATCAACAACAAACTTCGTTTTTAGGCGTGTAGGGGATCCTTATCGTTTTCTGTTTTTTTTTGGTGGGGGTGAAATTGGGGTGGTTGGTTGGTGGAGGTTGCAAAACTGAAAAAGTTTTTGTATGCATGGCTCTCCATTAACTTGCGAAAGAAGAACCTAGCGACATAATACACTTTTTTAGGTCCATCGGAACATTGCCTTGCCTATTGCAGGAATCAAGAGACGTCGATTTTTTTCTGATGTATGTTACGTACGAGTATTGCTTTACATCTTTCTGTATTGTGTAACCTTAAATTGATTTTAATGAAATTTCGACACAATATCATTCCCCTGTCAAGGATAGAAAATGCGTATGGTTTTATAAATCGTGTCAGTGGCGGCGCAGCAATAAAAAAACAACTAAAAATATAAAAATATGTCAAACTTCGTTTTTAGGTAATTTGGGGTTCCTGATCATTTCGTTTCATCCAGTTGACGGTCTTAGAATAAAAACTGTGTCGTTTTAGTTCCTAGGGAGAGAGATTCAAGAAACTATTTACTCTAGAGTTTTCATGATGGATGCTTTTTGAGGGCCCCCCGGCGATGATTGATTGCAAGGGAATCTTAGACTAGAGCTTCATGCAAATTAATAAAATGATATCACCGTTATGTGTGCGAAGTACTGAGTGAATGAACTTGACTCCATTTTTTCACACATAAAATTCTCAACTAACATTTAGAAGATTTGAACAATTTTTACAAAATACAACTCGACTAAAAACAATCAAAGTTAAAACAAATTAGAAAAACCGGTACTTTTAACTATTGACAACTTGCATAAAAATAAAATTATAAAAAATAAAAATATATTACAATTTTGAATTCCATTTCATTAGAATAACAATTATATGTATAGCATACATCCTTACCTATCGAGCACAACCCTACAGCGTCAAGGAATAACATATCCCTTTTTACCTTGGTATCTGCTGCTGTACAGTGTGAGAAAAATATGAATATTTATACTTACATATTGTTAATAGATATACCAGGTTCAGTCTTAAAGACTGACAAATATTTGATTATGTTGTTTTGAGTTTAATGTAATTGTAATTTATTGATCACCTTAGGCAATCCAAGGATGTCCCGATTTGCAATTTACAAGCTCGGTAACTTTAAAATGGTTGAATTTGCATGCATCATGTTCCATACAAATTTTGCTTAGGATGCCCACATTCGTTTGAAAAAAATCAACTTTGGTTCACCAGGACTTTATGACTAACCCTGTACAATTAAAGTTACCACTGTTTAGTAGAAAGTCAAACATTCTTAAACTCCGCTTCATAACTTTTTCAAGTATTTTCTACATTTTGCCTAATAGTGGACCGGTTCCAACCTTTGTATACGAATACCTCAATATAATTTTTTAACAATTTTTTCCTTCTAATTTGGGTTGCCTTTATAAAAAAATTAGGAATGAAACAAGATAGGCTCAGTTTTTGACTAAATTTACATAATGGTAAATGTTTTTAGGTGTGGCATCGTACCTTCCATAACATCAAGGACGTAGGCCACCTCACAGTGAAGGTCTACAAAGCGACGGGGTTAGCTGCAGCTGACCTGGGAGGCAAAAGTGACCCATTTTGTGTTCTGGAACTTGGAAATGCCAGGCTGCAAACTCAGACGGAGTACAAAACTTTAACGCCCCAGTGGAACAAGATCTTCACTTTCAACGTCAAAGATATAAACAATGTATTGGAGTTGACTGTGTATGATGAAGATAGAGATCATAAAGTAGAGTTCCTAGGTAAACATGGCCGTTTCAATATAGATTTTACTACAAAGGTTGCATTTTGTACAAGACACCAAGAGCCCCTTTAATAGTGTCAAAAAGTTTGTCAATTTTTCTCCTTTGCAACTTCTGTCCTGAATTATTTGAACAGATTATTTCCTCTTCTTTCCATCTTGGTTCTTTTAGTCAGGGGGTTAGGTCTCAGTTGCCCTTAGAGTTGCCGCGCAGCCTCAAGGCTTATTGTGCACCCCCAGACAAAGGGATCAAATAGAGGCCCATCCTAAGTTCTTTGTGAACTTTGAAATGCATTGACCTATGGCCTTGTGCCTTCTTTTCTGACCTACATTCAGGTAGAAGTCCCTGCTTTCACTCAAGACAGAACATAACATGCTTAGCTGTTTCCTCTGTCTCACCACACTTCTTGCATAATGGGTTTTCCACTTCAATCTCCAGCTGTTGCAGGTGTGCGCTGAAAGTCCAATGGCCAGTTATAAATCCAACCACCTTTCGTAGTTCCCTCCAGCTCATCTGAGAGTGCCTGCGGTATTAGAACACGAGGCCTCAGCCTCATCCTCTTTGACCTAATAATCCCCACCACTCTGTCTCAGTACTTCTGGTGTTCATTTGACACCCAACTGGCCAACTGGTCTTCGCCAGTATCTTTAGGGTATGATGGCATTCCCCATCATTTTTGAAGAATAAGCCAAGCCCATCAGAGCCGCCCGGCTGTCTGTTTACATAGATAGTCATTTTTCGGTATCCTTTATGTATGCATGTTCTGCCGCATTCCAAAATTGCGTCTATTTCGGCCTTAAAAACGGTCGCCAGTTTACCTAGGCGGATGCTCCTGAACCTGATGACTTTTTGGAGTCATGTATCGAGGTTCTCCTAAAGCCTATTCGGATCTGTCACTTAGGTGGCCTTTATGTGGGATCTCGGTGTCCACGACTATTCACATTCTGTCGGGTGGTCTCTCGAGTATGTCACACCGCAGTATCATGGTGTGTTCCATGGCAGGGTAGTAAAACCAGTTTCCATGGCACTGCATTCTATATGCAGTCATTTTTGCCTTTCCGTCTATGTAAATATCAAGAGCAATGCTGCTGTTGCTATACCTTTCATGACGCCCGCTATGCTCATACACGCAGCCTGCTGCACTTTTATGAGCGCTTTACATACTGTGCTTTGATGAACCTTAGACCACCATGCTGATTACCCTGGTGTACAGCCAGTTTACCATCGAGGGCTTAAACTCCAGGTACATCGGGGCGTTCGTCCCATCATCAAAACAATCTGAGATCGCCTCGTGATGTTGTCTATGTGGCAGTTCCAAGTTAGTTTGTCATCTAACTTGACACCCACTTGTTTCACTTCTCTGGCAGCTTCCATCTTGGTTGGCGCTACGTCAAGATGGTTTAGAATTTATGTAATCCTAAACGTCGTAGAAAAAGCAAGTACCTAATGTTTTATTTGTCTGCAAACCAAGAAATCCATTCAAATTGTCAATATTCGGTCATTAAAAATAATCACGTATAATCAGAGGCCTGGCAAAAAGTGCCGATAAAGATAGAAACAAGAGGAAATAATCTATTCAAGCAATTCAAGGAAACGCTGATTGAAAGTACCAAAGAGAAAAATCGACAAACCTGTTTGATACTACCTGAAAATGGTTTAAATTTAAAATAAACCGAAACGTCGTAGAACAAACAAGTAATGTTTTATTTGACTGCAAACCAAGAAATCCATACAAATTGTGAATATTCGGTCATAAGAAATAATCACGTATAGTCAGAGGCCTGACGAAAATTGCCGACAAGGATGGAAACAAGAGGAAATAATCTATTCAAGCAATTCAAGGAAACGCTGACTGAAATTGCAAAGGAGAAAAGTAGACAAACGGTTTTGATATATGTACGTGAAAATGGTTTAAACATAAAATAAACCGAAACAAACAAGTAATATTTTGTTTGCTAACCAAGAAATCCATACAAATTGTGAATTTTCGGTCATTAGAAATAACTACGTTATTAATTTTGCACTATAATGATTTATTTCGCAAATTATGTACGACAACTAAGGCTATTCCTATTAATTCAGGAAAAATTGCTATCCCATTACTTCGGATACGTAACAACGAGAAACGATGGTACGCGCTGAAAGACAAGAAATTACGGAGTCGAGCCAAAGGCAACGGACCGCAGATTCTTCTAGAAATGAACATCGTTTGGAACCCCATTCGAGCCTGCATACGGACACTGAATCCCAAGGAGGAAAAGTATATGCAGACAGAGATGAAGTTCAAGCGTCAGGTGTTCGTGAAGAATGTTTTAAGGTTGAAGGTGTTTGTGATATACTTCTACGAGTTTGGGAAGCTCTTCCAGTAAGTATCAATTTTCTTATGGATCTTCATGCGTTCGAAATGATCTGCATCCGTATGATTAACTTCTGTTCCTTGTACATTTATTTGTTTATATACAGGGTGGACCAATAGTGCGTGGATGGAAGATTGTGTTGTTTACCAAGACGCGTGTATAAAGCCTGTCGGTAAAACTTAATTTGCAAAATTTATGTATAATATATAATCATTATCCATCCATCCAACGAAAATACGCAGTGCAAAAAATGTATGTTTGCGTGCTCTCGATATTTCGCCGAACTGTTTACAGACAATCATTACTGCTTCTAGCGGCGACAAATTGACACAGATGCATGAAAGGGAATCACACAATGACTTCCAATATTTATATGCCTGAGAGCTCGCCCAAAATTCAGTTTTGCAAAAAGTAACCAACTAAAATCTACCATCGTGACTATCATTTACCAAGTGAACCACAGTGAAACATAGAATAACCCTGTTTCGCAAAAAATCATGCCACTTAATTCGTTTTTGCAAAACGTAATAATGTTGAAGCCGGATTCACGACTTGTGTAGGTACTTGACAAATATTTGTTATTAGCATATAAATACTTGAAATGCGGTGTAAGACGTTTACTTGGACAATTATTTGCCGTTCTTCACGCTCCAATTTTCTGTCGGTAAAAATTATCAAAGTCAACGGAAATACAATTATTGATACACTTGCCAAGTGCAGACTCCACTAACTTGTCGATATCCTCAAACGGATTGCGCACATGCCTGGGTCACCCATGTGGTTAAAAGGGCCGAAGCCCCAAGCCCCACGGTTCAGTGTGGCCCCTCAAGGGTTATATTATTTGCATTTTATTAATAAATGGTCCCTTAAATCTATAATAGCCCCGGCGTTGATTGCACAAATAATAAAAGTATGTAATTGACTACTGCTATCCATATTGGCTGCCACACGTGCCATCTCGTGCAAAGAGCTAGAGACACACGATGTTTGTATCCACATCATGGTGGACACGCTGAGAGACATAGACAACCTCGAATGGTCCAAATTGCAGAAGAAAATATACTTGCGCTTTTCAGTCTGTGGCGTGAAATTCGAACCGTATCTATGCGACTCGTGTGACAGGACCGCACCTAAAACTTCAGTGAACGAATAGTAAGTCTGTTCTCGCCATTTTTAATTATTCTGCTGCTGGTTCACCTTAAATTAGCTTTGTCATTTCAAAAGCAGTTTTTTTTGCTTCTGTGTCATCGGCTTTGACTGCTCTGGTCATCAGCCTCGTGTTGTGTGTAGGCTCTGTTACTGTTTCCCGGCGCCACTCTAGGAACAGCACTGTGAATTAGAAGCCAACAGTGAAGGCTCAGGTGGGGATTATTCGCTGGGCTCTTTTTATGGGTATTTATTTCTGATTGAGAAATTTAGAAAAAAATATTCGCCTCTAACGAAAATTGAACCCGGGACCTTCCGGTCACAAGCCCTCGACTCTAACCACTGAGCCAACCCACCACCCTTTAGAAATTATAAATGCGGGTTTAACACGAGCTTTGTTAAACTTAAGCTTTGCTAAGCTCAGGATTATAGTCGACACCCGTTGTACAATCGTTGGCTTAGTTAATTCCGCTTGTTAATAAAATTCACTACGGTTGGCACCAATGAAGCAATACGTACTGTTGTAATTATCTGATAAATTACCCTTTTTGGTTAGACACTTCTGACAGTTTGTGTCAAATTCGGGCAAAGGCCGTTTCTGCCTCTGTTTTTTTTATTTGCTCTCTTTGTTAAATTAGACACACATCTTTTAAAAATATAACCTAATAAAGTGACAATAAATTTGAAGAAATTTGACACATCATATCATTTATATCAGGTTAGGTTTACACTTCAGCTATACAGCTAAATTCAGATGCACACGAAATCCGACGATACGACGGTACGAAACTGTTCCTGTTGGTTGAAATATTCAAAATGATGTCAAATCAACATATTTCAACCAATACGAACAGTTTCGTACCGTCGTATCGTCGGATGTCGTGTGTATCTGAATTTAGCTTTACCCTGTTACCCGATACTCTAAACTGTCAGCCGTGTCAACAGCGAACAGCTTTTCCGCTAGCGATAACTAAAAATACTCCAGATTGAGTCATGACGTATCAATCTTAAGGCGCTTTCCTTTTACCTGATTTATCTGATAAATCTCACTTGTGACGTCATGACTCAGTTTGATGTACGTTCCTTTTGTCTTCTGAATCTGAGTCTAAAGTGAGATATTTTACCCCCACTTAAGCCCATCTGCACAAGATCGAAAGGTAGATCAGTTGTCTCAGATCATTTAGATGTCAAATAAATCAATAAGTGAGGTTAGAATTTTTTGTAAGTTTGAATTTTAGCGGGTTTTGTGGTGTATGGATAGTCGATAGTGTATGGTGAGCTACGAAAAACGTAAAAAAATAGGTTGTGGAAAGGATCGACAGATTATAGAACCATAGCATATTACAAAATTTCGAGGATTGACATTTAACTGCACAAACACGTTCCTTTAACTCATCTGAGCATCTGAGATTTCCAACTGAGCTGAGCCATCTGATTTTTAAGTGATCTGAGTTAAAGTTGATGTAAAAAGAAAGCACCTTATAGCTTTGAAGGAATGCAGGGCTGTATTGAGTGGAAGCATTACTAATAACAAGTAACTGATACTTGACGACGTTTTCATCTATGCTCTGAGGTCTATGCTTATTTTACATTTTCTCGGAAAATCCGGCGTGTCTTTCAGTATATCAGTATGGCTGGTCTAAATGATGATGATTAGGTACACTTTGAATGAGGTAAGAATAAAGATAAAAGCATTTTTAGCTTAAGCTTCAGTTAAACTACCTTATTATATCAATCTTACTCCATGTACTTACTTTATACTTCTCTACAATTGTACCTTGTACGTTTCAACGTGGTTTCAACCAATAAATATCACACTAGTGATGCAAGCTATCCATTGAATCGTCCTTATTGCTAAATATAGGAGTATTGTGATAGTCTGTAACAATATACTAATCAATAAAATAATCTGTTGCTTTTAACTAACCATTTTCGCTGCGAATTTCTGGATATTGAAACAATTTCTTGTTTACAACAATAGTCATTACTTTTTGGCAAATATTCAATAAGAATATTACTAATACGGTCCTGATCGAAGGATTGCCAATCAACACCACTAGTAAAAAATTAAATTTGAGATACACTTCTTCGTCAGCTGATACCTATCAAATAGACGTCAAGCCAGTTTAAAGTATCAGGTAACATAGTATAAGCTCGGGTTAAGCTTCGGCGTACGTAAACTCGTGTTAAGCTTGGAGGGGCGGGCTAAGCCAGCATTGTACAACGGACATTTTAGGCTTTACGGAAACTATGATCGGGTTAACCCGATTGCTTGGATCACAGATCCTGATGTTCGAAAAGTCATCTAGGATCAATCGTGGTCAGTTCTCTCTTGTATGGTAAGTGATCCCGATTGGCTTATACAGATTAGTAGCTTTTTTTCTTAACGATCTGTTTTTATCCTTAAACCAAGTTTTTCGTTGTTCGATATCCGTTAAATCCATGGAATCATAAATACCACTTGACAGCTGTTTGACAGATAACTGATCGATCTGGATCCGGATCACTGTTTCCGTAAAGGCTAATGCAACTGCCGTAGTTTAACGTCGACTTACCTTAAACAGGAGCTCAAGCTTGCATTGTACAACCGGCCCATTAATGCAGTTCTTTCTGAAAAGGAAAGTCCCAACTTTGAAAACACCCTCTATTTATTGATGTCAAACAACATGTCCAAATTTCGAAGCTGCAGTAAAAATTAGAAATTTGTGAGAAGAATTCGTTGATATGAGCTTTTGCAGTATACCAATATCTTACCTACCAGGAAGTGGACAGATAGAGGAAAACAAGGAAAGCGACCAACGGATCTAAGACATGACAAAAAAATGGAGTCAAGTTGATTGACTCAGTACTTCCCACACATAATAATGATACCATTTTATTGTTTTCCCATTGCAGGAGGCTATAGCCTGAAATCCCCTTGCAACTAAATCATCGCCCACCCGCCCGCAAAAAAACATTCCAAACAACACAAAAACTCGTAAATAGTTTCTTGCGTCTCCCTCCTTAGGAATTCGGACGTCACAGTTTTGATATTGAATGCTTCAACTGAACTATGCGAAACAATCAGGAGCCTCCAAACCGTCTAAAAACGAATTATGAGCTGTTTCTATATTTTTAGTTTTTTGATTGTTGCAACGCCACTGACACGATTCTTCAGAAACTGGCGGGTTTCCCATTTTCGCCGCGATAGTAAATTCTGTATCGAAATTTCAGTAAAATCAATTCAATAATTCCCGCTTTACGGAATATACATACAACGAAATTAAGTAGCGCACTCGTATATGTATATGTTGTACTCAATAACCGAATTCGGCCACTGCCTGAACTTTATACCCAGAACGCGTTGTGCATTTCGCAAATTTCTCACACCGCGTTCCGTGTAATCTTTATATGCGCAGAACGCGTTGTGGGTAGATTACAAATACCCACAATGCGAAATGAAAGAAAGTAGAAAATGATCAGGAACTCCTAAAACGCCTAAAAACGAAGTTTGAGGAATATTTAATTTTTTTGTTTTTGGCTAGTTACTCCGCTGCCAATCCCCCGATTTTCAAAGTTTTCACAGCATTACCTACTAGGACCCCACAGCATATCGCTACCCAAATTTCATCACAATCCAAGCAGCGGCTGCTGAGATTACGAGGGTAGAGGAACGCGACAGACAGACAGACAGACCCACGGAAATGAGTGAATGGAGTCAAGTTGATTGACTCGGTACTTCCCACTCGCAACGGTGATATAATTTTATTTTTCCCATATCATTTAGCTATAGTCTGAGATCCCCTTGCAACCAAATCATTGCCTGCCCGCCCGCCCCCCAAAAAAAACATGCAACACAAAAACTCTAGCAAACAATTTCTTGAATCTCTATTGGAACTAGGCCGATACAGTTTATATCCTGCAAGCTTCAGTTGGATGAAACGTAACGATTAGGAACCCCCAAATTGCCTAAAACGAAGTTTGAGCTATTTTTATATGGTTAGTTTTTTATTATTCCTTCGCCGCCACTGACAAGGCTTTTAAAAACCATACCTACTCATTTTCCATCCTCACCACCACCATCTGAACATTGCCTTGCCTATTACCGAAACTAAGAATTTTCTGTATACATACGAGTATTTATTGCTTTAGATCGTTTTGTATTTTGTAACGTGAAATCTATTAAATTGATTCTAATGAAATTTTGACACATTATTATTACTGTGGTGAGGCTGGAAAACGCGTATGCTTGTTATAAATCGTGTTAGTGGCAGCGTAGCAATAGTAAAAAAACTAAGAATATGAAAACAGCTCAAACTTCGTTTTTAAATGTTTTAGGGGTTCCTGTCCGTTTCCTACCTTTTTTGGGTGGGGGTGAAATTGGGATGGTTGGGGGGTGGGGGGTTGTAAAACTGAAAAGTTTGTATTATTGATAATAGGCTGTACATTGACCTGTGAAGGAAAGACCTAGCGGCACAGGACAATTTGGGGGGGGGGACTGGCGATGATTTGGTTGCAAGGGGATCTTGGACTAAAGCTTAATGCTATGGGAAAATAATAAACTGATATCACCGTAATGTGTGGGGAGTACTGAGTCAATCAACTTGACTTCATTTTTTTTTCTAGTGAGATGAAAGCGTTCTTCTTATAGATGCGTTTATAATCAGTACCATATCAGCACTTTTCGATTTTGAGATAACACGCCTTTAGGGCGTCTTAAGACATCTATAGAACGAAAATCCACGTCACTCATTTCCGTCTGTCTGTCTGTTTGTCGGTCTGTCTGTCGGTCAGACAGACACTGTTGGCGTTTTTCTAGTAACCGCTGCTTGAATTGTGATGGATGAAGTTTCGGCAGCGATATGTTGTGCGGTCGGAGTAGGTAACGTTACTATAATTTTGGAAATCAGTGCATAGGCGGCGGAGTAACTAGCAAAAATTCTAATTTCATTTTCTACTTTTTTTGGCTGGGGGTGAAATTCGGATGGTTGGGGGATGGGGGTTGTAAAACTGAAAAAATTGTTGTATTCGTAACGGGCTATCCACTGACCTATGAAAAAAGACTTAGCGGCATGGATACACTGTTTTATGTCCATCCGAACATTGGCTTGCTTATTATAGAAACCATGGGACTCAGAATTTTCTGATGTATACATACGAGTATTGATTTGGATTATTCTGTATTGTGTATTTTAGAAATTATTAAATTGATTTTAATGAACATTTGACACAGTATTACTACCGTGACGAGGATGGAAAACGTGTATGGTTTTTAGAAATCGTGTCAGTGGCGGCGCAGCAATAATGGGACTCAGAATTTTCTGATGTATACATATGAGTATTGATTTGGATTGTTCTGTATTGTGTATTTTAGAAATTATTAAATTGATTTTAATGAACATTTAACACAGTATTACTACCGTGACGAGGATGGAAAACGCGTATGGTTTTTAGAAATCGTGTCAGTGGCGGCGCAGCAATAATAAAAAAAACTAAAAATATAAAAATGGGAAAATAATAAAACGGTGTCACTGTTATGTGTAGGAAGTACCGAGTCAATCAACTTGACTCCATTGTTTTTCTTATTTGAGATTTCCTTATCCTCCCATTGACATATTTATGCCTGATTTGTCTCAGTACCGTGAAGTTCATAATAAACAGTAATATTTTAAACTGATAACAGTGTCTTTCATGGTATGTTAATTGTACGACGCAAATATTATTTTTATTGTATTGTATTTTTCATCGTCTTTGACTAGTGCATAATTAAAACCACCTTATGTAGAAATTTACTAAACTTTTCGGCCACCTCTACCATAGTACATAATAGTTTCACTGATTGATTGGTACCAACTTTTTTTGAGAACTGACTGCCTAAGTGCCTAGTAGATAAGTAATTTATTGTGATATTGTGATATTATGAATCCATTATAGAAACCAGTATGTTTACATCAGAAATTACATTGAGTTCTTACTTTAACCAGATAAACTACTCACTAAATGTGTTATATACAGGGTGGGCCAATAGTGCGTGGACGGAAGATTGTGGGCTTACTAAAATGTATTTTAGAAACTTGTCGTCTGATCATGGTAGTGAATCTTGAGGGCTATAACATAAAAATAATTTCACTTACATTTTGACGTTTATACAAGGTGATTCATACAAACTTACGTTTTTTAGAATGGAACCACCTATATATTATTGCATATTTGGATTCGTTGGTCAATTCTAGTGTGACCTTATGTATCATACATGGAACTGGGAAGGTACTCAAATTTTACATTTGATTCTATAAACCAAAATAGGTATTCCCATCAAGTCATCTGCGAGTGAAGTTTCCTTAATTAACCTACTGATTTTTCCAACTATAAAAAGAATTCATGTTCATTCGTCTAATCAAAGGTGATGCGTTTCATGCTTGATCACACCGCAAAGTCACGGCCTTCTAAGTTTTATAATCTCTGCGATATTCAATTTTTTTCTGATACCTACTTATACCAAAAATGGTGATTTGCGTCTAAGCGGTTCGTTTAAAGTTCCATGTATGATACATAAAGTCACACTAGAATTCAATTCAAAAAAATGTAAGTTTGATATGAATCACCCTGTATAAACGTCAAAATTTAAGTGAAAGTATTTTTGCGTTGTAGCGCTCAAGGGTCCCTACTATGATCAAGTGACAGATTTTTGAAATATGTTTTAGTAAGGCCACAATCCTCCGTCCACGCACTATTGGCTCACCCTGTATTACAGGAAAACCTATTATAGGAAAAAAATCACCAATATGACCGGTACAACGCTAGAGTGCCGCTCTTTTGACATCAGGTTGCAACGAGGGCAGGTCAGATTTCCGGTTGATTCATGAACATACAGCGAAACAACGCATCACAATTTTTTTTTGCTAACCAATAAACACTTCTATTCTATTTACAATGTGGTATTACATTTAAAACTTGAGACTGTTAAATCTCACATTTCAGTGAAGCCTATGTGTTAAACTACCTGTTGATTTTTTTCCTCAGGAACTGCTTCGAATGGGAGTCCAAAGCCCAGTCCTTCGCAGCACTTGTTATCTGGTTGATTCTCTGCTATTACTTTGAACCATGGATGATTCCAGTATTTTTCTTACTGATTTTTGTTAAGCAGTGGGTTATAAGATCCCTTGCAGGTAATTAAAAATAATGCTAATAATTTAAGATCATAATAATATAAAGAGTACAGGGTGAGTTTTTAGTACCGGCTTGGTCGATAACTTCACTACAGTACAAGATAGCGAAAAAAGTTGTAGATAAAAGTTGTAGCCGGATATACTTCTTGCTCAAAAAATATTTAGATTTATACAGGGTGATCCATAACTACGTGGTGATGAAAACATGCATTTTTTTTAAAAGAGACGCCCTATATATTATCCCATTTTAGATACAGGGTGATGTAAAATGCAAAATCCAGGTTTTCTCTCTTCTTTAAACCTAACCCCTAATATTTTATTATACCAAAGCATTTTATATGCCCTTTCATCTTTGTATAGCACTTGTTGTACCTACATCCATCAGTTTCCGAAATATTTCGATTTTTCGGTAAATTTAAAGTATAGCTTCTATTTGTGTACTGCAATTTATTTATTTTGAGAAAGTACTATCGAATTTGTTTTTTATTTAACGAACAACTAAATTATAAGGTCATGATAGTATTTGATGAAGTCAAAACCCTGAATCATCGAGATAACAAAGTCAAGTATGCTAAGGAAACAATTCTGTAGGCGTGATGCATAATTATCAAGCAGATTTAAGAGGTATACTTTGGAAAATTCAAAGTTTTCAGAACCTGCTCAACAGTTCCGTACTGTTTCAAAAACGAGCTCTAAAAATTAATTCTTCCATTGAAGGTATTTGGGAGAATCTTTGAGAAATTGCCTACTTGCCTCTAGAATATAAAAACTATGAACAGCAATATCCAGAACGGAGGCACTCTGAAATTAATGTGTTTGAAAGATTGAAGATTCGTTTTATTTGGACCGTGTCGTTTAATATTTCATAGCCTACCTGATAGATCTGCTTGATAATTATGCATGACGTCTATAAAATTGTTTCCTCAGCACACTTGACCTATATTATCTCGTTAATCCAGTGTTTTGACTTGATCAAGTACTATTATAGCCTTATATTTTAGTTGTTTGTGAAGCAAAAATAAAATTTGATAGTATTTTCTCAAAATAAATAAATTTTAGTAAACAAATAGAAGGTATATTTAAAATTTGTAGAAAAATCGAAATATCTCAGAAACTGATGAATGCAGGCATAACAAGTGCTATGCAAAGATGAAAGATTACATTAAAAGCAATTCTTTGGTATAATAAAATATTGGGGGTTACATTTAAAAAAAGACATAAAATCTAGATTTTGCATTCTACATCAGCCTGTATACGTAAATGCGTCGCGAGCTTCTTCTATAGCCGATTTTAAAACTAGATGATATTTTTTATCCACCCCTGTAAAAAATGATTTTTGATTCAGTATATATACGTTATACAGTACGCTCATTTGACTGCAATTTGGATATAAAAATGGTCATTACTTTTTAAATACCCTTTATAATGTAACAATACCCTTTGGAAGAACGGAAATCATCAAATCATTGGTAAAATTTGAATATGGAATAATATATAGGGTGTCTCATTTAAAAAAATGCATGTTTGCCTCACCACGTAGTTATGGATCACCCTGTATAAATAAAAATATTTTCTGAGCAAGGAGCATATCCGTGGCTATAATTTTTATATACAACTTTTTTCGCTATCTTCTACAGTAGTGGAGTTATCGACCGAGCCGGTACTAAAAACTCACCCTGTATATGTGTACTTATCATGCTAGTTGCCCAAATTTTCTCCTAACAAAATTCCTATGCTCCATAGAATACTTTGACGTTGTTGTCATCCAAGAAGTTAACATTGACTCACATTTCTATTATTCATTTGAGCAGTCCAAATGAAGGTGGAATCAGACGGTTCGCTCGATTCAACTATCATCAAGCAAATGCTCTTTTCATTTCACATTCTCGTGGCAGGAACAGAATGACATAGAAATGAATGTCCTCAGCCCTATTTCTCGAATGTGTTTTTAAAAGAAGTTGTGCGGCTGGAAATTAATTTACTTCAAATAATTGAAATAAACAACATCGACATTCATGGGTGCGACTGTGAACTGCTAGTAGACATACCCTTGGAGCTCGAAGTATATTGTTAAAGGAATAAGTAAAAAAAGATCCTGATTCATATTGCAATCATCTTCGAAATAAACAAAGTTAGATTGCAACTTAAGAGCGAATAAAGACACTTTAATGAGGAGGAGTATGCCTTTACGAATAAAGCTGCAAATCATGTTGAGATGTCTTGCTAAGGACGACTCTATTGGGAGTTCAGAGTGTCTATACAGAATCACTCGGAATTTAGTCTTATTTTAATCAAGAAGTAGACTTTTTTGTAACTGGTCCACATTGTCTGTTTTGATTTTTGATATCTTTAGTTACTTTCAAATCTAAGCCATTGTTAATATATATTTCATATAATTGGCTCATATGGTATGATCCTGTCTTTGAAGAAGACGGGTAATTTTTGAATACTCAAAAAGCACGTACTGCTCTGATTGTTGCACCTAAATATCATTTTGGTTTTCATAGACATGCCACATTTCATTTTTTGTTCATTGAGGGTGCAAGTGCATGTCAAATGAAAAATCCAATATCTCTCAATTTATTTGGTATCCATGCGGTCCTTGGTTAATTTTGTGCTCACTTTTAGCGAACGATGCTGAATAGAAGACAAAAATGAATAAAAAGTGTACTGTCTGATACCACTGTAATTATTGAATAAAATTTTGAGATTTTTGGGTCATGTTGGTTGATCTTTAGTAAACATACAAGACTGTGCGTGTACTTATTTTTTATGGCTTCAAACATGTAGACTACAAATAGTACAAACTCTCCATTTTACACGTTTAAAGAATACAGTTTTAAAAGATGACCTCCGATCTCCTATATAAATTCTATCACAAGTACTTTGGTTTGTATAAAATATAATTTGACTCTGCGTTTACAAACTTTGTGCTATCTTGCAAAAGCATAGCACAATTAACCTTCCGTAGATCAGTGGTTTATAAAGGTTGTCCAAATAGTTTTAAATTTCGATTGACAGTTATTTTACGCGATTTTTCAGCATCTTTTATTATTTACTTACTAGAAAACAATAATAATATACCTCCATATCTGAACTTATCTATGCAGGTGAAGCTCCAGTTCGCTGGGATGAGCCGCAAGATTCAGATGCTGAGGACGATGACGATGATGACAAGGAAAAGGAGGAGAAAAAGAGTTTGAAAGAACGACTACAAGCTATTCAGGAAGTAACTCAGGGGGTACAGAATGCTATTGGCAGAATAGCCTCATTACTGGAGAGCATTAGGAAGTTAGTATTTCATTCATTTTAGGACAAAATTCATAATATACACCTCCTTATTTGTTGAAAACATTGAGTTGAGTAATTCGAAAAATTGGAGTATTCTGTGGTATTCGAACTTACGGAAAGCCAGCTTTCAGCCGAGCATTATATCAGCTAGCTAGCTCACTGAGACCACTGCCGAGGTGACACTGCAATGCATGACTATGAGTGTGAATCTGAACCACAGGGCTCTGATTACTTATTGTTTTATAAAGAAAATTTTTACCTCTACATATATAAACCTAAGTGGCTCTTATGGATGAGTAGTCATCCATTAAAACTTACTAATTCGTCAATTTAATGTTGCTGTTTGTCCACATATGACTTGTTACCATGATTATGAGGATAATGTCTTTGGAAACAAAAAATAATGGGAGGGTCCTGAATCTGGAAAATATGGTGGATTAAGCGGCTGTTTGTAGCCTATTTGAGTTTTTGCCAAATGCGAAGTTCAAAACAGTATGACATCTGTCCAATAGATGTTAATAATATTCTTCGGCAATTGTTTTACCTCGTTTTCCCCTTTTTAAGGTAACTATAATTATGAATGATATCGCGCTAGTCCCTGAAAATTGTGGCTATATTACATTTTATAATCCTATAAACTGTGACTTGGAAACCAATAGGTTTTAATGACATGTTTACCCTGTATTGCTATCACAACGTGTGTGGATCGTGTACTTTTTTGAGAACAAGGGGATGATAGTAGATTCGAAAAACAGCAAGCAAGCAAGCACAGTGTAGAATGAATCTTCCAAGAGGAATCTGTGTATTACCGCAGGTGTATTACATTAGTGTTGCGAAAACTGAGCACCACTCTATGCAACGCTCCTCCAAACAAAATTACTAATCCAGGCGTAAATCATAGATTCGTTCTTACAACAGGTCTTCTAGCCCTACTACATAGATCTCCTAAGCTCAAGATTTTCGGACTGAGACTATTTCATATTACTATTCGTCATTTTTTGTCAGAGCGATCCGCTAGACCTTGCTCTTAGCTGCGGCCGTGTCGGTCGATCGGTCTGTCAGGTCTTGTTACTAAGAGACCAGACAGAGTCATGAAGAGGTATGGGAAGGAAAAAAAGGAACGAAGGAGAAGAGCAGAAAATGGAGTCAAGTTGATTCACTCAGTACTTCCCACACATAATGATGATACTATTATTCTCCCATTGCATGAAGCTGTAGTCGAAATCTCCTTACAACCAAATCATAGCCCACTCGCCCGCAAGAAGCATCCAACACAAAAACTCTCGTAAATAGTTTCTTGCGTCTCCCTCCTTAGAAGTTAGGACGCCACAGTTTTCTCTATATGCTTCAGTTGGACGATACGAAACGACCAGTAGCCTCCAAACCGTCTAATAACGAAGCTTGAGCTGTTTTTATATTTTTGGTTTTTTATTATTGCTGCGCCGCCACTGACACGGCTTTTCAAAAACAGGCGTGTTTTCTGTTCTGTGTCAAAATTTCATCAAAATCCATTCAATAATTTTCGCTTTACGCAATATATATAGAAAGAAATAAAGCTAAACTCGTATGTATACATCACAAAATTGGTTTCTGTAATAGGCAAGCGAATGTTCAGATGGACCTGAAAAATAGAATTTAAGCTGTTTTTATATTTTTAGTTTTTTTATTATTGCTGCGCCGCCACTGCCACGATCTTTCCAAAACATACGCGTTTTCCATCCTCGGCGGTTGCAATATTGTGTAAAAATGTCATTAAATCAATTCAATAACTCTCGCCTTACGCAATATAGAACGATCTAAGACAATACTCGTATGCATACGTCACAAAATCTATGGTTTCTATAATAAGCAGGGAAATGTTCGGATAGACCTAAAAATGTGTATTATGCCATTAGGTTTTTCATTTACGGGTCATTTTTGCTAATTATGTCGCCCCTGTAGAACGATTTCAAAAGTTATAGAAACATTACCTACGACGACCCCACAGCATATCGCAACCCATACTTCCTCACAATCCATACAGCGGTTACTGAGATTACGACGTTAGAAGAACGCCAACAGACAGACAGACAGACAAACAGGCTGACGGAAATGAGTGACGTGGATTTTCGTTATGTAGACATCATGAAACGCCGAAGAAGCGTGTTATCTCTAAATTGAAAATTTTCGCGATCACAATACTCCCCTCACCTATCGGTGTGGAAAGTAAAAGGAGGAAGTTCGTAGGTTGGAGGGTATAGCTTGACATAGTCGATTTGACTTCCGTAATTTTTAGGTTTAACCAAAAGGGTTACTTTTGAGGTTCGATATCTATAATGGCAAAAAATTAGTTGTTTCCAAAACTGCATGATTTGATTTTAGTCATAGTGCGAGCCACGGCTTTGTGTGTTTGCGAATCACCCACAGCCTCATCCTCTCTCCCCAAATCTAGCAGCTTGAAGGGCCTTTCGTTATTATGCAAGGCCCTTCGGTCTCTGAAATCCCCAGGTGAGATGACTTAGTCGATTTCCCTCTCAGCGGGAATTATCGGCAAACTTTCAGCCTGATGGTTAACAGGCCTTCCGTCCGCCGAAGGGGCAGGCTGAGCTGGAGCACGAACATATCCCTGCCTCCGGAGGTACGCTACATAATCTCGCAAATTCTGAGAGGTAAAGGTGCTATGCTCTGGATTATTATTATTGTTTTTTCTTTTTCTTTTAGCTTCTCCTCCTGGTGGACTGGAAGGTATGTACTGGCAGTATAGGGAAGGAATTGACCTTACCCTAATGCCAAAGACTTTCTCACTAAGCGGCAAGTAGCTAGAATAGCCGCTTTTTGAGTTGGAGCCAGCAACTGTTTAGGGAGTGCTGCATCTTCAAGATATTTTGAGAAACGGTTTGTCATGACTCCTTCAAC
Organism: Callosobruchus maculatus; assembly: GCA_951848785.1. Classification (NCBI taxonomy): domain Eukaryota; kingdom Metazoa; phylum Arthropoda; class Insecta; order Coleoptera; family Chrysomelidae; genus Callosobruchus; species Callosobruchus maculatus. The sequence continues at coordinate 1,526,120 of CATOUR010000103.1, forward strand.
CGAAATGACAATCGGCACAATCGTTACTTCCGACAGTTTCCACAGATGTTTCAATTCCAGAGCTAGATCCTGATATTTAATGCTCTTCTCATCCTCCGTTTTTCTGAGGGTAACTGTTAGGGGCACTGCTATATCTATTATGACAGCGGTTTTCTCTTTTTTGTTTACATAGATTATATCAGGCTGATGGTGTTGTATGTGCCTATCCGTGATTATTGGACCGTCCCAATAGAGCAGCGACCCATCATTCTTCATAACTGCCATTGGAACGTACTTGTAGAAAGGCACAGATTTTCAGGAGTCCGCTTCGTAGTCGTACGTCTGGTGGATGATGGCTGCGACGCTGTCGTCCTAAGTAGGCATCGCCTGCCATACTGGAGCAACCAGCTGTCACGTGCTCGATTGTTTCGCCTAAGCAATCGCTTTTGCGGCATCGGTCTGTGACATTTGTTTTTAGTATGTGCCCCTCGTAGTTCCTTGTGCGGATACATTTGTCTTGGATGGCGCTTATGAAGCTCTCCGTTTCAGGGTGTAGATATCCACTTTGCAGGTACAAGACAGTAGATTTGACATCAGTGCTGCCATTATGTAGTTGATTTGGAAACCTCCCATGTAGTGCCTTTGCTTTCCAATTGTATATGAGGTTGGCAGGTTTCACTGGAGGTCTTCGTTCCATCGTATTTCTTTTGTAATTTTTGTGGCCTCCATACAGTTTATGTTATCCGCCGCTCCTTCAATCTGTTCAATCTGTTCAATCCATAGAGCTGACAAGTTAGACTCGCTTGAATTGCTCCACAGATTTTCCCAATATTGCGAAAATCTTTGGTCGTCAAGTCTAGTGTAGAAATATCCGCCATCGGTGGAAAGGGTCATGTAAAATTTGCGTTGGTTCCTACTGAAGAAGGCATTCTGGCGTTTCCTTTTAGTTGCCTCGTTGTACCTCTTCAAGCGAGTTCCCTTAGCTTTAGCTCCATCCCTTCAGGTACGTCGTTATTAAGTCTGCCTTTGCGCTAAGTCCATCAATTTCGCTTGTTAGTCTTCTTTTCCAGGCTTCAGAAGTGCGGTTTTGCCTGCAGCTGTGCTCAGTGGTCGAATTGTCAAGTGGCTAGTTGTTACTTTCTAGGACAGTGGCAGCTGCCACATACAGAAGTGTACTTTGCTGAGACGATTCCCACTATCCTGAAGCTGCCTCTGCAGTATCTTGATTGTATTTTTTTAGTATCAAGGAGGTGTGCTAGGCTTAAAGATCAGTTTGGGTAGTTCAGGTCTAGATAATGGGTCTGAGTACTCGAAAAATCTCAGGTTGCTGATGAAGTGCGACTCTAATGTTTCTAATAGCGTTTTCGATTTAGTGCTCTCAGGGCAACCATAGATCATCCGCAATCAAACTAGAAATCTATCAAGAGTTGATAGGAGCACTTCACAAATCGAACACAAAAATGACTTCTTGTTTTGTGCAAGTGACGGTTGATAAGGCCGCAATTTAAAATTTAAGTTGTTCTACGCACCGACTATAAAAATTATAAAATAGTCGGTGCCTACCTTCGAATATTAAAGGTATTAAAACCCAGTTTTCCGTATTATGAATATGTGCTTTTTACTTTTCTTGCGATCGCCACAAAGCTGGGCTATTTTCTTCGAATGATCGAATGTTTTTCACCTTTTTCTATCACCCACAAAATACTTCTCCTAGCAGAACACCAAGCCTTCAATCCTGCTCTGGGAGCAGTAAATCGAAAACGCTATAATTCACGTTCATGGTTGAGGTTGTCTTCCGGTCTTGACATGTTATGTTCATTGCTGTTTACGGGCTCAGGTTGTGGATCCATAAGCGCTTGCTTTTCTTGAGAAGATATGGTATTCCCGACTTATCTCTTAATTTCACTAATTTCAGTCAGTGTAAGGTATTATTATTTTGCATTTCTTATTTTTTCTCGCATGGTTGCGGTAGTAACAAGTATTGACGGGCTGTGCCAAGTCAACACCTGACCTATTATTATTCTGAATTCAGGAAGGACCGTACAGTGCTGCAGGTCTTGAGGATTACAAACTTTTGGAAGGTTATATGTAACTTTTCATCCAGGCCCGATTCATTAATATTTAAAAAACAAAAAAGTGCAGCCCGGACTCCGACACACCAAGCTGCTGTTCCATTACCCAGTGACTACTCCCCACACCGTGAGGTGAGCAATCACTGGGTCCGCGAATCGTGCGCCCTAAGTAGACGAAGGGACCCAAGGATGACTGCCTTCTGCATTCTAGCGGCTAAGATGTGCGCCGCCGTACGGCACACCGGTATTTTTCTCAGTGCAGAGAGCAGCGTATTCCTCATTCCACCTAAGGATCCAATGACCATAGCCAGCAGACTTACAGTGTAGTCTGGCCAGAGCCTGCGAAGTTGTCCGAGCAACTCCTGATAATTGGTCCACTTTTCCTCCTCCTTAGAGACGATGTTCATCTTGGCAGGCGCCGAAAACTAAATAACGAACTTCGTTTTCTGTTGTTGGTCGAGAAGGACTATGTTGGGCTTGTTTGCCTGTACAAGCTCGAGCGTGGGGAATGAGTAGTTCCAGTAAATCGGGCATCTCTCGTTCTCCACAACGGACTCTATATCCCCTGGAGCGTATGCCTGCACCGGTGTCTCATCAACACCGTATGAGTGCCTTAAATGCCGCGTTGTGCCGATTGACGTAAGCCGTCCCAGCGTACGTCTTACACGCCGACAAGAGATGCATAAGCGTCTCTGGCGCCTGTCGGCAAGCTCTACAATGGGTGTCGGGTACATCTACACCCATAACCCTTTTACGGTACACCAAGGTGTTGAAGACACCGTTTTGGCAAGCCATTATAAAGCCGTCAGTCTCCGACTTCAACCCACTACACCTTAGGAAAGAGAAGGTCAACTGCTCAGACAAGCCATGCTCTTCTAGATGTTTGTAGAAGATTCCATGCATTGGCTTATCTTTATGAAGTCTTAAAGAGAAGTCGACTTCGGCTGTTCTAATGTGGGATTTTAAGTCTGCGGGAGCAAGTTCCGTAATGGACTGCTGACACCTCCGCTTGAAGTCGAGTGTGAGGCTGAGCTCCTCGGCTGCTCGTTTCGCACCGCTAAAAAGAAAGGCTCCTTTACCTCCGTTTTTTGGGCTCTCGCACAAAGCGGATCAGGGGATCGGTGCTGTTCGTTACATAGCAGGTAGTGGCCAATACTACCCTGTTGTGCAGCCGCTCCAAACTCAATAGTCCACGCCCTCCCAGGTGTCGTGGGAGGTATATTCGCGGGACAGAGGACTTAGGATGCAGAATTCTCTGTATATTCATCCTTTTGCTGGTCTTCGTGTCGATTTCCTTCAGCTCGTTCACTTTCCAGTGTATAGCACCAAAGGTGTATAATAACAATGGGGCCGCAGGCATGTTGGTGGCAGCAACTTTGTTCTTGCCGGAAAGTTCTGATGACCAGATCTGCCGGAGTCGGTGCAAATACTTGCGGCGGAGACCAATTCTGCCTCTTGGACATGACGCTGCGCTACTCCAAGGCAGATATAGGTGTCTCCGGCATGCAGTTGTCGCAAGATGCTCCCATCAACGAGCTGGTCCTCATCTCCACTATCTCCCCTTCGTCCTTTCTTGAAATGAACCAATGCACATTTGTCTGTTCCGAACTCCATTCCGATAGCATGACTGTAATCCTGCACCACCCTCAGTGATTGTTGTAGTTCGAGTTGGCCGGAGGCATTAAGTTTTAGGTCATCCATATAAAACAGATGGGTAACTCTGTGCCTCCGGTTATTGGGCGTGACACAGCTGTATCCTTTAGTATTTCTCAGCGCTATGGACAGAGGCAAAAGAGCAAAGGATATAGTGAACCGGGTCTTCCAGAGCGGCATCAGCGACATCCCACTGATTATCCACCAAAAGACATTCCAGCAGCTGCACAATCCACCTCCGTCCACCTAAAACGGTCCATATCATGGCGGGGGTCATCAATAGGGCAATTTGATGCACCGCCACCTTGCCCAACGCCGGCTTCCGATACCGGCTCGATGCGGGTGCCTTTCTTCCGAGGTGGTCGAACCCGAAGATAGAGCCCGTCAAGTGGTTTGCCTTAGGGCCCTCTGATGACATTTCCGGAGGCAGCAGTCCAAATTGCCTCCTGAGGATGCACCTGCGAAGGTTGCCGGCTGGCTTGCATCCTTGGGCTTTGGTATACCCCTCGGTGTCGCCACTCACCGAATAGCCTCTTGATTTTGGGCGGCTTCCTGGGGGTTTATGAAAACAGCCGCTTCTGACATGAAGAACAGACGCTGTCGGAGTACCGATCCTCACATGGCAACCATCGTGTCCTATAGTTATTGTAAAATAGCCGATCCTCTGGATCCGGATGTTATTCTACTGTGCCAGTTTTGGTCCGCTCCGAGTGTTTCATTTCCCCGATACCACCCATATCTGGGAGGCATTCCCCTATCCGCCACCTTGGAGATCTAGCGATCCCTCGCGGGTTATTATTATTGTTATCTGACTGTCTAGTTCCTCTCGCATAAATGCAAGTGCTGATGGGCCATGCCAAGCCAACACCCGGACTATTCATCGGAATTTAGGAAGGATCGCGCAATATTACAGGTCTTCAAGATTAGAGACTTTTGGAATACTTTTTGTAATTTTTCATCCAGGTTCCAACTGCTGAAGGTGTTTTGTAAACGTGTTTAGTGTAAGGCCTGAGACCGACATAATGAGGGGGACAATAATAACTTTATCTTGTTTCCAGAGTCGCTTCACTTCTATGGCAAGGTCAGTGCATTTAGATATTATGTTTGGTCTATTGGCTGGGATGGGCTTGTCTGTATAGATTTCAAAATCCCAATATAGTTAGTATCAATCGTTTTCGATTACCGATATCGGCGTGTAAGTGTAATATGGATATGTGTTTTCTATTAGTTTATTTGTTGTGGCTAGTGCTTGATGTATGACCTTGGGCGCAGAGTTATGTCTGGCTGTGTATACGGTACCGGCAAGAGTTTTGCACCCGCTTGTTATGTGATCTGTTGTTTCTTTTTGTTGGAGACATTTTCTGCAATTATCTTGTCTTATAGATGGATCTTTAATCACGTATTTTTTGTAGTTTCTTGTTGCAATCACTTGGTCCTGGATAACAAGCACGAAACCCTCTGTTTTTGGGAACAGCTGGCCATCCTGCAACTGTTTCTCGTTAATGTGGTCTGTTGTAACACGGTATCTATGTTTGCCGTGCAGTGCTTTCTGCGACCATTTTTTCTTGTTCTGATTGGATATGATTGTATGTGTCTGCTACGTGATTTGGACAAGAGAGGTTAAGTGGTGTGTAGTTTTTGTCTGCCTTTAATTTTTCCTTATGTAAGTTAGTTTGTTTGGTGTGGAAGAAATGTCTGACTGTTTTTATTTGTGTTGTGCGAAGTGACTGCCCACATAACAAAAGTATATACAATGTACATACAATCGATATCGAATCAATGGATATGTATATCCACAAATGGAGCATAGTATGTGTAAGATAGACCAGGTATGAACACGTATACTCATAACATATACCATGTATATACTTACATACAAAGGTATATACAATGTACCTACATTGGATATGTACATCCACAAATGGAGCCTGACATAAAAAAATTTATATTTCATGTACTTTTGTCGCGAATTTACATATCCATGGTATATCCATTAAATGTACATTCATGTACTTTTAATGCACATGCATAGTGTATGAAAGTTCAATCTAGAGGCAAAAAGATAAACAAATTTTATACCTTCATTATGTATTGCTATTAATTCAATTTCTTGTTACAATAACAATACTTGGCAAAATCGATTACTGTGATTGTCATCTCTTTCCTGTTGAATGGCATGTCTAAAATCACAAAGAAATCAGCTGGATGCGAGTGTTATCAGTAGCCAGAAGATAAGTAAGATTGCACAATATTTCACTCGATCAGTAATCAGGCACAACCAGCACCAGCACACACACGCTAACTACGACGAAGGACGCGGACGATGGAATGGCTAGAAATCAGCAAAGGCTGCACCAGCTGTCCTTTGCGCAGGCGTAAACTACTAGATGTATATGTGATACATAGACCAATATCTTATGTATATTCACATATGAATATACTACCTGGTATGAACCGTGTAACTAGCGCTCTCTATGAGAGTCAGGTATAAAAACAAATTCATAGGATGTACTAGTTTCCAAAATATATTCTTGCAAAATTTCATTATAATGTTGCCAGGAGCTTCGGCAAAATCGTAAATACATGTATAATTTTTTTTCTTCAAAGCCCTGTATCTCGAATACGGATTGCGATACGAAATTTTCTTGATAAGCAAACCCCAGTTATTTTTCAGTTTTCTACCTATCCTAGAGACGGGGTCACCTTTTTTTGGAACACCCTGTATATTATTTTCATCCTTGCTACAGTACCGCAACTTTTCATAAAATTTTCAACTTTTGAAATTCCATAAAACACATTAGGAACCGGAATATGTGCCTGCCATTGGGTTTTTGTATAAGAAAAGGTATATATACTACAATTTATTGAAACGACAGAGTTGCTAAGATCATGTTCTAGAAGCTATTTTTGATGCTGTTTAGTTAGCCGACAGAAAGAGATTATAGCATCTGCCAGTGTGTTGAAACCCACCTTGGTGTCTGCCATTCAAAAACTACATTTTTTGTAATAATAATGTAAATAACATATATCATATTCATCCTTGCTAAAATACCGTAACTTTTCATAAAATTGTCAACTTTTGATTTTTTTTAAACATATTAGGAACCGGAATAGGTGTCTGACATTGGGTTTTTGTATAAGAAAAGATACATACTACAATATATTAGAACGGCAGACTTGCTAAGGTCGCGCTTTAGAAACTATTTTTGATTCTGTTTAATTAGATGACAGAGAAACATTGTAGCGGCTGTCAGAATGTTGGAACACACCTAGGTGTCTGCCATAAAAAAGTGGGAAAAAATTTACTTCAGTGAATTCAAACGGCGCTCTCACTGTGGAATTTGTTGAAAGTTGACAGACAGAGGTTTTGTATCTTATGTTAATAAACATTATAGAGCTTAAAAAAACGTGCAATTGATATCACCAATATAATAAGAAAAAAAAGTTGTCTAGAGTGGGGATCGATCTTATCTTGGATTACAAAACAGAAACTTTCCTATTAGACCACGGAGCCTTTATATTTCATTTCCTCAAAACTATAACATTAATACAGGGACACATAATACCATTTTGTAATATGATTCATGATGTGGTTTTGGCTATCTTTTGTATACGGACAGGTGGACGGACAGACGGACAAACAGATCTCCCTGCAGTGACTTCAGTGAGTCAGTGAGAGCTAAAACTACATTTATAATAATAATTTAAATAACAGATATCGTTTTATCCTTGTTAAAATACCGTATCTTTTCATAAAATTTTTAACTTTTGAAATTTTTTAAAACACATTAGGAACCAAAGTAGGTGTTTATCATTGGGTTTTAGTATAAGAAAAGATATATACAGGGTGAGCTTTTAGTACCAGCTCGGTTGATAACTCCACTGCTGTAGAAAATAGCGAAAACAGTTGTATATAAAAGTTGTAGCCACTCTTATGCTCCTTGCTCAGAAAATTTATACAGGGTGATCCATAACTACGTGGTGATGCAAACATGCATTTTGTTAAATGAGACACCCTACATATTATACAATATTCAAATTTTACTAATGATTTCCGTTCTTCCAATGCAGGGTATTGTTATATTATACAGGGTTTTTCAAAAGTTATGACCATTTTGATATCCAAATCGATGTCAAACGAACGTACTGTATGCTACATTTCTAATAATAATATGGATAATAATGTGGATAACCTATAGGAGGAATGGGTGTCTGCTATTGGGTTTTTGTATAAGAACAGGTTACAGGTATATACTACAACATATTAAAAAGTGTGCTAAAATATCGCAAGTCTACCGATCACTAGTTCTTAGATTATAAAAGCCAATTACTATGTATAAAAAATGTTTATTTCGCATTAGTTACACCAACACAAATTTAGCCAAACTCGTAAGGTGGACCAAATTCATAATACCTATAGAATTTTCTATACATAATTATACCTATGTACTTCACAGTGTTGTCATACTGTTTAGTATGTTTTTTCGTTCCTGCATTCTTGCTTTGATCTGTGTATACATACACCGAATATTTGTCTGCATTTCTTATAGAGAATGATTCTTACCACAAGAGTGATAAGCTAGTAAATTTCTGAATACATAAACTAATTTAATGAATTAAACTTGCAAATTTCAGTTTAGAATTAAAAAGGCAATGAACAACTACCAGGACTACACGAAGAAAATTACTACCCTGCTATAAAAATTTTCTCCAATTCTTCAAGGTACATGAGGTCCGTAAAACTATTGCAATAAAAATTGAGTATACTTTATTCAATTACTACTTATGAATACTTCTAATCAGACGCTGTGCTGAAAAATGTACGCTGTTCCTATGATTCCATTATGCCGTTAAACCCAGGGACAGTATTTAGAAGAACATCTGTTGGCTTGTCAGTCACCTTGTATCTTTACCACAATCTACCAAGTGCCAGCATTGGAACAATCAAAGTTATGCTGAGAAAGTTGTTAGTGCTTGTAAAATTAATTCTTATAATCATTTAATTAATACTACAGCGATTATAGATTTATGCAAACAAAATGGTAGTCATTTATCCTATATTGCTGCTATTTTAAAAGCTTTCATTTAACTTGCAATGCATTGTGCCAGTCGGGCCCTGTCCGCCATCTCGCGTTAAGACGCGAGATTGCAAAAAGTTCCCGAAGTCTGCTCGCGATGGCCGCCGGCGTCGAGACGCGGAGAGAATCTTCGAGAGAGCGAGACAGGTACAATATAAGGCGAAGCGGAACAGCCGGGCGCCAAAGTTAATAGAGTCGAGTCACGGTCCCTCTACCAGTCGCGTGCGCAAAATAAATGGATAGAGAAATATATTAGTGGAATGAGGGACAAACATAAGAGACGCGAGTTCGCGAAAACTTCCCGAAGTCTGCTCGCGATGTCCGCTGGCGTCGAGACGTGGAGAGAACCTTCGAGAGAGCAAGACAGGTACAATATAAGGCGAAGCGGAACAGCCGGGCGCCAAAGTTAATAGAGTCGAGTCACGGTCCCTCTACCAGTCGCGTGCGCAAAATAAATGGATAGAGAAATATATTAGTGGAGTGAGGGACAAACACAAATTAGTGTGGTGACTAAAATAAATTAGACTGGTAGATGTTATGGTATGCGGAGGCATACCAGTGTAAAGGTCACCCTGTACATCAACGAACTGCTGGAAATAACATCCAATCCAATCTGCAGCTTCGCAGATGACAGCACATTAATATCGTGCATGGAACCAGGCAAGCCACTATCATCCCAGGATACGGTACGTCGGCGACGACAGCATGTCTCCCAGATCAACGCAGATATCAAAACAATTGTCAAGTGGGGATTAGCAAATAAAGTACAGTTCAACGTTAAAAAAACTCAGACAACAACACTTACAACCCCATAGTCGAGTCACCTTCCGTTAAGCTTTTGGGGATCAAAATAAACAGTAACATGTCCTGGCATGACCACGTCGTCAGTATTGCTACAACGGCATCCCAGAAGCTCGGAGTTTTGTTCCGCTGTAGGAAGCTGTACACACCAGAGCAACTACTGCTGCTCTACAAGGCACAGATGCGACCATCGCTGGAGTATTGCTCCCATGTGTGGGAAAGCACTCCAAAGCATTCTCTAAAGCTTCTGGACACTATCCAGAAGAGAGAAATTAAATTAATCGGTACGCCTAACCTCACAAAGGACCTCCACAGCCTGGAACATCGAGAAAGGGTGGCTGATCTATCCCTGTTCGAGTGATCTCTTCCAGATAATAACACCAAAGGCTGTTCGAACGAGGAACACTAGAGAGGCTCTTCGAGCTCATTCTTACCAGGTCGAGGTCTGTACTCCCCAAAGCAGTCTCCTCCAGCATTCCTTCTTTTGGAGAACTTCGACGCTGTGGAATGAGCTACCGGGGAGTTTGTTTCCCGACGGCTACAGCCCGCAGCGTTTCAAATCTAATATGCACCAACACTTATCCTCTCGCAGCGCTTCTACAGCGCCATAGGCGGGAGGCTGGCCATAAAAAAAACTCAATTTTGAAGCAGATATTTTAAAACGATTGAGCTGAAATTTTGTATACACGTTTAGTTTGGATGACAATTATTGTCGTGTATTATACACCATAAGCTGTGTGTTGTCATTCTGAGCCCAATATAGGTGACCGTATAAGATGGCAGAATAGTCATTTTTAATGCATTCCTATAATATGGGTATCAAATGGAAGGGCTTGTTGAATAACTGGAAAAATATCGTGACGTCATTCTAAATCCAATATGGCGGACCACCCAAGATAGCGGAATAGTTATTTTTTATGCACTTCTGCAATATGGGTATCAAATTGAAGGCTTTGCAAGAATAATTATAAAAATATTCTGACATCACCCTTAATCGAATGTAATTACTCGGCAAACGACCTTGCAACAATAATGTGTTGAATGAGATAAACAGGCTCTGGAACCTAGCCAGCGATAACTAAAAAGTAAAAATTTTCTTCTTTTTAGAGCATTTAGATAAAAACGTTTTCCAAAAAAGGTTTCTGCCTCTGATTTGTTTTGGAACCTGCATCACGCATTCATTTTTCAGCATGTTTAACTTCACCATTCCGTACCTGTCCTGGATAGCCATAATGATTTTCCTGTTGGCTTCTGTGGTCCTATACATAATGCCGGTGAGATACTTACTGATGTTGTGGGGAACCAACAAGTTCCTCCGCAGACTTCTGAGACCACATTCTGTGCCCAACAACGAATTCCTCGATCTGCTCTCTAGAATACCCGACGATGAAATGCTGGTGAGTAGAAACGTAGCAATAGGGTATGAATAACAAGATAATGAGAACACTCGTTCTTGGTTGTGGTGCTTGTCTGGTGATGTAGCGGCTAATCAGTGGTCCTACAATTCTTAACAAACTTCAACCAAAGAAGCATCAAAACAGGGGTCACCCTCAGCGCCTCAGAGTTCAGACTCTTGTGACCAAACGATACCCTTTTTAACACGCTTTTATTAACTTCACCTGTCTGTGGGTTTGTTGGTTTGTGAGCTTGTGACACTCGTCACTCAACACTCCTTTCAATTAAAAACAAGTTGACTGACTGCTGTAGTTCATCTCTATTCACGGAAATTCGTTATATTTGAGTTGGCGCAATCTGCCTACACCAGACAACTGTGCTTTCGCAAGCTCCTGAAAAGATAGTTGTTGATTTTGTCGGGCATATGATAGTAACTGCAACACTGCGCCAGCTGTTGTCGTAAGTAACGTGCTAGGTGTCGAACTGGCGGCTTAGCGCATAGCTACCTATAACGGATGGTGCCGAACCACCTTAGGTTTACATTATATCCGGTAAGTAGCGCTGTAATCAGAACGACGCGACATCTGTCGGGAGCGCTGGTTTGTTATCATTTCGTAACCTGATCATTTCATTAAGGAAATAAGATTTAAAGACTAAAGTATTAACTAGAGTGCGGTAAGGTAAGAGGTAACGTAAGACGTAAGAAAATAAACCTGTGGAATCAGATGAGAGTGTTTATAGTCGTAACGTAAGAGGTAACGCAACACTCTCATCTGATTCCACAGGTTTATTTTCTTACGTCTTACGTTACCTCTTACCTTACCGCACTCTAGCTAATACTTATGTTAACTAAAAAATTGAAAATAAGTATAGTTAAAAAAACGAAAAGAACACGCTTTTAAAGAACATCGGAGTGAAAAGTTGAAAATAAGCTTAAAACAGTAATGAACGAAAAATACTAGTATTATGGCGAAAAAACTTAGGCGCTTAATGCCACATCATTCGTGAATCTAGCGCCCGATGCTTTTTCACAATAATACTAGTATTTTTCGTACTTATATCGTAGCTTATTTTTAACTTTCTAGTTCGATGTCCTTTAAAAGCATGTTTTTTAGTTTTTTTAAACTATACTTATTCAGGTGATTAGTTTTGCGGGTGTATGTAGGCCGAGTTGAACTACATTTAAAAAATAATGCCTTGCATACAGGATGTCTAGCAAAATCGTGACATATTAAAGTTATGTGTTTTTTAAGTGGAACACCATACCATAATCAGATTATTTGGCCAATTCTAGTTTGACTTTATGCGTCACACATGGAAGTTAAAAGGAACCGTTTAGGTGCAAATCACCATTTTTGGTATTAGTAGATATCAGAAAAAAATGATTATCGTAGCGGTTATAAAACGTAGAAGGCTGTGACTTTACAATGTGACTAAGCATGAAATACGGCAGCTTAGGTTGGACGGTAAAATTTGTACTATGTATGTACTTGGAGATATCGGTTGATTATAATTAGAGCCAAACCACATGAGCGGACTTTCCGCGGCGTATTTCACGCGGAGGGATTTCCGTTGGAATTGGCAGCAAACAGAAAGCGTGTTTTCCGTTGAGTACCTAGGTACATTCAGTTACAAACTGGACAGCAATATGTTAGGTGCCGCTGCTGTTCGTACATCATGGCTACTTCTTCCCACATTTTTGCCTTACCATCCCTATTGATATAGGCTTTACATTTTATATTGTAAATTGCAGGCGTTTTTTCAATTTCACCAATAAAAACTTCTGTGTCAAACATTTTTTTTTTCGACAGTACCGTCAACGTATCCGTTACGCGCCGTTACCTCGTCTAGTTTACTCCGTATTGAACAACAGGTTGCGTTGTGGCGGCGACGACCTTAACGCAGTCGAGAGCACAAAGTTAACATCTCTAGAGGGAATGTAAAACAACAAAATGCACACGTTGCTGAGCAGCCAACATGTAACGGAAATTTCAACATATTAGTAAACAGCTTGAGCGTAGTACAAACAAAAACCAGTGGCGTGCGATTTTATATCAAAATTGGCCATTAAAAGATAATTATTACTGTGATGTTACAAATTGATGCAATAATTTCTGTTAGTACTTAGCTATACTTAGGGCGTTGCTCTTATTATAATTTGATTGTAACAGTTGATAATTATTACCATGAAGTGTATCTTACAGGGTTTTGAATGGCTGCATCGTGTTTTTACTTCAGCGATAAAATATAATAATTGCAATATCATGCTCTATAAAATTCGCATAGATAGATTTTCTGTAAGTAAATGTGGCATACATTTTTGCATTTCATGTCTTCAAATAGTTTAAAAAATGCGATTTGTAAAATTCATGTTGATTGGCATGGATGTAAAAACAACCAATAGTATAGAATACAGATATGTATGTATTTATTCACGTGCAGTAATAACGTATTCCTCACAAAACACTCCATAATACAAAAAATGTAACCCGTAATATGCTAAATGAAGAAAAGACAACAATTGATTTGAAGTACACTAGTTCAGCGGTAACAGGTATAAGAATATTTAAGTAACATGGACGTCATTGAAAACTAAACAGTTTACTTAACTTTATTTATTATATTTTTTGAAACTACAAAGACATAGCCGCGGTATCAGAGGCATAGGTATTAAAAAGAGTGGAAGGTTCATAAGTAAAACATCTAGCAAACAAGGTAGTACAGTGAAGCAGCATCGTTAACCTGAAGGTATTACTTATACCTACATGTATCATGAATGATATAACGAAAAATTAATTTCTTGGTTTTGCTGTGGTAAGCAGTCGGTGTACAGAAACTGAGTCATAACTATTGATCAAAATAGGAAACTTCAAGCACTGAATGACACGGAAATGATTTGAAATATAATCGTATTCCTAAGGCAAAAAATAATAATCGTATACTGAAACATCGTTTCTGGGTTTAAAGTAACTGGTGACTAAACAAAATTGTTTTTGTTAATTTTTGACCTAATTCTTGCCTGCATGTCACTTTTTCTAGATAGCTTATGATGTATTCTTAAAGTGACATATTTTTTCAAAATAACTTTGTTACATATGGTCAGCAAATACCATAGAAATACTTTGTGGAAGCCACTGCATGGTCCGATTTATGATTATATACTAGACTTCACTGATATCACTTGTAAAAATATTCATGAAACTGGAGTGAAGTTACTGTTGTTCCCAGTTATCCCCATATTTTACGCTACTGAAAACAAAAACAAAACCTATGTCAGCCTATGATAAGTGGTATTCACCGATTCGTCGATATTACAGCAAACTATGCACTTTTTGTTTCGTCTTATCATGCAATTATGACAATATTGTTCATACATAATTTAATTAACACCACAAGTAGTCACAAAGTCTCTCAAATATACACTAAAACAACAAAAAACTTGAAATAGGCAATAAACACAACTACAATAACACCTTGAGCGAAATCCAAACAGACGCCAGTTGTAGGTTGCCAGATTTACGACATGTTAGGAGTTATTGACGATATTCCGCTATGACGTTTACCATTTTTGAGATTTCGGTAAATCGACATAAATAAAATTATCTTCACATAAATCAGTTGCATTGCAAGTATATTGGAATGCATAGTTAAATACTTTGAGAAACATTTGTTCAAACTGAGAAAACTACCAGGTTTTGAAGAAACTGGAGGGTCCTTCAGCGGACGAATGAGAGATTGGCAATAGCGCTATAGGTGCTGGCTGGCCAATATTCAAATTAGACTCCCTCTAGCCATGTTTACTCTAAGGTCGAGAGCGATGTATACGCTCTCCGGCTCACCGCCGACGGAAAGAAACACAACACGACGGATTTACCGTTCGTGTAGTTGCGCCCGTTTGATGATACGTGACAACTCTAACATGTCACGATTTTATTAGACACTCTGTATAAGTCATTATTTATAAAATGCAGTCCAACCGGCATACATGCTGCCAGATAGTCATTTTTCTGAAAAGAGTTATCGTTTGGTCACAATAGTTCAAGACTTGATTCACCCTGTATATGACTTTTTAATCTGACAGAAAAGTCGCTGCTTTTTCAAAATTTCTGAAATCGTTTTGGAGTCTCTGTACTCCGGCCAAATCAAGACGTTTGATTTTTATATCCTTTATTAAATTTACAGAATAGCCGAAATGTCTTCTTTGTTTCTTCTTTCATTTACATTAGTTTAATAATCCGACAAAAATAACTTTCCTAAACTTTCCTAATATCAAAAAATCACAATAAATAACGAATTGTTTCAATAAATATTATTTGAGCTCAATAAAATGATCTCTAATCTAAAATAAGTGTTTCGAGAAAAATTACTTCAACCTTTTTTGTACAACTGATCATAATTATCACCTTTGAATACAATAAGGTTTGTGGTTACTTGATCGAAAACCCTGTTTGAAGTGCACTTTTGTCATTTAATACTTTCATAAAACTGCACAGGCAGATGAAATAAAAGTATTCAGCGTATCTGATAATTTGAACAATAATATAATAATTACATTATTAAGAACATTAATAGTGTTAGTATTACATGAACATACTGGGAAAACCTTAATGATAATAAAGACTTTATTATTATCATTAAAATTCTAAGTTATCATTTCTGTGTATATCCCATAATAGAATTGATTGATTAGTTAACACCAATCTAATTTCAACTTGTACATTTAACATTCAATACTTTCTTAAGACTGTAAAGGCAGCTGAAACAAAGTCTTCCTTTCAGCGAATCTGATCTGATTTATTGGCCAGATAAGGCACCATGAATCGTGACTCGACCAGATAATAAGTTTCAGAATTTGTTTTCGCAACAACATAATGGAAGATGCTTGTAGGAAGAAGCTTGATCCTGACGTGCTGAATTGTTATTTTTAACGAAACACGTTTTATCTATGTTTTTAGTGTCTCCTAAAAACTAACGTCTACTGGTGTCATGGGTGTGTTAACAACATCATTTGTTGATTAATGTATTACTCAGTGTTTTAGGTGTCTTCTCATTTTTATGGCGTGAGAATATCAGCAATGTTTTTTCGTCGGTATGCATATGAATGCATTGTTTTGTGTTAATTGAGAAAGCTGGAGACATGTTGAAATATGTTGTCACGCATCGAAGATCATTGGTGAAGGTATGACAAATAAATTCAAAAAATGAGATAATTGGTGTAGCTAGTTAGCAATGTTTGCGGAGTTTATTCCGAAAGATGACACAAAAATTTCTTCAAGAAATGTTTGTCTAAACCCTAGCTTTAAGGAAGTTATCTTCGGGCCTCAGTTTGTTTTTAGCCGTAGATAGCACCCCCCCCCCCCCCCCGGCTAAAAGATACTGAAACTCCGTTTTCTAATACAATTCAAAGTAAATAGGATAACTTGCAATAGCAAAATGAAACTGAACACGTCTATTTTCAAGCACTTTTAATAGCGTAACGAGCCTGATAACTATCAATTATTGCTATCCTGGAAACATCTCAAAATGTGACGTTAAATGAATGTCCTTTATCAGCTAGTACTCTAATCTATGCATAGTAATAGCTTATTGTAACCCAGGGAATGCGTTACAATACAATAATAACACGTATATGTTATCCTTTCCCTTTCAGAATGACAAATACGTCAAAAATTGCATGCCAAAACTAGGCAGCGTATTAGACGCCAAACGTATGCTATAATAATGCACAGCTTTAGCAATTTAACATTAGACTCCATGCTCATCCGATCTCGGCTAAATTCCATCTATGGGAAGTTGATCATTTTTCCAACCTTGCTGTGTAAAATACTATTTTCATACGCCGCTGCAAACAAAAATGTACTCACTCGTTTGTAAAGTAATGGTTTAGTTTACGTGCGTTGATTTAATTTTCTCCACGATTAAACTCTGTAAACATTGCAAATAAAGAGTACTCATAAAAAGTTGCTGAACTTGTATAAAACACATTAGATTGAAATGCCGTATTTAGGATAGTTGTACCTTGTGGCTTATGATGAACTAAGCTTCTTAGTTGTTACTATAGAAATTTTAGCAACTTCCAACACATTCTGTTTGCTGAATTGGAAAGTATGTATTAAGTAACCTAATCGAAACACTCCAAATTTTACTGATACTCCATAATACTGGAGGATTCAAGTTATTAATATAAAATTAACATGGCCTGCCAAAATAGATTAGTCATCAATAGGGAGCTTTTGGACCACCAAAAATAACGAATTTCCTGGCTATCGATATTTCAAGCATGCGCAGTAATAAGAAATAGGTAAACGATTCCCAAATAACTACAACGAAGGTCCGTTATTTACGGCGAATAAGGATAACCATTTTTCGACTATTTTTGACATGAAACAGGAAATGTTTGCAAATGTTTTGCACTCGACAGGGGATTGTTTCACCTTCCACCCATATTTCCATATATAGATAATTATAGTTCAACGCTTTAAAGGTCATATCCGAACACAACAATTAAAATTTCAAATAACGAAAAATGTGGTTATTCTTACTGGTCCAAAAATTATTCTTGCCTAGAAATAGCTAACACTGTCCTAAATAACATTAACGAGGATTTTCGTTATTCTCGGCGTTATTTCAAGAGGTCTAAAAACTCTCTATCAGCTTTTCCTGTTAGTCGGTTTTGTTATTCATTTTTAAACTCGACCATCTAAGTAGTCAAGTAGAAAATGTGTCGATAAATTTATCAAATCTTTACACTTTAGATGAGTTCGATGTTTTTCTCTGCGTATTTACCTCTAAAGTGCACCTCGGAAGGGTATTGGTTTGATTATACCTTATTTCTAATTCGCCATTATTTCTATTTTGTAGGCGACTTTGGGTTTTTGTGATTTCAAAAATGAGTCACTTTTATACACAAACTTTTTCTAAATAGTTTCATAGATATTTTGCTTTACTGGATTTTTTATATGAGGTAAATCAAGTTATTTTTTGGAGATCGCTTGAGCAATTAATATATAACTTCATTTTCATCAAGTGAAGTTGATTGTGGGATGCTCAATTGTATCTGACAGTTTCCATATTTGTAGTGGATTATTATGAGTTAAATCGAAACAGAATTTTTTGTAGTTGGATTGACTACATTCAATAGGTTCTTATAGAATATATTTGATGGACATTTTTCCCCTTCACAGTTACTGCTATTCCCTCTTTGAGTTAATTTATATAAATATATGTATATGTTGCTATTAAGGCGATCATCAGCAAGTGTCACTAAGTCAGCAAATATTTCCTAAATAGTGAAAATAGAATTTGTTGTAACGCTATTGACCATTGCTAAAAATATGGCATTTCTATCTCCGATACTCGAGCAGTCTCAATGTTTGTTTTATTTGACAAATTAGCCTCGGGATAAAAAATAGTAGAGCAGTTCACATAGTCGCGCTTGACGCTGTTCTTTCCACACGTGGTATATTATTATAGAAGAATTAACCTCTAAGAAACGTAAGGCATCTTCTTTGAAATGTCACACAATGTGTGCAAGAATTGTTACTTGGGAGGACCTATCAAACGATAATTCCTGATCATCATCAAGGCATATATGTAGAGATATATGCTTGTACCAGCAGCGCAACTCGGCAATTCGAGGGAAATTACACAGCCTCCTTGCCCGACTATTCATGACCTCTACATGACCTAACGCAGGCTGCTTCAACGTTCTCACATAAACGTTTCAGCTCAGAGCCATATTAGAAATATTCATGCCTGGAATAAGTGTATTTTAACTTCCTTGCCATAGTGCCATAGCTTTAACAAATCCTATGTAGGGTAGCTGCGGTAGTATGATGGACACCAAAGAGAGTTTCGCAACTTTGCGTTTACCTTGTAATAATGAAGCAAGTGACGATTTTGAATATTGGAAATATTGAGGGAAAGTATGTTTTATGCAAAGAATTACAGAAGTACACTTTACTCCTGATGCTTTTTTTGCAACACGTTTTCGTGTTTTTTCAATTGTCAAATGTTGAGGTAATGGTCATATATGGTTAGGTAATGGACATGTTGTGGGAGCAGTAATGGATGCATTAAATATTTCAGGATTTTATTCAAATTTAGCCATCTCTGGTACCTCATAGTATCCCCTTTTATTTTTAATACTTGTATTATTGATGGTTATCTTAATATCCTACTTGAAATAATAAATAACATCTTCCTTTAGTGGCCAAGAACCTATTCGTGCGCTAACCATTGTTCTTAATAAGAAGCAGAAGACTATCCTTCTTGACCCTCCATTACAAACGAAACATTAAGTAAAATCCGAAAAAATAGAATGTTCCATATAAAATCGCAAGAGAACCCGTCTTGACCTCTTAATAAACTAGAAGTCGCGGGAAGATCTCTGCCCAGCGTAGGAACTGTGCTCGACTGCTCAATTCGAGGTCACTAACCTCTACGTAGAGGAGTGGTTGGCGACCGGCAGCGGCCTCCAGTCGCGCATTCATGAAGTAAAAGGCAAATCAAATTTACAAAGTTTACGAGGGGTTTCGAAAGAATAATTTTGACAAATCAATCTTTTGTTATAAAATTACAGTATTATTAATGTTTAACCATAGCTTAGGGAAGCGGTACTTTCCCCGCTTCCATGGACCACACGCCACTAGTTCTTATTTCAGCTCCTTCTTCATATAATAGAAAAATTAAGGGAAATCCCATCCCATCGCCAATATCCACTCTACAAATACGTTCTGCTCTTCTCCAACAAGCTCGGTAGAAGGGCCCATTCTTCTTCTAAGAGGCACATTTCCCGACAATTTTCTAATGAGGGTTTCGCGGTGAACACAAAATTCAATGGACGCTTTTTTCTTGGTAATTCCATTCTTAATTTCTTCTATTGCTTTGCTTGTATTGTCTTCTGAATATAAGAAAAAATCCCTTTTATGCTCAACCTTTCCCATGGTAGATCTACAAAAATTTTGAGTAATTTAAAAAACGATCGGAAACTAATAGATGCCCATTATTGAAATCCATCCATACACCTCTGATGTCCATTACAGGGACATTTCCAATTATTTTTGAACCAGTAATGGTCACTCCCAACAAAACCATAAAATACAAAAAAAAGGTCGCTGGATACCTGAAATTTATACTTACATGGTTATGCTTGATGCGAACAAGTAACCTTTAAACACAGATACAAAACAATTTCTACACAACTAAATTAAACTGACTAAAAGTTTCCACAAAGATTTACAACAGATTTATACTACCGCCATATTTAAAACATCATAGATTTAACGGAAGTGTGATTTTGGTTACCTGGATGTTTAGGGAACATTAGAGCATTGCCAACAGAATAAACTTTACCTAAAACAAAGTAATATAGGGTCCATATTTGAAAGTTTGGCAGTTTCTCAGAGGCGATATGTCCATTACTGGTACACTGTCAATACTACCGCAACTACCCAACCTTGAAATTAGTATATATTTTGAGGCTAATGTTTTCTTCATTTAGGTTTCTTAGTTGTACATTTGCCATCTCTGTTCTAAGCTTACATTTTGTGACATAAATTTATTCAAACGATTTATCATTATATTTTTTGTATTCAAGTTTTTACTATTTTGTCATTGTTTCTTGGAAGAAAAACAAGTGTTGGGAGAAGATCGTAATCTACGAGAAGATACAGCAAAATGTACAATAAACGTTCTTGTGCATTTAAATTCTTTTAAATAGTTTCAATGCATATTCCAAAAACTGGCAATACCTTCCACCTACTGGTTCTGGCCATTTTTGAAATTTTTATTATGGTTTATTTATTCTTCCAAATTATGTCGTTTTGTTTTTAGTTTGGGTGTTGAACCTTATGTCATTCTTTTGTGTATAAAACATTAATTCTATTATAAAGTAGAGCAGCCTACTCATAGAGAAAATTTGAGCAGGAATGAACAAACCCCTGCTTATATTTGCAAATTTTAAATTAATATTATCAGTTATGGGGAGATTTTCAAAATTTTCGTGGAATCTATGGAAGGTAACATACCGGATAAAATTGTTGGACTTAAACCACCAATAAAAATTGTTTCGGTATGTTATGGATCATAAGAAAGTTGAGCGAGATGTCATGCGTAAACCCCCATAATTGTAGAGGAAGGAATACGGAAATATAAACGTATAAACAGATGCACAGTTTTGATATGTATTTTGAATCCTTGCGGCGCGATGTAAACTGCTTTGCTATCTTTTTACCATTAAAATAAAAGTCAGGCAACAACACTGGTCTTCAGCTATCTGATAGATGTCACCCTGTATAATGACACCCGCAGACGTACATAAAACTCCTGGCCGCTGGCCTGTCCACCCATCTGGGCCGCTTGACGGTGATTCGCTGGTACTTGCAGCTCGACTACAAAGATCTCCGGCTGCTGATGAACTCAGATACCTCTGGAGAGCAGGGAACAAGGAGGCACCGGTCAGCAGGACAGGCGGATGCCAAGAAAAAACAAAAAGCGTCATAGTGGTCACTGATGCGGCACCGCTGGAAGGTGCGCTTCGACAAATGAACCATCTTCACAAATAATCAGACCATCAGCAAGAAGCCCCTTGTACTCATTCTATCAATTCATATTGCATGTAACTATAGCGTTCCAAAATACAGCTCAATATTGGAACATGTCCGCTGCGCGGCACCAAACGATGTGAGAAACGTTGAATTCATAAATGATAGATTTAATGATTTTATTACATCTGCATCCATTTTGGTTACATATCAGTGGGACAATAGCACATAATTGCCAGCATTCTACATTCTGCACACGAAAATATCACTTTTTATTGCAATAAGTTTTCAAATTGTTGCCTATTATTGGCCAAACAATGATATAGGCGATGTTCAAATTCCTTACGGACAGTTGCAAAAACATGTTGTGGGATATCATGGCAGCTTTCGATGATGCGTGGACTCAGGTTGGCGACCAAACACAATAGATTTTAAATGGCCCCATAGAAAAAAGTCTAATGGCGTCAAATCAGGAGATTTAGAAGGCCCTTCTATGAGCTGTGTTCACCCTATCCAATTATCTGGAAACGCATAAGTTAGCCATTGCCAAACCAGAGAAACAGAATGAGGAGGAACGCCGTCTTGTTGCAAATAGATTTCAGCGTCATCAAGTATAGGGTTTCTATCCTCTTCGACTTGGTTTTCAATAGTTTCAGTGATAAGCTGATTGATGGTATTTTCCAACATATCCAAATAAATGTCTAGATTTAAATATTCATTAACAAACAAAGGCATAATCACTTTGTTTTCTAAAACGCCTAACCGTACATTCATTTTTTAGGGGTACAGGCTATGCTCCTCTACAAAAGCATGAAGATTTTCGTTGCTGCAATACCTGGAGTTATACTTATTAACAAATCCAGTTAGATAAAATGTGCATTCATCAGTGACGCAGATATTCTTTACGTGAATGATATTATCATTAATCGCTGCAGCCATTTGTTCACATAGCTCAAGTATCGATTGAAACCTTCGGTTGATTATTGTATTGTACAAAATGACCCAAAACTTTAACTTCTGCGGCTTCATCCAAAACTCTCCGTTTTTTATTTGTAACAGATCCAGTTTGAGGAAATTTCGTGAGAAGGTTCAAAACAAACCTATGCGAAGTTATCTTCCCCGGATGCCTCACGTTGCACGGAATGGTAGTTTGCCGAGCACAATGACTTTGGGCGCCATAAATTGGAATCATTCCATTGTTTTTGCAGATGTCCTTCAGCAGTTTGAGCATCACCATTGTTTTGACAATGACGAGCAATATTTGAACAAATTAAGGTATATACAGATTTTTCTTATTTTCCCGAAAAGTTACCACGTTGTCAGGAAGCTGAATAAGCTTATACAATATTTCAAAAAGCCCGCTCTTTCCATAAGTATAACCTGCCCCACCTATCGTCGGTCATGTACACCAAACTTTTTAGGTTGACCATGGGTTGACCTAGGTCATGAATATCGAAAGTTTCCTGTAATCGATTCGTGAATGCATTGCCGTAATCTCCCGCAACGCAGCTAGATGGCGCGGATGTCAGTCAAAAATGCCTTGCTAAATTGTCACTCACAGAGTGTCAGAGTGTCAAGTCTTGTCAGTGGGTTGTCCTAATTAACACATCCTTTGACGTGTCTCGGCGTTTTTTGTTTTAATCAGAGGTTTTTGTTAAATCCCTGGTGGGAAGATTTCAAAACATGAACACCCTGTATATAATAACACATTGATGGCTGCTATGTCCTTGCCATCCAGCAACCGGCCATCTTTCCATTTGCTGTCAGTGAATGCCATATCATAGTACCATGATCGGAATGATACCTATTGCAGCAAAATACCTCATGTAATGATACGCCTTTACGGAAACTATGATCGGGAGATCGGGTTAACCCCATCACAAGGGTCACTGATCCTGATGTTCGGAAAGTGAACTAGTATCAGTCAGAAATAGGGTCAATTCACTCTTATACGATGAGTGATCACGATCGGGTTATTCAGTTCAGCAGCTGTTCTTCTCAACCATCTGTTTTGTATTGTTAAACCAACTTTTTAGTTGTTCGATGTCCGTTCAATCCATGGAATCATAAATCCCACTAAACAGCTGATTGGCATGATACTGATCCATCTGGATTCAGATGACTGTATCCGTAAAGGCCTGACGTTTTCAATTTCTCTGTACTTAAACTGCCGTTAAACGGCAGAATTTGTTATTGTATCGAAGTGATGCTTTTGATGGCTTTGTATTCGCCGCACTTCGAGTACCGTCAAACGGTCGCGTGCTGAAATGCCGTTCACGTGTTCCAACAGCTTACTAGAATGTTGTAGATAAAATGTAAATATGACATATTGCAAAACTTTGCACTAAAAGGTAGATCAAATAATAATAATGATAATATTTATTTACTCTCAAAGTACCGACACTGAAACAAATTATTAAAAAAAATGAGTAAATAAATATGGCCTTGAACGCGTTTCTACCATGCAGGCTGTTTTCAAAATTGCGCCTCACCTTGCCAGAAACAACTGCTGACTGCTTTTGAAATGACAAAGCTGTACGGTGAATAAGCAACAGGCGAATAAAAAAAGCGTCATGCTACGTGTGATTGCGTTACCTGCCTTTCGGCTTAAACGAGACTCCCGAGGCTCCACCCCAATGGTTCCAACGAAACCACTACCAAGACAACCCCAACACCTCCGCCTTCCAAAAATTAGCGGGGAAGAAGGGGGGCACCTTCTTCGCCCTGGCCCTCTATCCTTACGCTATTTCTTTTTCCTTTCTCCTATTTTTTTACTCTCATTTTTTAAATCTTCTTATTTTGTTTTCCCATTTTTCTTTTTTCCTTTCTTTTTTTATTTTTTTCGGACCGTGCTTTTTTGGACCATGCTTCTTTTGGCTTTTTTTTGCCTCCCATTACGCGGCAAACTGAGTCAACGGGCTCATTCAACCACCCTCTCTGCCCATTTATTCCAAGACCTTACTACTCGTTCGTTCTCCCTACCGTCCACCCTTAACTGCGGTCTCAGGGTTCCCTATTCCTCCATGAACTCCTTCCTTGCACGCGTTCTACTTTCGTCCATGCATTCCTCCCTCACATGCCTGGAACTCCCTTCTCCCATTCTACATCCGCACACGCCATCCGCTCCTGTCAATCCAAACCTACGCAGGTATGCCGGGAAGTTCCCATGTCCCGTAATCAGCTGCCCCGCCTTGAAGCTGAGCGACAGCCGATCCTCCCCGACCTGCCTGCATACCTCATACAGCTCCCTCCCTTTCCCACTCATGTCCCACTTGTTCTGCCGTTCAGCCATAATCCTTTCATTCAATCGCTTTCGCGCCAGTCGTTTTTCATGCCCCCATGCAATCCTCCATCCAATCCCCTGCTTTGTCGCGCCTGTTCTCGCTCGCCGGTCAGCTATCCTCATACAATCGTCTCCTGATCCGTGCCCCTTTGTCCATTTAATCCTCACCCATTGACCCTTCTCTCTCATCCTTCCCATCGTATTCTTTACCATTATCCTAATCTTCCCTTTCAAGGACTCCCCATTCAAACTAGTTATGATCGCCTTACAGTCCGTGTATATTGTCGCCGGTGTCAGGAACCTGCTCTCTGTAATCGTAAGTCCCCGGTAAACTGCGCAAAGCTCGCCCAGGAAGCTACTCTCTATACCGGATGCCCTCACGCTGCAGACCTCATCAATCACGCCTCCATGCACAACTACCGTACCAATTCCCAGTCTCCCCTCTCTTAAACTAACATCAACGTATACCCCCATCCCTCCTTCCATCCATCTTCATTCATCTCTTCCATCTCCGTACCTAGCCTCCACCCTGGGTGTGGCCTATCCGCACCCACCACCTTGCTTGATTTCATTTGCGTTCCATTTTCCTCCTTTTCTACCTTTCATACGCCTCAATCACTAGAGGTTTCATTCCATTCATCACTTCCAAGCTCTCCGTTGCAGTCGTTCGGTACACTCGCGCGATCATCAACCCACACAGCCTCTGTACTGCATTCAACTGCCTCATTACTCTTGTATCTTTCGCCCTTTTTCCGCATACTTCACATCCATACAGAATCGCACCTCTCAGAACTCTCTGGTAGATCAGGTTTGTGACCTCCTTCTTGAGCCCTATTCTTCTATCTATCATACCTCTTAACTTTCCTATCGCCTCCCCTAGTCTAGCCCTCATGTATTTTACATGAGAGATCCAGTTTCTCTTTTTGTCAATTACTACTCCCAGATATTTCAGCTCCTCTCTCATCTCCATTCTCTCCCCTTTTATACTTATCACAGGCTCCCGAATCTTTTGCCCCATTTCAACAAACATACATTCAGTCTTTCTCTCAGTATATTTCAGTCCACACTCATTCTCCCATTCCTGACATTCTCTTTCAATCACACTCCATTTTTTCTCTGTCTCCTTCACGGATTTACCCCTAACTATGACCAACTGATCTTCCGCGTAAACTGCGAAGGAGCATCCGTCCTTCCTCACGCCAGCACTTACCTCCTCATTCTCCCGCTTCATCCGTTTTATCCATCCTTCCGTTACACATATCCACATAGTAGGCCCCAGGCATGATCCCTGAGAACAACCTCTACTCACCGAGATGGTTTTTATGAGCCCTTCACCACCCTACCTTCCTGGAAACTCTCGCTTAATCTCACCAAGTTACCATGCACCCTACAGTCATTCAAAGCCTCCACGATTACCTTACGTTTAACCATGTTAAACGCATTGGACATGTCCAACGCGATAACCATGGAGTGCCGTCTTTCTTCCTTGCCCCACTCAATTTCCCCAATCACGCTCTCAATCGCATCTATCGGACCTCTTCCGCTCCTAAAACCATACTGACAGTCATCGACCGCTCCATTCGTCTCTATGCAATGTTGCACCCTTCCATTCACCATCCTATCAAGGATCCTGCCGAGGGTGGGCAAGAGACATACTGGCCTCGCGGACCCATCCCCCTTCGGGATCCATGCCACCCTTGCACTCTTCCACGCCGATGGGAATACTCCCTCATTCAAGCAGCCGTTCATTACTCCTAGGAGATACTCTCCCCATACCTCCAAAATGTCTGGCAGGGCCTCGTAGGGGATTCTGTCCTCCCCTAGGGCTTTTCCCGGTCGCATACCTCGTACTACCCTTCCAAGTTCCTCCTGTGTGAACCGGGAGTCGTCCGACTCTTGCCGGCCACCCCCACGTTTCATCCCCTTTGGGGAAGTATCTCTCCAGTAACCAATCATCCGTTTCATCCACTCCCATTGTCCAGGTCCCATCTTCCCTCTTTACACTGCTCAACCCTTTCGAACCTTTTCCTCTCACCATCTCCCATATCTTTTCCCACTCACCCCCTTCTTGCGCACTGTCCAGTTCTTCCGTCAACCATTCAACTTTCCTGTTTTTCACCCTATCCTTATACGCTCTCCTTTCCTCCACATACTCCCTTCTCTTCCCCTCCTTTGCGTGACTATCCCCTTCTCGCTGCCACTCTTTCCTCTTCCTTCTAACCCTTTTTCTCGCCTCTTCCATTCCACTATCCCACCATGTGTTCATCTCGTCGCGGATGTACCGTTTTTTATGTGTCTTGCGCACACCCGTGATAGATGCACCTGGAACCTACCAGCTTCTTCTTCTACCTCTTTTGTACCCTTCCATTCCTCATACACTCTCACCTTTCTTCTAAAACGCTCCCAGTCCGTCCCTGCAAAATCATACACCCATTTTCCTCGCCTTTGCCTTTCTGTCCCCCATTCATACGTTACATACCTATGGTCACCAAGCGACTCCTCCTCATCATGCACTCTCCATTCGTCTATGCTTACCCCCCTTCCAAACGTCACGTCCACCCAGCTCTCCCCTCTGCTACTGCTAAAAGTTGCAGGAGAGTTTCGCTCGTTCCATACATCCATCCCTTCCACTAAGCACCATTCCATCAATCTCTTTCCCCTTTCATCCGTTTCACCTCCACCCCATGCCATGTTCTTCGCGTTGATATATCCCCAGCCAGTATTAACGCCCCTTTTAATGAATTTATCGTTGACTGACATTCCCTCAGCCTCTTATTTTCCTTCCCCCCCGGTTCATCATATATGTTAACCATCACGGTCTTCTCTATTTGAACCATCGTTACATTCTTTGTGTTGTGTTGGTCTAGCCCTAGTACCTCAGCCAACCCCTCCCTAACCCAAGTTCTAGTCTTCTCGTCCTTTACGCCAAACCTGATGCACCCCCTCCATTCCTCCTCTCTTACGTATGGTTCCTGTACCACTACTACATCCACATGCCATTCTGTCGCCCTTTCTCTCCTTATCGCGCATGCTTCTCTTCCCCTCCCTAGATTCACTTGCAGAAACCTAACCATAATTGATTCTTTGTGCCAGCAGCTGGCATTTCCTTTCATACACCGGGCACTGTTGGTCTCTAGCGGAGTGTCTCCTTTCCTTTTCCTGGACTCCGAGCCTCTCGCAATTCGCACAGTTTAGCTCCCCCCCCCCCGGACATTGCGAGCCTTTGTGCCCTCGTTTGCCGCACACAAAGCAAAAGCTCTCCTCTCTACACAGTTTACCTATGTGGCCATACTTACAGCACCTAAAATATACTGCCACGTCCCTCTGCTCTTCCACGAACAAGACCTCCAGATCTAAAGTGATAGTGCCTTGTTTCGCCATCCTTTTAAAGAGTGCCGGCGATGTTTCCACTATCCAATTTTCTTCCACTACGTTCCGGCAGGGTATCCTCCTCAACAACTTTATTTCCTTTTCTTCTACTCTCAAACCTCTGACCAGTTTCTCGTTTTGGGTGAGGATCTCCTTTGGGATATCCTCCTCCCTGTAGCCCTTTGTAACCCCCGTAATTTTTAATTTCGGTTTAATAAGTCCATCCCCTTTTACTTTTAACTCCTTATCAGTTCCCAGGGCTTCCATTATAAGTTTCTGCTGGTCCCGGTCCTTACTTTCTATGATCACCGCAACCCCAGCTGTCTTTCTCACTGCTTTAACGTTATCTACTTTCCCTTATAGATTTTTCTTCACCTTTTGTACAACTTTCCAGACGTTTTGCTAGTCACCTTCCATCCTCACAACGGTACCAAACACTGCCTCCTTCTCTGGCGTCGCCCAAGTTCGAGGCTGTACCGCTGTCGCCGTCACTGACTTAGCCGGTAGACTCGCATACGTTTTCACCTTCGGGGCTGAGGTGGTCCTTACCTCCCCCCTCCCATCCTTGCGACTGAGGCATATGCTCTTGCCTGGGTTGGCTCTTGCATATGCGTCTGTTCTGCCGTTTGCGAGGGAGACCGTATCTCCTGATTACCCCCTTCTACCCCCATGCCTGTCCCCGTAGTTGCACCTCTTCCTATTTTTTCAAACCCTTCATTCAATGCCTTTAGCATTCCCTCCACTTCTGCTCTGTTCCGCTCTTTTCATCCTCTCCCACACACTCATAAAATCGTTCAACAGACTCACACTCACACCAGTAATTTCCGTCATACACGTCGCTACTGTTGCCTTATTACTCACCGTAAAGGAAATCTTTCCCGAACTCACCCTTCTAGTCACCCCGTTGACTCTTTCGCAGTTTTTTACAATCGAGCTTATTTTATCCCTAATATCCGTGAGCTCTGCCTCTTCCTCCTACTCCTCCTGTCTCCGCTTCCTCCGATGGAGCTAGATCCTTTTTTGTTTTTTTAGATATATGTGACATCTTATCCGTGATCCGCGGTTCCACATTCTTCTGGTTTTCGATCTCCCACATGCTCTTATTAAGGTCCTCCTGCGTCCTGCACTCAAACAGACCAGCGCATGACCCGGATCTTCCTCTACTAGCTACTTCCGGGGGTGTTCGCGCCAGGGATTGCCTGCGTGGAATCCCTCCCATCTCCATGGCCTCCTGTTCCAGCCGCACAAGGTTATCACTTCCCTCCGTTCCGATAGTCACCGCTTCATCAGGCGACTCCATTTCCTCGGGTAGACTCTAACTTTAGTTTTCCAAGAAGTTTTTAAAGTCCGAATTGACACAGTGTAGATTGAATCGAAACTGTGTCGAAATGCCAAAATGGCCTTAGCTCCCTCTGGGGTGCTTTTTCACACGCCCCCGTAGCACCCCAGCCACTTGCGCCCGTCTACAGCACTCCGACGCCCGGCGTCGCGACGCCACCAGAAACCGACGCGCTCGTCGCGACGCTCCCGCCGCGATGCCACACGCGCACGCGCACGCCACCAATTACTCACAGCGGAGCCCTAGTGCTCTGCCCCCGAGAAAGCCTCCACTGCACTCCTAACCCTCAAATTTCTCTTGATCGCGTTCAGATCGCGTACCTAGTGTATCGCTTGACGTTCAACGACCAAAAAAAGAAAATACTTACTATTTGTTGGCTGTGAAGCTTTAAGTGCGCTCCTGTCATATGAGTCTTACGAATATGGTTCGAACTTCGCTCCGCGCGAGGGAAAAGTGATGTATTTCTTCTTCATCTTCTGTCAACTATGATGTGAATATAAATATCATGTCTCTAGCATTTTGCACGGGATAGACAAATTGACAGGAGGCAAGATGCATACGATCAGGAAAACGATCAGCATACACTCGCGAAGTCCGAGAGGATTATAGTCAGCATTTGCTTCAGTTGTTCGGATATTTTATTCTGCAGAAACTGTTGTTGTGATCGAGCATAATTTAAAAAATGAAAACCCCCTAGAGGTGTTACTATTAGTAAATTTATTAGTTTTGTGGCTAAAGTTACGCACTTTACAATAGCCGTTGTTTAATTTTACTTCAATCGGCCTAAGGCCATTTGCTGGAATTTGTTACCCACCCAATCAATAGCTCTAGCAGTATCATCCATAAAGTTCAGGCAATCTAGTAACTTTTATTCTTTGTGGAATTTTTGTGTTTGCTGGGCTGTGTGCTCTATGGGCCTGTAAAGCAAAATATTGTATTTTTGCACACCTGGCAAATTTTTTTTAAGAAATATTTCGATTTTTTTTAATGAGCACATAAGACGTTGATAAACACATCGTGTGGCGCAGACTTAGGCGGCACTTCCAAGCACGAGTGAGCAAACTTAGCACAGATACATTTAAATGCGGCTGGCCACACTAATCGTGTAAAGTGTGCCATCGTGTAGAATAAATTGCTAGACACTTTTTAAGAGAAACATGTATATGAATAGTTTCATATATACAGTACAGTTTTAGGTTATTTGGTTGAATGCTCAAGGAATCAGACCACCTAAATCACGTTTGTCTAATACATCCTTTGCTCGCTTGTACTTGGACGCGCCTGTTAGTTCAATCCAACTGCGGCTTTATATCCACCAATATAGATGCAATACCGACATTAAGTTTAAAAATTTTTATATAACGTGAGATACCGGGTTGCTGCAACTACACTACCACCCCATAAGCACAGCACTTGACAGGTATCTTGAAATATGTATTTCTGGGTTTCTACGCTCATATCGTAATGACCATGCTTATACATACTAAGTGCAGAAGAAATTACAAAGCCCTTAGTTTTTAGTAGTTATTGTAGACAAGTATATAACTATCGTGGAAACAACTGATAAGAAATTGAAAACAAAAAGAACAACTGACAATGTCAGCCATTTGTGCTTTGATCATGCTTCATTTGTTGGTTCAACATACCACGAGTATGAAGACGACCACTATGTACTCAAATTAGTAAATTTGAAAGGGGTAGACTTCGAGAGCGAGACATGACGTTTCGCAACATTCCTCGTCGTTTAGAGAGAAATAAAGCCACAGTATTCAGATGTTGGCAGGCAGGGAATGAATAACAAAGAATGGAAGAACAAGTAGAGGTAGAGGGACTGCACATCACAGATTTACCACCAAACGTCAGAAGCACCTCCTCTGACTTCTAGCATTACGAGATCGCTTCTCAGCAACCAGAACAATGCAAGTCAATGGTTTGCGGATGTGGGTAGGTCAATACCAAGGCATACAATTTATCAAAGAATACGCTCATTTGGTCTACGATCGTGCAGTCCACAAACAATTAGTGCTACCTGTCACTGCTGAATGCCGACGTCAACGCCTTATCTGGGTACAGAAAGGCTGTAGGACATTGTGGAGTGGTAAAGGGTCGTCTTTTCTGATGCTTCACATTAAGGCCAATCCCCATCTAAGCGGCATCGAGCGAAGCGGCGTGACGCGGTGCTGCGCGAGACGTAGCGTCATTTTGTATAGGTTATTCACACCTAAGCGGCAATTGGCAGTGGCCGCGGTGGTAGCAGAAGCGCAATGGTAGATTTTCATTTGCGTTCGGATGTATGTGTTGGTGAATGACAATGAACTCGGATATGTTTGATGATTCAACATCCTCGTCATCAGACGATTTTCTGTTTGTCGCTATGGTGTATCATGAACATGAAGAAAAAAAAGCGACAATATTGGGTTCATGATATTTTTCGAGCAAGGCTAGAAGAAGGCGAGTTCCACACATTATTTAGGCGGCTTCAGTTGGATGAACGTAAATTTTACAAATATTATAGAATGTCTTCGGGAAGATTGAATCAATTGCATGATGTCGTCATCCCCACTTAGTCGTCAGCAGGCGATCACGCGCGTCTCGAAGCGTATGTGCCGCGGATCAACGCTTCTAGCTACGTTGAGAAGTTGCAGCGTCGGACTGCGCCGCTCTGCTTGGTGAGGACGATACAATTTAATTACGCATTACACGTAAACAATTGCAAGCGTCAGTATTCGGTTGAACGTCATGTATTGTACAGGTCAGAAATATAAGAGCAGTTTACATTTTTAGTGTTCCTATCGAGTGCCGACACTACAAAGGACCCCTTGATCCTTTATAAGACACGCGACCGGTCGAATGACCCTTGTCGCTTTCGGCTTTTTTTGTTGCGCCGTTTTACAATCATTAGTATAGTCAAAATTGTATATGTCTGTATCTCGTCGAAGAGCCTCGATTATTTGATTGACTCCATGCCAAGACATGTTCGTGAGTGTGTAAACAACCGAGGAGGTTCAATACATTACTGACTTCTTTGTGTTCATTTTTCGTGTTGAAATTTTTATTATTCATTAATTATAATGCCTAATTCGTTAAAATTATTTGAAAATGAACCATTCTATCTAGGTGTTGCGTCTTCTTCTGCACTTAGTACGAGTATATGTATATAGGGTAAAAGGTGTGGTACATGCTGTAGCAAAAAGTTAATTGTCTTTCATCCTGGATTGCAGAGCAATAGCGTTCAGCTGTTGCAGCAAATCAGGCATAACTTTTCTAGGGTTCGTGACGTCTACTTTTGACGAGACACTTGTTCTAGTAGAAGATCCGAATATAAGACGACCTTCACCGAACTGGTTAATGGATGAAAAGCATTTTATATTAAATTTAATATGTTAAGAAACATATCGCGAGTGGGTTGGCTGAAAAATTTCAGTCCAGGATATGAGTAATTACATATTGAAAAATTAATTTCTTTCAAACATTTCACTGGTTTGGTTAATAGACAAATCACATGCCAATCGAAAATATGAAGCCCATAGAATATGCAAACATTAGGTTGGCTACGTTTTTCCCGTCCCAACTATAGGGTAGGCAGGTATAAACAGGTAAATCAATAATAGTAATTTGCACCGGTGTAGTTAATGCATGAAACTTATATCAAAATAAAGATAATTTTATTGCAAACACGTCGATATAGGGTTGTTTGCAAAAAAATCAGTCTGGAATTCTGGTTGTCGAATTTTAAAGATCAAAATAATGCTGCCAGTGAATACGTGCACCAGAGAGGTCCGAGCGAACTATCCCGTGTATTAAAGTGCGCATGTCATGTGTCCCTGAAATTGAAAAGGATAGCGATACACCCGTAAATGCTGTGCCTCATTGTATTGGAACAGTTTGCTTTATTCTTCTGAATTGAAAAAGCGTGCTACTATTACTATACTGATTGTTGTTATTTATAAACATTAAATTGTGATAAAAAATGGCTAAAAAGTGTTTTCTATGCAATTCGGACGATGATGTTCTTGATTTTAACGATGAAACGTATAAAAACTGTTTGTCGAAATTAAATTTCCGTAAAAAGAAAAATTTTAAATACTGTGGCGTTGAGTTAACCAATGCATCACTCGATTTTGTAGGTTACCAAACCACGTGCTACAAAAAAGTCACTGATTTGGGTAAAAAAATATAATGAAGAGTTTAATAACTTATTTCTTGGTGAGAATACGGTAAGTGCATAATAATTTAAGCTTCAAAACTATCTTAGTAAATACATCTTTTAAATTTCTTTAATTGTGAAATAATGACATGGAAGATTCATAAATTTATACATTTTTGATTATGCTTCATTCAAATAAATCATTTCAATTTCACGGACACATGACATGCGCACTCTCTTTCATTCAATGGCCGAGCTACACGCAGCTGCTATGCTGCGTCCTTTGTTGATACACGGGATAGTTCGCTCGGACCTCTCTGGCGCACGTATCCACTGGCAGCAATATTTTGATCTTTAAAATTCGACAACCGGAATTCCAGACTGATTTTTTGCAGGCAACCCTATATCGACGTATTTGCAATAAAATTATCTTTATTTTGATATAAGTTTCATGCATTAACCACACCGGTGTAAATTACTATTATTGATTTACCTGTTTATACCTGCCTACCCTATAGTTGGGACGGGAAAAACGTAGCCAACCTAACGTTTGCATATTCTATGGGCTTCATACTTTCGATTGGTATGTGATTTGTCTATTAACCAAACCAGTGAAATGTTTGAAAAAATCTATTTTTCAATATTCAATTAATCATATCCTGGACTGAAATTTTTCAGCCAACTCACTCGCGATATGTTTCTTAACATATTAAATTTAATATAAAATGCTTTTCATCCATTAACCAGTTCGGTGAAGGTCCTCTTATATTGGGATCTTAGACTATTCAAAGATCATGCGTTTTATTTTATTTCATTTTAACGCCGCTCGCTGTATTCTTTAATTAGTAGATAGAAGAAGCTAAAGTGTAAATATGAAAACAATTGGAAAGCAGATACTAGCAGGCAGTTCATTGAGAAATAATTCAAGGGATATGATAATAAATTATGACTAGATTCTGGTGAATATGCAGGATAGCAAATGTTGTTCTCTAGGTATTTCAAATTTATTATTAAATGCATATTACATAAGAGAGTTGGTTAAACGACCAGTTGGATAACGTGGCAAAATTTGTGCAATTTTAGTTTTTTTAGTAAAGCCCAAGCTAAGATTACTATATACAAATATTGGTCCACTGCCGACCCTGGAGAAGTGAGGCCCTCATATCTAAATTTCCTTTTTTGAAGACAGCTATTTTACTTTTTGCTACATAATGAAGTGATGTCAAAATCTTAATATAGGACTTCCCTTTTTATCACAAATTAAAAAAGGAACTAACATTTTGAGCGTCTTGAGTTCTGAAGAAACATACATAGGTACACTAATGTACATGTGAAATAAAATATATTTCATACAATTGTTGACACTATAGTAGACTAACAACTTGGTAAGTACATGAAATCTTCATCAACACGGTTCCAATCTAATATGTAAGGGTTAGTTATTACGTTAATATGTTTTCCATTTTTTACCTTTATATGACCCTAGATAATAAAAATTAATTAGATAAATCAATAGTTAATTCATGAATCTGCTATTGTGAATATTTCCAATAAACTTAATATTGAACGTGTTACGATTTTCTAAATATTTTTCGCACATCTTCTCACTCAAACACACTGATATGTTTTGAACAGATATGAATGGTTTCATCATACTTTCAATGATAAAGCAAGTGCATCCTTGTCAGAAATACTTCAGTAAGAGCGTACTCTGAATATACTTAGTTGATGTTTAACTCTTTTTTGGCAATTCGTCTGGTGAAGCTATGAGATCGGTAATAATTACCAATGTGAAACTAAAGGAGAAAACGCAGAACTGGCATGCTACTAGGAATATTTTTGCAGTAAAGGACATATTTTATCATAAAATCATATTATCGTGATTACCATGTTGATAATACCTGTTTAAAATGAAGTGACTGATTCAATGAAATGTTCCTTCTTTCTCGAATTATTTCATTTTACCCATCACCAAGTTTCAATACTATACGTTGGACTCAACGCACTTTCAAGGATAATGAAACTATTCATATTTGTACAACAATATTCTATGACAACCATTTGTCTTACCGTATTCGTAGAATAGTTAATCGAATTTTTACAAATATTGTTAAATATGCTTAGAAACATAGTACGAAGGGGCAAATACCGCTATATCTACTTAGAAGTGGACTAATACAGGGTCTTCCAGATTGTTAATCTGTGTACATCTAAAATTAGTATGGCCCAGAAACCTTTCTTTTCAACCCCGTTTCACAATTACAAATGATTAGTTGTGGAATTAAATATCTAAAATCGTGGGTACATCTTTTTGAGTTTTCATTTGATGATTCATGATCATATGTTTAGATTACGTCTGAAGTTAATACCCGAATCACTCATAATGTGTTGATTACTCGCAACCCTTATAAAAGGTGCAGTTATCCTGAAAATTGTTTGATACTTCTAACAACCATTGAACTTTTCCCATTTTGTATGATAGCATCGATTTTTATCCAATCGAATCCAAATTACATTGATAATTGCATTTAGTGCAATTATCGGTCGCTGTCAGTACACAATTGAGTTTGACAACTTCAAAAAAAATTCCATCGAATATTCCTCAAATATTGACAAATGCCTCATAATTCTGGAAAATGTCTCAAGATCGTTACTTGGTAACAGCCGAGCATTCGATTTTTGTAAAACTATCTCGTCTATTTTCAATGTCCTTGGGATATTACTATTGAAAAAATTTATTGTTCAGTATGATTTTGAAGAAATAAACTTAATAAAAAATATAATAAACGTTTTTAATAGAGCATCTTATAAATACAAAAATAATGTTGAATTAAAAAAACAAAATTGCTGATAAAGGGCAGAGTTTGGGAGCATTCCCATTCTTCCACTCAACCCAGAGTTCACCACAGTTTATCTTATATACAAAGAGTAGCATGTTACACCGGTTTTCCATTAAACGGACAAAACAATAACAAAACACAAACTCCTGTCGAAAAGAATAAAACTGTGACATTTCGGAAACTTTTTGAAGACTGGCTTGTTTTGCGACAGTTCGAGTTTTGTTTTTCGGGTCCCGCTCGAAAGCGGTACATCAAAAGGTTTCGACGTATTTTGGAACTCGAGTCTGCCCCATGAGAGCGGTCGTGTTGTGTTTCTGCGTTTCTTGAGCGTTTTAGACTTATATTTTGTTTTGCATAAGTAAATTGAGCTTTGATAACTGTCCCCAATGCCAATGGCAAGGAACCACAATGTTTAGATGAACTAAATCTCTGTTTGTTTTTTTCAAGTTTTTTGTCAATTAATAGTATTAGCTCTTCAAATTCAGAGATAGACATATTCAAAAAATTATAAAATGAGAAACGTAGCTCTCCATTAAGTCTCATGTCATCATTTTGGAAATCATTCATCCGTTGTGCAATTAGTTATTTGTCTATTAGAAAACAACGATATCTGTGTTGGCGCCGTTTTCTCCTAAAATAGTAGTACATGCTTATACTTCCCACTCTCTTCTCCAAGCCCTGCAATTCTGTTGAGAAGGAAATTACTCCAAGAAGACTTGACAAACCGTTATTGGGCTAGGAAAAACTCACCTCCTTTAACAGAGGCTTTTATCTATACTAGCCAGTACAATGACCTTATCACAGAAAAAAACTTATTTCCAATTTTTACATTTAAACCGTAGTCTTTTATTTCCAGACCCTCCGTTATCTTCCCTAGATACTCAGAAGTCCCCTCCTAGAATCAACAGGTTATCTCGTCAATCTTGACTAAATTTAGTACTGAAACATCAATTTACTGCGATGGATCTAAAAATTCGGAGGGCGTAGGTAGTGCATTTGTTATACAATCGCCTAATATAATTAAAAAATACCGGCTTCCTGATGTATGCAGCGTCTATGCTGCGGAAGCAATGGTTATTGAGAAAGCACTTAGATGGTGCAATCACAACAATTCCAAAAACGTAGCCATTCTGTCAGATTCCAAATCCGTCCTACAAACTATATCTAGCTCAGATAAGGGTTATTATAAGGAGCACGTTTTATGTGAAATGCAAAGTCTTAGCCCCCGTTCACATCGGACGCGCCTCGCATGGAGCATCGCGCTTTGCTTACCGCCTAGCGTAAAGCGAGGGGAAACCAACCCATACATTTAGATGCAGCCGTTCACATCGAGCGCATAGCGCTACGCTTACCGCCTAGCGTAAAGCGAGGGGAACCAACCCATACGTTTAGATGCAGCCGTTCACATCGGGCGCATAGCGTAGCGCTAAGCAAAGCGCGATGCTCCAAGCGAGGCGCGTCCGATGTGAACACGGGCTTAGCGGGGGCTTATTCATAGCTTACATTCAAAACATAGACAGGTCATCTTTATTCGGGTCAAAGGACATATAGGCATACGTGATAATGGAGACGCTGATGCGGCTGCAAAAGCAGCTATCACTTCTGGTGATCCAGAAAGCCCCCCAATTTATAAGGATGTTATTAGTATACAGGGTCAGCTTTTAGTACCGGCTCGGTCCATAACTCCACTACTGTAGAAGATAGCGAAAAAAGTTGTATATAGAAGTTGTAGCCAAAGATATGCTCCTTGCTTTAGAAAATATTTTGACTTACACAGGATGATCCATAACTACATGGTGATGCAAACATGCATTTTTTTAAATGAGATACCCTATATATTATTCCATGTTCAAATTCTACGAATCATTTCCGTTCTCACAAAATAAGGTATTGTTACATTATACAGGGTATTTCAAAAGTTATGGCCATTTCTATATCCACGTCGCGGTCAAATGAACGTACTGTATATCAAAAAGTAATGAATCAAAACTATTTTTTTTACATGAGAAGATTAGAAATATCATCTAGTTTTAAACTCGCCTATAAAAAAAGCCCGTGACACATATTCGTATACAGGGTGATGTAGAATGCAAAATCTAGATTTTCTCTCTTTTTTGAATGTAACCCCCAATATTTTATTATACCAAAGAATTGCTTTTAATATGCTCTTTCATCTTTGTGAAGCACTTGTTGTACCTACGTCCATCAGTTTCCCAAATTTTTCGATTTTGCTCAATACTTCCGTACTATGGAAAAACCAGGTCTAAAAATTAATTTTTCCATTGAGGGTATTTAGGAGAGTCTTTGAGAAATTGTCTACTTGTTTCGAATAATTCAACTACGAACAGCAGTATTCAGAACGGAGGCACTCTGAAACTAATTACTAATGATTGAAAGATTGAAGAATCGTTTTATTTGGACTGTGTCGTATTTCATAGCCTACCTAATACATCTGCTTGATAATTATGCATAGCGTCTATAAAATTGTTTCCTCAGCACACGTGACCTATATTATGTCATTAATTCAGTGTTTTGACTTGATCAAGTACCATTATGGTCTTATACTTTAGTTGTTTGTTAAGCAAACATAAAATTTGATAGTATTTTCTCAAAATAAATAAATTTTAGTAAACAAATAGAAGGTATATTTAAAATAAGTAGAAAAATCGAAATATGTCAGAAACTAATGAATGCAGCCATAGCAAGTGCTATACAAAGATGAAAGAGAATATTAAAAGCAATTCTTTGGTATAATAAAATATTGGGGGTTACATTTAAAAAAAAGAGAGAAAATCTAGATTTTGCATTCTACATCACCCTGTATACGAATATGTGTCACGGGGGTTTTTTACAGCCGATTTTAAGACTAGAGGATATTTTTAATCTTTTCATGTAAAAAACATAATTTTTGATTCAATACTTTTTGATATACAGTACCTTCATTTGACCGCGATTTCGATATAAAAATGGTCATAACTTTTGAAATACCCTGTATAATGTAACAATACCCTACATTGGAAGAACGGAAACCAATAGTAGAATTTGAATGTGGAATAATATATAGGGTGTCTCATTTAAACAAATGTATGTTTGCATCACCACGTAGTTATGGATCACCCTGTATAAATCTAAATATTTTCTGAGCAAGGAGCATATCCGTGGCTACAATTTGTGTATACAACTTTTTTCGCTATCTTCTACAGTAGTGGAATTATCGACCGAGCCGGTACTAAAAACTCACCCTGTATATAAAAGGGACATAATTTCGGAATGGAAATCCATATGGTCTAATACATGTAATACGAATATCAGCAACTACTTCCTCCTACATAAGATCCATCCGGTTAGTACTACTCATGCCTTTAACTTCTTTGCCAGCAGAAAATACTCGATTACTATCATCAGATTGAGAATGAACCACGGTAACTTTCCAGCTCATTTATACAAGATAGATCTGAAAGAATCACCTCACACGTCTCCTTTGTGTGAGGAAGATAATGAAATAGCTTATATCAATCAGCTTTTTTTGCATGTAGCAGGTATACCAATGTACGGAATAAGGTAAACTTTGGAATAAGTTTATAGTAGCATTAGTTCGCTTAGGCTATCACTTACCCATAAACAAGAATACTTTTATGGCGTCTGAGAGAGGAGACGTGTATGATAGTGTTATAAATTTTTATAAAGTTGCTGGACTCTGGATTTGAATGAAATTTTGTATCATTTTGTGGCAAAAAGACTAATGTCTGATGCCAACCCCCTTCAGGAGGAAAAAAATTATAGACTACACTACACCGATGGGTGAAGGGATTGTGATCGCGAAAATTTTCGATTATGAAATAATACGCTTTTTGGGCCCTACATAATCAAAATCCACGTCACTCATTTCCGTCGGTCTGCCTGTCTGTCTGTTTGTCTGTCTGTCTGTTGGCGTTTTTCTAGCTTCGTAATCTCAGTTTCCGCTGCATGGATTGTGATGGAATTTCGGTAGCGATATGCTGTGAGGTCTTAGTAGCATTTTCTACTTTATTTTGTTGTGCTCATATCAGGATGTCCATTGATCTGTGAAATAAAGACCTAGCGGCATAACAAACACCTCTTTTGCTCAATGATTTGTTTGCAAAGGAATCTCAGACCATAGCGATTATTGAAAAATATATCCTGACCAATGGAAAAGGGCGGAAAACAAAAACGAAACGCAAACATAGTATGGTACGCTTGATAGAAACAAGGTTTGTTATAGTTTCGTTTTTTTTCAGGTTCCAGAAAATACAAACAAAACATAAACTCAACTGTCCGTTTAGTGAAAACCGGCATTACATAAGTGCAAAACACCAATAGAACATACGAGTACACATATACATATGCATGTTAAAGTTTTTTTTTGCAAAAACGAGGTCCATCGAGATACCGGTATTTGCTCAAACTGTTTGTTTGAATATAACTTATGTAATAGTGATAAACCAGTGAGGAGTGTTGGTTAAATTACTTTCGAATTTTGTAATCTGCTGTATAAGGGTATGGCTAATATTTCTTAATTTCTAGTAAAAATCGTTACGATAATAGTATAATGTACAAAAAATTGGAGTTAGATAGCGTTTTGAATAAATTATAACGAGATATTTTATTATTTATTTTTGGTACCATGGACTATCAAGGGGATTTCAAAAGAGTTGACTTTTACTTTTTGGAGCAATCGTATATTTTATGGAATAATACGTTGTTGCATTGAAACTCAGTTTACAGCGTTTTTACTTCCCACACCGATAGGTGAGGGGAGTATTGTGATCGCGAAAATTTTCGATTTTGAGATAATACGTTTTTTGGGCGTTTTATGATGTCTACATAACGAAAATCCACGTCACTCATTTCCGTCGGTCTGTCTGTCGGTCTGTCTGTCGGTCTGTCTGCCTGTCGCGTTTTTCTACCCTCGTAATCTCAGTAACCGCTGCATGGATTGTGATGAAATTTGGGCAGCGGTATGCTGTGGGGTCGTAGTAGGTAATGTTCCTATAATTTTGAAAATCGGTGCATAGGCGGCGGAGTAATTAGCAAAAAACAAAAAAAATTAAATATTGCTGAAACTTCGTTTTTAGGCGTTTTAGGGGTCCCTGATCGTTTTATACTTTTTTTTGGGTGGGGGTGAAATTGGGGTGGTTGGGGGGTGGGGGGTTGTAAAATTGAAAAATTTGTTGCTTTCATAATAGACTGTCCACTGACCTGTGGAGGAAGACCTGGCGACATAAATAACTTTTTTAGGTCCATCCGAACATTGCCTTTGCCTATTACAGAAAGCAAAGGACTTTCTGATGTAAACATACGAGAGTATTGCGTTAGATCGTTGTAACGAGCAAACTGTTGAATTGATTTTAATGAAATTTTGAAACGGCATTACTATCATGGCGAAGATGGAAAACGCGTATGGTTTTGATAAATCGTGCCAGTGGCGGCGCAGAAATAATAAAAAAACTAAAAATATAAAAACAGCTCAAACTTCGTTTTTAAGCGTTTTAGAGGTTCCTGATCATTTTCTGCGTTTTTTTTGGGTGGGGGTGAAATTGGAGTAGTTGGGGCGTTGGGGGTTGAAAAATTAAAAAAATTCTTGTACTCATAATAGGCTGTCCACTATCCTGTGAAGGAATATCTAGCGACACAAATCACCTTTTTAGGTGCATCCGAACATTGCCTAGCCTATTACAGAAACTAAGGGACTTTTCTGTATACTATACAGAATTGTATTTTGTAACGTGGACACTATTAAATTGATTCTAATGAAATTTTGACACAGTATATTGTTACCGTGGTGAGAATGGAAAACGCGTATGTTTGTTAAAAATCTTGTCAGTGGCAGCGTAGCAATAATCAAAGAACGCGACAAGTATGAAAGCAACGCAAATTCGGTTTTTAGATGTTTTAGGGGTTCCTGATCATTTCCTAGCAGTTTTTTGGGTGGGGGTGAAAGTGAGGTGGTTGGGGGGGGTGGGGGGTTGTAAAACTGAGAAGTTTGTGGTATCGATAATAGGCTGTCCATTGACCTGTGAAGGAAGGACCTAGCGGCATAAGACAATTTTAGGGGGGGGGGGGTGGCAATTATTTGGTTGCAA
Source organism: Callosobruchus maculatus (assembly GCA_951848785.1). Lineage (NCBI taxonomy): Eukaryota > Metazoa > Arthropoda > Insecta > Coleoptera > Chrysomelidae > Callosobruchus > Callosobruchus maculatus. The sequence goes on from CATOUR010000103.1 coordinate 1,568,724, forward strand.
GGGATCTTAGACTAAAACTTCATGCTATGGGAAAATAATAAACTGGTATCAGCGTAATGTGTGGGAAGTACTAATCAACTTGACTTCAGTTTTTGGTTACATAGTTCAGATACCTACGCAATGCGCGTCGACATATTGCAAGTAACTTGATTCACGCGTGAAAACATTGTATTTCGTCAATTCGCGTATAAACGCGATGTCGATGGAATGGAATATGATTTTTTGGGTTCATAGGCTAGATGCTTCTAAAAGGTTGCTATATAGTGTGGTTGCAAGATTGATCGTTTAGTGAATATTTGCTGACGTTTCATTATTTGAAACTAAATGTGATTTAATTGATCGTCAAGTAGAGAAAAGATGGAGATTACATTTAAGCTGTCTTTTTTATGGAAAATACGGTTTTGTGATATATTATTAGGAAAATGTTTTCTAGCTTAAGAAGAAAAATATACAGGGCATTCGATTTAAGAAGACAAAGCTGTTTAAGGTCAAGTGGAGGATCATACTGCTCATCGCTATGGCCTTTGCTAATCTCCTCCTTTTGATATGTTGCGTGTCAATAAGGATAAGGGTATGAAAATTATTATTATCAAATAACTAGACACCTTATGCAGTTCTTAGCTAGTTCACATGTGCTCATGTATATCATCCAGGACACACGCGGCCTACTCCTTTTTTTCCACCCTTCTATGTTCATCAGCATAAATTTAAAATTATATATATTCTTTAATGTTTATCTATATCATAAAAAATAATCATCAGTAAGTTCGGAATCAATAACTTTAGAAATGACCGTTATCATTTCAAAACTGAAAAACATATTCTGCTAAAGGGACCTGAGCGATGGTTATAAAAAAATATGATTAAATGATAAATAAGCTTCTAAAAAATAACAAATATATGAAACAACAAATAAAATAATGGATACATAAATATACCGCAAACACTATGTTGTGCTTTTTCCCCTCTCATGTCCTAGAAATGAGACAGCTTATCTCACAGTTGCAAAGTTTTACGATCTTTTTTACAGACCCTTTAGAAAATTGCGCACATAGACCATCGTAAGTAATAATTTTGATCATACTACGTTCGCTGGCAAACAAAATATGTCATTTGGAAGGCATACCAGGCATAAAGGGTGTCCCTGAATTTCCTAGACACGTGATATTCTCGTAACAAAAAAAAGGTTCAAACGAAAACTTAGTGGAATTATTGAAGGTATCATAGGGTCTATCGTACAATGCTTTTAAAACATTGTTTTGTACTTCAACCCTTAAAACTCACCCTCAACTTTTGTTTTTCAAATAGCACTAAATAGTTTTTTTTTTCTAGACAAATTAAGTCCTTATATTATTTAAAAATCTTGCAGTACCTTTGATTGTATACGCAAACATATTTTTTTTTGTAAAATGATAAGCATAACATAAATAAAATAAGAATTTGATTTACACAAAAAACGGATAAAAAAAGAACTAATCGGGTTTTTAAGGTTGGTGAATGACCTGTAATACATGCTTTCCAAAACAAATGTCTTTTTATGATCTGTTATTACGAAAATATTACGCTTCAAACAAATGCTCACTTTATTTGTCTTGTGTTTAATGACTTAACGAAAAAAAAAACAGTTGTATATGAAGTCAAAGGCGCTACAAGATATTTAATAAAATAATGACCTCATTAATGTAGGAGAAGGTGTGGGGAGCTATTTGGAAAAAAATTAGGGGATAAGTTACAGGAGTTGAAGTAAAAAATTTTTTTCGAAAGCATGGTTAGGTCATTCGATACTCTTGAAAGACCCATTTAGTTTTCTTTTTTATCTGTTTTCCTTACGAAAATATTACGCTTCAAACAAATCCTTATTTTATTTATTATATGCTTATAACTACGAGAAAAATAGGTTTTTGTAGAAAATCAAAGGTACTACAAGATTTTAAATAAAATAAGGACTTATTTTCTGTGGGGAAAAATATTGGGTGCTATTTGAAAAAACAAATTTGGGGGTGAGTTTTTAGGGTTGCAGTACAAAAAAAATATTTTGAAAGCATGTTATGATAGACCCTGTAGTACTTTCAAACATTCCGCTCAGTTTTCGTTTGAACATTTTTTTGTTATGAGAATGTCACGTGTCAGGGAGATTCAGGGACACCCTGTATATACCTTGTTACCACAATTGGTAGCAGCAACGACATGTGGATATGTAAGTGGTGTGGGCACTAGATGGATGATTACAGAAGCGCATTCAATGGTTATACAAACACTGATCTTTATACAATTTGCGAACGTTTGGGCAGGTATCGTCGACGAGCAACTAATTGGACCAATTGAACTGCCGCAAACATATTAGATGGACCAGGATTTTTGGAATTTTTAAGAAACAATTTCTTTGAATCACTCAGTGATTTGCTACTTAACTATCGAAGAGGAATGTGGTTGCACGGTGACGGTGCACCATTGCTTTTTGCTCGTTCCGTTAGAGAGAATTTGAATGCCAACCACTCGCCTAGGATAGCTTATGGTGGAACCGTGGCTTGGCCACCATACGCTCACCAGACATCATAAGAATTGCTTGTCATAGCATCAAAATCATACAAATAACTTTTATGGTTTTGCCCCAGATTCATGATTGTGGGGCCACTTTCTAGGTAATTGAGAGGGCTTTTGAAAACTTAAATAATAGACATACCTACATGAAGGAGCTAGTTTTTGCGAAAAATAGGAAAATGTTAAAAAATAAACAGATTTTTAAATAAAAGTCACGTTTAACATTTTTCTAAAATTTCTAAAGTCTAAAGTTGTATGCTTGTTTCATTACTAGAGGATAAGCTATTGATTACAGCTTTTTTAATATCTGTACGCCCTTTCAAACATGGCATTTTTTAAATCAAAAAGCAAAAATGGCGGCCTTTACAAGGGGAAGGACGTAAATTGGGGGTGAAGTAAACTATGCTACATTCCTTTCAAATATCGCTCTTTGGTAACCAAACACTACGTTTCTTTGTACTGGAAATAAAAAACACAAATGTGAGTCTGTAACCTGTTGTTCGAGATTTATTGTTGTTACCATGGGTCTTACGGGTTGTATCTTCCTTAAATTTGGTTATAACTTAATACTTTTTATTTGAATCGTGAGACAGACAGTTCTACGCAAAGGTCCGAACACTTTTATAATTATGAAGTATTCCAGTAATTGAATTTATGTTTAATAAGTAAAATATTTCTCAAAAACTAGCAATTGCAAATATAGGTAACAAAGACGTAAATCAGTATTTGGTAGTTATTATTTTTTGAGAAAGCAGGAAGTTTTGGGGAGACATCAAAAGTCCATGGTGTTTTGGAGGTTATCTGAGAAAAAACGTACCTATTGTTTTAACCACAGTATCTATTTCAGCGATTTAATCCAGAGAAATGCAACTGTTTTGAAATCCCTCTGTAATGTCAAAACGAGGCTTCTCAATGCACATACCGTTTTAAAAACTAAAACAGCACACATATCATACAGATAGCAAAATAAAAAAATCTCTATTTTTTCCGTAAATCCACATGTTTTCGTGTTCCACTGTCATACATTTCAATAATCAGTGCTATTTTTTAGTACGTATGTAAACATAATTATTTATATACTTGTCAAAACTTGTCTTTGTAACTTTATGTATGTCTGTGATATTTTGAACAATCCTTTAGTTAGCTATTATGATAAACAATGTTATAAATATAGAATCTTATTCAGCTGGTTACTGTTATTATTAGGCGTTAAGGGGCCTGGGTACACACATTTACACATATGTATTTGCCATACAAAATACGGATTTGCAAGTTCCCGCACATCTCACTTGTTTTTCAAACTACATACATAAAATTTCAGGTGATAATTAAGACCTTAATGAATGACAGCTAAGAGCGAATTTTTCAAAAAAGTTTTTAAGTGCGCAAAAAAAACTCGCAATGCAAAATCATGCATTCTTCAAATGTCTGTAATTAAAGAACCAACCACGATATCAAAATAAGGCCACCATGCTGACATAGTGCGACCTTTCTTCATCAATTTGCTGTTTGAATCATTACGTAAGTTTAAAAGTAACGCCACACTATCAGTAGGCCACCGGTCGGTCGCTCTTGTCTCCCCTCGATGCGAAATCGTCTTCGCGGGGGTCGGCTGCCAGCAGTATGACAAGGCGACCTTCGAACAAACCTCCCCTCATTTTATTTTAGACGCACATGCTTCAGAAAGCGCTAGCACAAGAATACGTATTTTCTTGGATTCTCAAGTTTGCGCGCTATACCCTAGCCCCTTAAAGTCGTATCCACTTATAATGATTTGATACAAAACTGTCACCTTGTATGTTTTTTTTTGAGAAATTGGCTAATATGGTCGGAGCATATCATATAAGACTCTGCTTCCAACAAAGTTTTTTAGCAATTTTACCACTAGAGTTTTTGTATCTTACTGAAGTGTTTTTGCTATAACGAACAAATAATTTTCCTATTTTACGATAAAGAAATTCTGGTAATTCAGTCAGAATAAAACATTTTTAATACAAACAGGATCTTCCCTTAAAGGTCGGTACACATTTGTGCGCCGCCAACACCCGCTGTGTGTACGCGCGACCCGTTCGTTGCGCATTAAGGTCCGTACAACACAAAAAGTTTGTCGAATGAAAAAAATTCAACGAACACGAAACGCTCAACAAACGCGCGGCCCACGCGGTGTTCGCGGCGTGCAGATTTGTACCCACCGTAACACAAACAAAATCAATGTGTGCAAAAAGATACCGCTTAACCACTCGAAATATAATAAATTGTTTATATTTTGTCTGAGTTCCAGAGCAGTCGTGTTCAAAAATATGAGATCAAACATAAATAAAAATAAAAACATAATTTTTCTTGGACTTTCTATCTAGCAACCGATTCTTCGGTTCCTTTTCACAGAATTTGACCTATCCAGTTCCACATTCGATATTGTTTTTGGCCAAAAAATCCGTAAGACCCTCCGTTGACATCTATTAATAAAAACCCGGAGTTTTTGTTCATTCGCTTTTGTGCTTTTCCATGTTTAGCATCGATACAATAACATTGATTTCACGTTACTAGTGAAAATGTGCAATTTGGTTCTGATTGAGTACGTGGTAGATTTCCAAACATTGTTAAGGGAGCCAAATGCTTTTCTTGCTTTTGGTAGACACTGTTGAATATCTTGATCTGTCCCTCCTGTGGTATTTAATATACTACCTAGACATTCAAAGCAGTCAACTCTTTCTAGCACTTCATTGTCAAGAACAGGTTCTTCGTTGGCTATATTAAGCCGCATGTCTTCCCATTCTGCCCATTTGGAATGTGTGCGATAGCAGGCATATGTCATCAGCGTAATCCAGATCTTGATGGCTACCCATAGGTCTCCATCTAACGCCTCTTCCGCCTTCCTACCTACCTGCATACCTTTCTCATTAAGTATTCTAGCTCTATGTTAAACAGCAAAGGCAAAAATACATATCCCTGCTTCACACCACGCTTGATCTAATACTGTCACCTTATGAAAAGCTTGATTTGACCTGTGGCATCCTTGTATAGCTCTTTCACGATTTGTATATTCTTCTGGAGTATGCCTTTGTGTCTCATGCATTCCCATACACTTGTTCGTATTACTGTGTCGAAAGCTGTTTCAAATTCAATTAACACTAAATGCAATGGGCAGTTCCATTGCTGTATTATAATTCTGAATGTATTTATTTGGTCGAAAGAAAGTATTCTCTATGTAAGGCTTCAGTCGTTCCAGTACAATTATGGCCAGTATTTTATACACCCACCGTGTTTGGCAGAGTTATACCTCTCCCATTCCTGCAATCCTTGAGGTCTCCTTTTTTCTGGCAAATTCATAGTCTTTCTCTTCAGTCTTCAGGTATTTTTCTTCATTGCTGATATTATAAGAAGGAATACTGTGGAAGTGGGATCTATACCGATTTTTAGCAACTCCGGTGATATATTGTCTAAACCTGGCGATTTACCTGATTCAAGGAGTCCAATAGCCTTCCTAATTTTATCCAATCTTGGGGTTGATGTGTGCGCCTTAAGGGCTGTGTTGGGTGGTAGATTGTAGTCTCGTTCATTTATTATCTGCCCATTTTTGCCTTTTAATGTGGATTGAATTTTTGTTTTATTGATAGTCAACTATTTCGTGACGGAGTATACGTTTTTGGTGTTGCCTTCTAAGGTAGCTCGTTCTGCTGATTGAGCTAGTTTGTTTGCGTATTGATGCTTGTCGTTCCTGGCACTTCATTTGACGGCATTGTTCAACTTCTTATAATCGCTGTCTAGCGTTTTATCTCCTAGTTGTGGGTTGTTTTTTATTTCTTGTTTTTTCTTCCTTCATTCTTCAATTTCCAGGCGTCGTAAGTGATCCATTGTTTTCTCGTGTATTTTTAACCTTATAACTTCTTCTGAGAGGATAGTTTCTTGGTATTTTTTCCATTCCACTCGTTCCGTTTTTCCCAGGTCTGCTAGCTGTCAGTTTTAGCTTGCATGTATTTTGGGTGCTTGAGTCTTTCAATCATTCTACGTTGTTTTCAGGCCTGTTTGTAAACCTTTGCATACATTTAGAGGGTGTAATTGTGATGTTTCCGACGAGCAGCTGGTGGTCACTGGCCACATCTACACCACGACCACGAATGCATCTGACAGCTAGTAATGATCTTTTGCTCCTTCTCGTAACAGCTATATGATTAATCTATTTCCTAGTGATGCTGCCGGGAGAGTACCATGTTGCCTTATGGGTGTCCTTGTGCAGAAATAATATCCCTCCAATTAGTAGGTCCAAGCTGGAGCATAATTCCGTGCCGTTGTTGCTCATTTTGCCAAGTCCGTGCTTGCCCATGATATGTTCTATATTGATATTGTTTCTCCCTCATTAGGACAACCACGTCTGCCTTTCTAACCTTGATCAATGTTGTTGTGAGTTTGTTGTAGAAGTCATCTTTCTGCTCTGTTGATGCTTGGTTTGTAGGCGCATATCACTGTATTATTGTAGCAGATATTTCCATGCAGTTTTATTCATTAGTATGCCTACGTCGCTTTCGCTACGACTTTCCCAAATATAACAACAGTTCTTCGTTACTGGTTATCAGTTCATCGACAACTTTGGTCTTTGGTCTGGATTATTTTTACTTGTACAGGTTTCTTTGATGAGTTGGTTAAAGGTGAGGAGGTCATCAGTCTCCTACACCCGAAAGTTTCCTCTTAATTCCGTTCCATCCGTGTTGATATTTCCTGCTTCATCCTTATCATTATGTCCTGTTTTATAGCCTTATCATTAGCCTACTGTCTCCTTTGTTATAATCTAGGTTTAGTTCTTGGCATTAGTCTGTTCTCTTCACGGTTCCATTCCATGATCTTTCCATTCGGAATTAGTCTTTGGAGTCTGACTTTGACGTCCCCACCCCCTTTATCTTTTTCTTCTGTCTCAGCATCCTTGATCTTCTCCTGTAAAAGTTTTTTTTGTTTTTGTTCGCTGTCTCCAGCCTTCTGCGTGTGTTTTGCCACAAGAATTTACATTGCTTTGTCCCATTAGGCAGCTCTAATGAGTACTTTTTCTCGGTGATTCTGCGAACATTACTGATGGATGCTTTTACCCCTATCTCAATCTCTACTGTGTGTCTGATCTTATCTTTCAATACTTCATTATCCAGTTTCCTCATCAACACCAGATATAACTAACTTCTTCCTGATTTTATCTTTTTCAGACCTCCTAGTTTTAACCTTGACACTTTTATTTTGTTTATTATTTCATCTTTTTGTGTATCTGAGTATTTTTTCATCGCTTGAATTTCTGTTTTAAGTTCTGTCATTTCCTCCCTATTTAGCATTATTTTGGCTTTAATTTCCTTCATTCATAATTCATGCTCCATTTAAATAATGCATGAGGCATGAGGCAGGCATTATTTAAATGGAGCATCCTGTATATTATTTAATAGTTCAACCCTTCTTTGAACTCTAAGTAAATTATGTCTAACACAATGTACCCACATTGAACCACTTCCGAGTTATCAAGTTTCTGAAATGACAAACAAGCCACATTTGTTAATAATAAAAACCTTAATACTCTTGCTTAAACGTTTTTTCTATACTTTGAATATTTTGCCAAATAATTGACCGTTTGCGATTTTTGTTAAACCCGTTATACACGATCTAGTTTTGTCTATGTTTCTGGAGAGTATTGTCTCATTTGAGCTCGCCTCAAACACATCATATTGATGTACTAGCAGTACGAATTTATAGAAATCACACAGCCCTTCTGTTTGTACGACTACTTATGACCACTACATGACCACATGTACCTGCATAACGTCTGCGCATACAGGTTTCAGCAGAGTCGAGTTAGAAGTTATGAATCGAATCGATTGAAGAAATGTACCTAAATCTCACTGTAATAGTTTTAACGTACCCTATGTACCTTAAAGTTGAAGTAAGTTTTGGGAGTAATGTAATTATTTTCTTCATTCAAGTTTGGTAGCTGTTTATTTGCCATTCAGTTCCGAATTGCAATTTGTAAGATTAAGTTCATTCAATCGACTGTCGTCGTCTGTAAAAATTTTTTGTATTCAAAGTTCATTGGTTTATTATTTCTTCTCCAAATACGCATGACGATTAAGAAAAGCAATATATCGGAACTGGGCAGTAGTAGAGAATTATAATTCTGGGGATGTAAACTAGGCAAATGTTGAATTTCTTCTTATTATTGCGTTATCCAATGAGGTACTTGTTTTTGGTCACGTGACATCCGATTCGAATTTTTCAATGGGATACCCTGTATATTAATGCCTTTCTGTGTTTCTCCCGATGCAATAATTCCAACAAACACACTTGGGGTCTAAAGTGATTAATTAAAGGGCTATAGGTACTTAAAGGACTGTACCATTACCATTAAGACAAAAAATGAAACGAACACTAGCATAGGGATACATGTTAACACTAGTCATAGAAAAACACACATCATCAATCAGTTCTTAGATTTTTTCTCTTTAGAACAAGTTAATTCAGTAGCTATATAATAAGAACAATAGACTGTTAGACCTAGTTATGACTAATGTTCAATGTGAAGTTCAGTATTGTTTACCATCTGTTGTTCCAGAAGATGTACATCATCCATCTTTGTTCGTAATTATGCATGAAATTAGCACTGTTAATAAAACCTTTTCAGCTAACTTAAATCAAGCAGCCTATAATTTTCGGAAAGCAAATTACATGGAAATTTACAGTGACCTCCTCTTAATTAATTGGTCTTTTTTAACAGACTCTGGAAACGTTGACGAAGCGGTTAGTTATTTTTATGATAAAATCTATTTCTTATTTGATAAGCACATACCTAAATATAAAAACTATAAACGTACATTCCCTCCATGGTTTAACTCTGAAATTATTAGCAAAATTAAAAGCAAAGATAAGGTATTTAATAAATACAATCGAACAAAAGGTGAGTCTTCTGGAACAATACAAAAATTTGAGATGCCAAATCAAAGCAGACTTGGAGAGAACACACAAAAAATATGTAGAGGACATTTGACGTAGAATAAATAAAGATTCCCGCGCATTCTGGACATACATGAAAACTAAACCCAAGTCGACTAGGAAGTATCCTGGAATAATGACATACGACAATATAGACTACACAGACTCACAAGACATCGTTAACCAATTTGCAAAATTTTTTAGTAGTACATTATTGTGGCATCAGCCGATTCAGGTTCAACTCCACAAGAACTCAATAGTTTAGGTGAGTTTGATGCCCGTATAGTATTATCAAATATTATAATATGAAATTCTATTGGCGGGGCGGAAACTAAAAAACAAAATAACTTCTGGAATTTATAATATCCCCCCTTTCATTGTCAAGAATTGTTTGCCAATACAAGCTCGTCCTTTGTCTATCCTTTTCAACTTAGATCTAAGTACTTTCACTTTTCCATCGAGGTGGAAGCTGGCAAGAATTGTACCAATTTTCAAGGCTGGTAATAAATCAGACATATGTAACTATCGCGCTACATCTATTCTTTCAAACTTCGTATATATCCCATAATTCGTCCTCATATTGCGCCTAGGCAACATGGTTTTTCCAGTGACAGATCAGCGGAAACTAATCTGGTATTATACACACAGCACTTATCCGAAGTTCTTGATTCAGGCGGCCAAGTAGATGTCATTTATACAAATATTTCCAAAGCGTTTGATAGAGTAGGCCACAACATACTTATACAAAAACTTAGCCGCACTGGATTCTCTGAGCATTTTTTGCAATTTTGGAAATTGTTTCTCTTCTAAAACATATCTTGCAACCTCAGGGGTACCGTTAAAAAATATCGAGGAACTTTTTTAGTGACCTTTTCAAATGGTGTTTTTTTATCAGACTTTAGTTGTGTTTGTGTTGATGAGTTTAGAAGCTAATTCTGTCCTTATGGGTAATGTGACATTTCTGCGTAGTTGTTAAATCTGGGTATCTGATGCATATTATATTAATGGGTTTGTGCATCACTATATAAGTATACCACCCAATTTATGTTCGAGCCAATGATTTCTGGACTTTATATATAAAGCTGGCTTAATTAAAGGATCAAATGAATTTGGATTTGAAAAGTATGTAGGGATGTGCTGGGTTAGTCTAGGTCATTTTCTGAATCCATCCCGTCAACCGTTAATGCCTTCTCATGTATATTAGTTCGTCCCCAAGCTGGACTTGACATGACAATGGTATTCGGGAATAGTGAGAGGATGGTGCCATAGTTGGACAAAGTTGTAAAAAAATATTTAAAAAAGTCATTTTTTACACAAATGATCTGGAGCCTGAAACGCTACCTAAAGCTGAAGTTACATTTACGAGTTGGTCGTATACGAGTGACCGAATCGTATACGATTTCGCATGTGTAAATCGCAACTCGTAGGTCGTATACGTGACGGTTTCAAAGTTGCGAGAGATCATCTGAGTACGGCTACAAGTGAAATAGTTTTTTATTAATCCAAGGTGGCTGAAAACAAGTTACCTCCTGAGAAGATCGACCAATTTATCGACTTATATTACAATATGAAGTGTTGATGGGACGTGAGAAGTAGGAAATATATAGATAGCAATGCAAGGAACAAAGCAAATTGTGCAATAGTAGATATTCTAAACATACCGAAGGAAATAGTGAAGAAAAAATTAATAAGCTACGTTCGACGTATAACCAAGAGAAAAAAAATTGTTTCTTCTCAGAGAACAGGTGGGGATCGATATATTGTTGTGAATAAAATTATCAGCTTTTATTCCCCACGCCGATAGGTGAGAGGAGTATTGTGATCGCGAACATTTTTGATTTTGAGATTTTTTTTGGACGTTTTATGATGTCTACATCACCTGAAACTAGGTCACTCATTTCCGTCGGTCTGTCTGTCTAACTGTCTGTTGTTTTTTTTTCTACGCGTGTAAACTCAGCAACCGCTGCACCGATTTTGATGAACTGTTGGGAACAGTATTTTCTTTTTCATCATTAACATTAAAATTCCTGCCATTGCAGCACGCTTCCTTTTACTGGGAGCCATAGTGACTACACTTCAATCGTAAACGATTCTGAACATTAATTTAACGATACGGTACGATTCACTCGTAAATGTAACTTTAGCTTAAAAGGCAAATATAATCAGTATACCTGATGCCATTATACTATAATGTATATAAAGGTTAACACAAAAAAGTAAATTCTTTTTGCTGTGGTGACCTGATTTTGTACCAAATCCAGTTATATGTATAATATATAATATTTATTTAAGGTGAGTTGTGCAATTAATAGTCTAACAAATATGTTAATGTTCAAAATTAATTTATGCAATTTACATATTCATATACAATGTGTCCGTTCATCGGTATCGGAGCTTTTAGGTGGATAAAATAAGTTAATTTTTATTGACAAATCACCTCTCAAAAGTTGTTTTCGTCCCACCATAATAAAATGGCAGCCATTCTATTTTTCGTTTAAATGACGCACGAGTGTTGTACTAATTTAGCCATTTATGTAGAGACTTTATAAACACAAAGTAAGTCTCATTCGATAGCGAAACATGTAGACTGTAAACTAATGGTAAACATTTTCCAAATTTCTTTCCAAATCAGGGCCAAAAAAATTGTTAAAAAAATAATTGTTTAATGTTTTGCATTCTTTTATAATTTTAGTTTTTCCAAAAAAATCTAAGCTGCTAACCGACATTTTTTATTTCTAAACGTAAAGTAGTAGTAAAGTAGTTTAGAAGCTATGATGGTTTGAATATGACTCTTTATTGTCTAATCCGGCAGTTGAGAAGGCAGTAAAATAAAGTACTCAGTGATCATGACATTTATTTTGGGAAAAAAAGAAGCAAATGTTACAACCGTTATTCGAAATGGCCTCCTTGGTGTTGCAGACATGCTGTTGCTCTTACTGACACATATTGCCTAGAGCGACTGATCATCGCTTTGTCATTCTGTAATTTATTTCCGACATGAATAATTTTGCTAATAAGCCCCTCACGTGTATTTGGCACGTCGACATAAAGTTTCTGTTTCATTGAACCCCACAAGAAAAAAATCAAATGGGGTCAAGTCGGGTGAACGCGGTGACCAAGCGATTGTTCCACCGCATCCAGTCCAAGGTGAATATCGTTCACTTGAATGGCTTTGTACATTTGCAGCGAAGTACTCCGGAGTTCCGTCCAGTTGGAAAATCATCCTTAACCAGTGGTACTTTCATAAAGGCGTCCAGGAAGTCGGTTTCCTAAAACTCAAGATATCATCAATCATTCCTGCTCACACATTTACCAAGAATTCGCTGCATATGTATGTGTCAGTAAGAGCAACAGCATGTCCGCAACGCCAAGGAGGACGTTTCCAATAGTGGTTGTAGCATTTGCTACTTTTTTCCCAAAATAAATGTCGGTACCACTAAGTATTTGCATTATTGGCTCCTCAACTGCCGGATTAGGCAATATAGGGTCATATACAAACCACCATAGCTTCTAAACTACTTTACTTAGGGCTATAATGTACAGCTATTTTTTTATGCAACGTCACGTACTGTCATTTAGAAATAAAAAAATATATGTTAACAGCTTAGATTTTTTGAAAAACAAAAGTTGTAAACAAACGCAAAAAGTTACACACTTATTTTCTTTTAACATTTTTTTTGCCCTGATATGGGATGAAATTTGGAGAATGTTTACCTTTAGTTGTTTGTAGAGCCTCGACATAGGTAACAATGGCTAAATTAGTACAACACTCGTGCATCAATTAAACAAGAAATTAAATGGCTGCCATTTTATTATGGTGGGAGAAACACTACTTTTGAGGGATGATTTGTCGATAAAAATTAAAGTATTTTATCCCTCTGAAGGCTCCGACACCGATGACCGGAGACATGTATATGGTATGCTGAAGAGTGAGAAACGCAGTCCTAAAGGCTGCAAAATCTCATGGCAAAAGAAGGTATTGGATTGACCATTTGCAGGTGGTACAAAAATGAATGTTCTACATACCCTAGGAGTTTGTTAACTATTACTGTATTGGAAAAAATTAAATATGTATATTTGACTACAATGTTATCGCTAATCATTTCGTTTGTATTAAAATCGTTCTAAGATATCATTGTTGTTATTAATCCCAAAGTGAAACATTTTTTACATTTGTGGCAATTATATGGTGCTTATTTTAGGTGGTAATCTTATATCTATGAAACTTATATTTTCGAAGCAATGTGGCAAACACTACAGATACTGTTTTGAGCATTTTATATAGAAAACCCTATAATGTCCTCATTTGTAATACTGATACTGCGTCTGGAACCAATCTCTGAAATCACGAAATATAATCATTCTATGCCGATTCTGATGAGCCAGGATCATATGCAGTTGATGTATGTACATGTTCGTAAGTTTTAAGTCTATTACAATGCTTAAAAAGTATCGCCACGTTAAATTTTAATGTCAGGATATGTTCTTGGTACCGTCCTCGTGAATAATATGTACTTAACTGTATTGTTCTCAGAAGTACATCTGAAACGTCTTTATCATAATAGTTAACTAGAATATACATTTTCATATTATATATACATATATTAGATGTGCTTCTGACCGTATTGCATGTGATATTCATAAGTACATAATTCGTGTTCTTTTCAATGATATAGCTAAGAGAAATGTTTTATTATGAGCTTTTAAATAAATACATGAAATAATTGTTTAAGCATTTTGTTCGTAAATCAGTTAGCCATCACATAACAATGCTCCATAGTACAATACCACATGGTTTGAGTATTTTTCGTGACTATGCAGACCAAGTACTTGAAAATGAAGCAAAAATGAAGCAATCTATTAAATTTATGTGAAAATAGATGTACCTACTAAAAATGATTTAGCGGCAAGAAGTAAGTCGATCAGCTAGATACCTGTAGTCTGGTAGGGAATATATTAAACAATCGTCATATAGGTCTTGTATTTTCTTATTGCATGCATTATGGTAATAGGTATAATTATGTAAAAATGAACTGGTGATTGTCTCTTAAATTGTCTTAAAATAGGCTCAGTTTGTAAATATGCTGAAAGACTACGAAGTTGGGGAGTTCGGAACTGTATTATTATTTAAATGTTTCAAATCAGGCGTATGGCGTACAGTGTTCCAGACAACTTTTAGTGTAGTATTCTGTATTATAATATATCATAGATGAAGACGTTAATGAAACCAGTGCATTGTAAGTATCTTAGTTAATTTTTGAATGAAACTTTCTGTATATTTTGGATTAAGGATGAAGCCTTGAAAGCTCATGACTGGCAATCTCATCCGATTTACCGCGTTGCAAGTACTTCAATCAGATCTAACAATCCGTTGCTGTTGCTATGTCGTGATCATTGCTGGCAAATAATTAAACTGTAGCTTATAGCAGACACAGAACATTTTAAGGGAGAGGGAGTTACATCTTTATTCCACTTTACGTATAAATCCAAGTTCTACTATAGTGCTGCTCCCACTATAAACATTTTGAAAGTAATTCTGAATTATTCATATCATTTATTGCAACTGCACTGTGTTACTGTAGGTCATTGCAAAGCGCGTTTGGCGACAAGTTGCGTCTATACGCGTATACCTAGTTGCCTACCAGTAATGATACAAAGCATCTATTAAACTGAAGTTAATTTTTGTTCATGATTAAGTTTATTGGCATTACGGTATGTAATGCCTCAACCCCCCCTCGGGCTATATTGGTGAAGTAAAATTCTTCTGAAATTTGACATACTTCATATTCTTACCTGTTTAAGAGCATTCAAGAGCTCTTTGCCAATATTCAACTTCGAACTGTTGAACATGTCATTTAGTGGACATTGGGCTGATCGATCCCTTCCTTTGAAATCAAGGTGCTGGTTAGGTTAGGTAAGATAGTATACTCAATAAGAAGGTATGCTCGTTTCAAAGGGCTCTACTTTTTCGGAACTTTCTGGAATATTCATAAGTTTGCAGATAGCTTGTATTAGGAATATAATTATTTTAGTTTCAACACGGTTATTAAAACGTACAAAGCAATGACAAAATAAAACAAGGTTATGTCGTAGCAGCCGAATCTTTTGAACCTTTGCCAAACAAATAGAGAGCAATATCTCAAGTTCCGGGATTTTCCAACTCCCCTATCCAAAGCTTCATCCTACCTCAGCTCATCTTGATCACAAAAAAAAAACGGAAAATGATCGGAAATTCCTAGGGTAGCCAAACACGGAGTTTGAGGGGCTCTTATATTATACCAATTCCTTTTAAATTAGTTTCTCCGCCACTAACATGGTTTTAAAAATCATAGACTTTATCGACCTCTACCACGGCCCACGTGACGGTTTAGAAATTACATCACAGGATTATCTACATCAATATAATTTATTAGGTAGCAGCAGCAGTTCATTTGACATATTTACCGGGTGCCTTTCCTGCTGTCAATCTATCCGCTGCATCTTTCAGTTCCTTCAAGCTGAACAAGATGACGTTCTTGTCTGGGCTTTCTTTCTCCCACGTGTCACGTCTGGTTGGGAACAGTTCACTCACGATCTCCACTTTCGTCCACAATGGATATGCCGGTGTATTTTCTAGCGGCTGCTTGGTGACTATGCGGTAGCTCTGTCGTTCTTTTCTCACACAGTTTCCTCCAGAGATCCTTCTTAGCGAAATAAATGAGTTTTGCGAGTTTTTTTCTTTGTCGCTTTAAAGGGATCATGAAGCTTTGCTATGATTTGCTCTGGTATATTCGTCGTGCTCCAATGCAGCTGGCTCTTTCCTCTTCGATTTCAGAGTTCCACTAAAAGGCGAAGGAATACAGGCTTTCTGTGATTGGATCTGTGGATTCTATAGATTTTAGACGGGAAGACAGATTTGCCTTGAACTTCTCTATTTTCACATAGAGTTTGTCCCGACCACTTACTCGCGTCGATGTGCCTCCATTGTTCACTTCGAGATATGTGAACCTGCGGTCGCTCAAAGCTTCGGCTTCCAGAACCTGCCAATTGGATATGCTTCTTCTTACGAGATATTGTAAAGCAAACGTGACGCCGAAGTACGACTGCGAATTCCTCCTGCAGAAAGTCGGAAGGAGACCGTCGTTTACCACAACCGTGTTCGCTGCCGCTAGCCATTCGCAGAGTACTTTTCCTCTTCTGTAGTACTTGGTGACCCCCACTCTATTGCTTTGGCATTCAAGTCTCCGAGCTTTCCCTCTCCTACTGGATACATCCTCCCAAAGCGTCCCCATGTAGCGCTCATACACGACGAACTGAATGTTGCGTGAACGTTTATTTCCTCCAACTGGATTCCGATGTATCCGCTCTGCTTCTCCATGGTTTTGACCGGAATGTTCCTGTTGAAAAAATAAACTGCTACGTCGTATTTTTGTCCGTATGCCATTTCGGCTGCGAACATGTTTTGCGATTTGGTTCCGAAGTTAGAGATCGACCTATGTCTGTTTCAACGAAATAGCACGAGACCTGTTTAGGTTGATTTGGAGGATCTTGAGCATGAGTAGAATTTACTATCTCGCACATCATACGTTCTGCCTTGGATACAGCTCCTGTCTTCGTACGCAATTTTTGTTTCTGTAGGCTCTTCAACGTGCTTCGGTAGAAAGGGCAATCATAGGAGCCTGCCCCGTGTCCGCCTTTTGAACATAGTGGACAGTAGGCATTCTCTTTACAGTTCGCCTTCTTATGTCCCTCTTTGCCGCATTTCAGACACAGCAACTGTTCCGGAGCCATAACTGTTACGACTTGATTGCAGTTGCTTGTTGGTTTTAAGGATTTGACAATGACCTCTTTATGTGGATCCTGGACGACTTCTCGAAGCGCTCCACTTCTTCAGCCGTCGTGACGCTATCTAGGCCTCGAGTATGCAGTGCGACTAGCCCGCTACTCCTGGTAGATATTCCTGCTACGTTGAGTCTTCCTAAAGCCTCTTTAGGCTGCTCAGCCCCTCTACCCACTTTTGGCACTGTTAGAAGCAATTCTCCTTTTCTGGTCTTCCTTACGTTACTAATCGTAACTCAGGTCTTTATTTTTTGCCTCTTGTCTTACTTTTGTGAATAGCTTCATATAGCTGAGGCCTTCCGCTGTGACTATGACGGCTTCTGTGCTCCGTTCTTTCCGCACCTTCGGCAGCCCCTCACTGTTCGGCACTCTCACTGTATCCAACTTTTGATTGGTGCCCCTTTAATTCGGTGGAAGGTACAGCTTCACTTCCAAGTTTGTACCTGAGAATAGGAATTCTAGGAGTTTTTTAAGTCCCTCCTTTTTTTCCAAGTCCGGAGTTGGGATCACGATGCCCAACCTGTTTTGGCTATTTTCAGCTGTAGAAAGTTGGAAAACATTTATCCTTGGTCCTCGTCCAGCAGCACTTTGTGAACGTAGTGCTCACTTTGCTCTCTCTGTCCTTTGCTGTTCACAACAGAAGTTTCGTACTTCAGGTAGCAAAGGCCTTTTGTACCGTCCGCCTTAACACCCAGGTGTTCTGGGTATCTCAGTTTGAACAGCTTGCTGATTCCCTTGTCATAAGGCTGATCCAGCTCTCTGCATAGCACTAAGTCGTTCTTGCCGAGTGTCCCTCAGACTGGGTTCGCTTCGACTTCTTGCAACTTTTGGTATGTATCCGGGGGCCACTTCTTCACCGCCAATTTGGAAAAGGCTTCGAAATCGTCGCGATGCTTTACTATAGCATCTGTATTATTTTTTTTGTCTAAGGTAGGGCAGCATACGGATAAAGCTGAAAAGTTTATTATGTCGTTCCTTTATAGGCCCCACTACGAATACAACAAATGCTTCATCTTCACAATCCCCACCCCCAAACTGCCCCAATTTAACCCTCTTTAAAAAAATATGTAGATCAATCAGTAGGAACCCCCAAATGGCCTAAAAGTGAAGTTTGACCTGTTATTGTATTAATTTTTTGTCTGTTGCTGCGCCGCTACTGCCATACGCGTTTTCTACCCTTGCCATGGTAATAGTACTGTGTCAAAAATTTCATTATGCCGTCTGGCCATTAGAAGTACCATCTACAGTAGCTTTACTCGATTGGGTGGTACTTCGGTGCCACGGTAATGTCGCAGACCGTACAGCGAGCGCCGCACCAGCTGTCCATTGTCCTTTTACCTTATCATCCCGTTTCCCAATTCCTATCCTATACTTACCTTTATTTACTCTTTCCTATATCGGTGTCTATATCTTTACATTCTTAGTCCAACCCCCCTCCATGCGTTGAGGCGGCGCATGGGGTCCCCCTAGCCTCCCCAGTAGTAAACCTGTTACAAAAATCCGGAAGCCAAGGTGTCATACGTACCGTGCCGAAGGGTCAATGACTCCACGATCACTAAGGGGGCACTGCTGTAGTTTGACTTTTAAACCTATTCTACTCGTGGGACTTACATGCCAACCCAATAAAAATCGACAAACAGTGCCGGCTGGGCACTTAAAAATACGGACCAAATCTAATAGTGAGCCAGGTGACAGCATCATACCGGTATCTGGTCCTGAAAAGGAAAGGTGGACTCAATTTTGATAAAATGCATCAATTTTTCATTAGAAAGGGTTTATATAGTTTTTTCGATGATTTGAAGATGGTAAAGAAATCTCGACAAAAAGGCGATCCCATAAGATTCAAGCAATGAAAGCTTTCCTTGGTTATGACGTTCAGATTGTTCCCCATAGTAATATGAATAGGTCTAGAGGAGTCATCTATTGTCCCGATCTTCTCAATGATACTGGGGAGACAACAAGGATGGAACTAGCTGACCAAAATGTTATAGGTACCGGATTATTCACGTTATTCGACACGGAGCGTTATGGCTAAAGTAAGAGAAAATAATAATTTCGAATAGATAGGGCCCTTTCAAAAGTATGTTCACGTTACACAGGGTGTCCCCAAAACACGAAACGTATCAAAGTTATATTTTTTAAACAGAACCCCATATATGTATAATATTATTACATATTCAGATTCCTTAATGATGTCTAGTGTGGCTGTATGTATCACACACGGGACTTAAAGCACACCGTTTAGGTCTAAATCGCCATTTTCGTTATAAGTGGATATCAGAAAAAAATTGAATATCGCGGAGATTATAAAATTTAGAAGGCGGCGGAGTAATTGTTCAAATACATGTTCAGATAGGAGAAAACAAGTGACTTAGAAGAACTATAAAGACGAATTAGAGTAAAAAGACAAGATTATAAAAATTCTTTACAACAAATCACCTTTAACAGGAACAACGGCGGTAACATATCTAAGGTCAAAGAGAATCTGGAGTATGACAGAAATAGACATTTTTCACAGCATACTGGGTACTACAATGTACTAGAGGTTACAAACCTTCCAAAACAATTTAATTTCTTACGGTTGGGTCGTGAGTCCTTGGCAACTTACTCTTTTCCTCTAAGGGATGTCAGGTAACATCACTAACGACACTAACACGAAGTTACTCTAATGGCCAAAAGCTACAACAAAAGGGCGCCAGGAGTGTTTACCTCCAAACTCCAAGGAAGTTAGTGGTATTACCCAACCTCTCCAGAAACACTGAAGGGGTAGGTGTAGAAAATATACAGAATAAACAGTAACAAAGTATATTGATCTTAATAAAAAAATATAAATAAATAGTGAGTTGTATGTATATGAATATAATGGGATGACTGCTGGCCACGAGAGTGGGATGATACAACCTGGCTTGCTTCGGCTAAGACTGATGGTGCTGTGTGCTTTTCCAACAGCTCCTTCATCAGAGGGTCCCCTTTGCAGACTGGCAGCCTCTTCAGGTTCCTTAGGCCAGACTACTCCTGCATTAGTTCTCTATCTATACTAAAATTTTCCTTTAAAAGTTAAACACAAAGCTGTAGCAGATAATCCCCAACAATCGTTCACAAATAAATCTGCTATTTTTTCCCCCTTAAAGGTTAAACACAAAAACTATAGTAGACAATTCCCAACAGTGATTCACAAATAAATCTGCATTATGTAAAAAAATATAATCTTAAAATAAAGTATCACCTAACCTATATACTTGATAGGCCTTTCAAGTCTAACGCTTAAGAAGATATAAAACTTAAATAAGATCTTGAAGTAAGCAAGGCTATTGTTCGCTTAAGTTTAAAGCAATTTAATTGATTTTATAGACAAAATCGAGGCTATGATTCTATTAAGTTACTGCTGGCTCTGGATCTATAAGCGCTCCAAAAATTTAGAATCTTGAAAGGTAATGCAATCAAAAGAATATCATCAAGCCCACTAATCTTTATAAAATGACTAAAAAATCAAATATCACAAAATAATCCAGAAAATTGAAGCTATACTAGCAATAGTTGCAAGATACTAGCAACTATATCTTAATAAACACACTCGGTATTGAAAATAATAACTCAAAAAGAAACAAAATCTATGAGCACATTCAAGGTCTCACAGGAATGACTAAAATACGTACTTCGGTGTACTGTATCGGTTGCAAAAGATGAAAATGTTAAATTATCAGTACATCAAAATTCCTGTTCAAATTGCAAAATGTGGGTGTGAGCACACTCAAAAAAACTATACCAAAAATAAAGAAAGGTTCTTCTCTCTCTCTCTCTCTCAAAATGTACAAAGAAAAAGGTGAATAAGGTTAGACACCTATGCAAAAATGCTCAATAGCTGCCCAAAATGGCGGTTCAAACAAGAAACTAAGCAATTTTTACACAGAACTATACCGAAAAGGAAAAATGTGCTCCTCTCTCTCAAAATGTACAAAAGAACAAAACTGAATAAAGGTTACACTTGGAGGTGACTACAAACTCAAAATGGCGATTCAAATATGAAAATAAGCAAATTTTACGCACCTTCTATATTCAACGTAGCAGGAACAGCTTGCAGTTACACTCCTGTGAATCCTTCCAGGGGCCAGAAATGTAATGGACGTGTATTCATATATATCGACATCAGCACCAAGCGAGTTCCTTAGGGAAGCGGATCCACACACTTGATGGCTGGTTAGCTAGAAAAACACATATAAAACAGTACAGCATTCACAACCAAACTAGAAAATGAAACTAAAATCAATGATGTCGATTCTAGACACTAAAGGTTCGATATCAACGGCAAAATGCTAGCAAGACAAAACAGGCGCTGGTTATAACAACGCAGTGACCCACAACTCAAATGGCGGAATATGCTATAGCCCCCTTTTTCTTCACGAATAACTGAACGTGTTATAGGGTTAGGTACTTCAAACAGCAGAACTCTCGCAAAAGGAGAGTGAATTAACTTCAAAGTTAAAACCCCACGGCAATAAAGAGAATCTTATTTCATGAGAAAATCACTGCAAAGAAAATCTAAAATATGGCGGAATAACAGCTAACACGATACACAAACCTGAACCAGTCGAGATCGAGAGGACAAGAAGAAGCTCGAAGGCAGATCGCAGAGAGGGAAGGTCGAAATCCGAGACTCCAGCATATTTATTGCATACGTGTTACAAAAAATTTTGGAACCTTACAGGGGCAATAGAGGGGGCTGTGAAGTTACCTGAGACCTTTCATTGCCAACCAAAACTCTCAAAGTAACTATAGTCTGAATCACAGATCTGGACAGAATTACTATTATCAACGAAATAAACTCATGATAGGGAACGGAAAATGCACTAAAAAAATGAATCTAACAACTTTGCAAAGTTAAGACGTATAAATAACAACATAATCGTAACTTAGTTATTCCGCATGTGTAGGCAACCCATACACCTCGGAATAGTAGTACCAGTTGCTTGCATTGAATATTCGGAAAGTCGCTATTTTGTAGGCCAGTTAGGCTAGGAAGCTAATACCAAAAGTATTATGAGTATCTATAGGCAAGCAAAAGTGGTTCGTTTAATAGCATCAAGACATGGCATATGGGAGGAACATATATTTATCTGTCAACCGAACTTTATCCTAGAAGAATTGATCTATCTAAAGGAGTCACAGACGACGAAATTAACAAAAATTTTGTTGCATTTATACGATGAATATTGCTTTAGATCGTTCTGTATTGTATAATGAGGTAATTATTGAATCGATTTTAATGAAACTTTGACACAGTATTACTACCTAGGCGAGGATGGACAAATCGTATGATTTTTTGAATCGTGTCAGTGGCGGCACAGCAATAATAAAAACCAAAAAAAATAAAAAAAGACAGCTCAAGCTTCGTTTTTAGGCGTTTTATAGGTTCCCGATCATTTTCTACTTTTTTTTGGTAGGGGTGAAACTGAGGTGGTTAGGGGGTAGAGGGGTAGACGTTTTTTGGGTGGGAGTGAAGTTGGTGTGGTTTGGGGGTAGGGGGTTGTAACACTGAAGAAGTTTTTGTGTTAATAATAGTCACTCCATTGACCTGCGAAAGGAAGACCTAGCGGCATAATACACTTTTTTAGGTCTATCGGAACATGCCTCCTATTACAGAAACCAAGGGACTTCGATTTTCTGTTGTATACTCATATATACGAGTATTATTGTTTTAGATCGTTCTGTATTGAGTAACCTGAAACTGATTTTAATGAAATTTTGACACAGTATTGTTATAAGTGGCGAGAATGGAAAAAGCGTATGGTTCTTAGAAATCGTGTTTATGATCGTTACGTTTCATCCATTGAAGCTTGCGAAGTAAAAACTGTGTCGTCCTAATTCCGACAGATGCAAGAAACTATTTGCGAGAGTTTCTGTGTTGGATGTTTTTTCTTTGAGGACGGACGGTTAGTGATTTGATTGTTAGGGGATCTCGGACTCTTGTGCAATGGGAAAACAATAAAATGATATCACCCTTATTATATGTGGGAAGTACTGAGGCAATCAACTTGACTTCGTTTTCTTTTGTATAGTAGTACAAGAAACCCACTTTATACCTGATAGCCCTTTCTCTCAAAAGATTCAATACTTACCGAAAAGATGTAAGATCAGATCGTAGAGCACGTGGTGGAGTCGCTATACTAACAAAACAAAATATTGTAGGTTAAGAGGTATACCTAGATACAACTCTTCAAGCTGTTGCTGTTCGAATTGAAATGTCCATTGTTGCTACATTATATTTTATATTTACCGGATGCTAACTGTCATATTGAACAGTTGCATAGGCTGATTCCTCAACTTCCAAGTCCAGTTATAGTTATGGGAGATTTTAATGCACACTATCCTCTTTGGGGATTGCACGCAGGCACGTACCAGGATGAACTATTGAAGAAGTTATAGATTCCTCAAACCTAACACAGGTTCTCTAACTCACTTTTCGTTAGAACCGCTGGTCTTTCGGCTATTGATCTAAGTATATGTTCTCCACAGTTGGCAACTAGACTGAGACGGAAATCCTTGGAACATCTGAATTTTAGTTACCACTTTCCTATTATTATAACAAAGGACATTGCAAAAATCTTCCATTCGTCGCACAGAAGGTGGCTGACTGGCAAAGCTAAGTGGGAAAAATTTTCACAAAATCTTAACTTACCACCAGCAGTGGTAGATATCACTTATGGCAGCTAGAATCCTACTCCAGCAGAGGGGGGCATGGGGGGGGCGTGGCCCCCCCTGGAGCAGCGAATATAAAAAACTTGTATGACCAAAAACCGAATTTGTCTCCTCTGTTCTTGATTTGAGCATGCAATTTAAGTAAGTCGCCCCCCCCCCCCCGTACAATTTTCTGGCGGCGTGGCGGCGCCAGTCGCTAGAATAAGTATTTCTATGACATCTGGGTCTACATTTAACAAAGCAGTGCCGTAATAGAACGATAACGTTCGAAATAAGGAGAAGGAAACAGCTCTAAATCTATACGAGCGAAGACCGACAACACAGCTAACACGATCTCTTAAAAAAAACTCCGAGCCAAAGCTCACAGACTATGTGAGGGGCAAAAGAAGTCATGGGAAATGTACGTCTCTTCCATAACCTCTGAAACACCCATCCGAGAGGTACGGAAAAAAATTAATATAATTTCAGGACGAAACTTCTTCAGATCTCCTAGTGCTCTTAAGATAAATAACGAAGGTATATGCAATGTATCTGCTGATCAATTTGCATATAACAGCAGTACGGAAAACTATGAGTCCCCCTTCTAACAATTTAAACAATCCTCCAAGGCAGACATCGACACCTCAGAAGCTTCTTCGTTTAATACTCTGTTTTTATTACTTCGCACACCGATAGGTGAGGGGAGTATAGTCATCGCGAAACTTTTCGGTTTTGAGACAATACGCTTTTTAGGCGTTTTATGATGTCTACATAACGAAAATCTGTCACTCATTTCCGTCTGTTTGCCTGTCTGTCTATCTGTCGGTCTGTCGGACTGTCTGTCAGTGCGCGAATTTCTAGCCTCGTGATCTCAGTAACTGCTGCATGGAGACACTCAGTACGGATCCCTGTGGCACACCATTTTCTAATGTCCTTATTGAAGACCTGATATCCCCACCTTGCACTTGAAACTTTCGGTCAGATAGAAAGCTTTGTAATATGTTAGGAAGATTTTCACCTAAGCCCCAATTGCGTAGTTGTTTCAAGACAGCCAATCGCCATGTTATGTTGAAGGCTTTTTCCAAATCGAACATAACTGCTGTCAGGTGTTGTATTTTAACCAATGCGTTCTGCACTGCATTTTCAAGGCTTACCAGGGCATCTACCGTGGACTGGTCCACGTCTGTACACAACTTGATGGTCTGATATTAAGTGGTTACATTCCAGATATCACATAAGCCGAAACTGCTTGTGAGCGATTTATGTAGTTTTTTTTGTAGTAGTTTATTGTGATAAAAAGTAAACAATATACACAAATTTACATTAAATGGAATATCTGCGCAACAAACTTGGAGAAGCCCAAAAAGTAAAAACTTGTGCTGGGCATAAGCCAATGATTGAATAGCATAATAGTTGTAAAAAGAATCTTAAACTTACAATAGGTACAGACTAAAACAAAGTAAATACAAAAAACAAATTACAGATGAGTGAAAATCTTAATTGATAATTTGATATGATGCGCTACATAAAACTGAAAAAAAAAACTGCGAGATATCAGGGGACAATAGAATAAACATGGTGTCCGACTATTACTACTTCAATAAAAAACCCTGTGTATTGGAAAAAAAGAATAAGAGAGAGTAATTTCTAAACATACACATAATAATATTAAATACAAACCTCTGTCCGTGATCTATTTTGTTATTTTAATTTTGTTATTATAATAAGTACATTAGTAGTAAATTATGAAAAAAGCACCAACTTAAATGTTTTTTGTTCTATGTACTCATGAAGAGTTGTTCTAGGGATTTTATATATCCATTGTTTGACTTTTACTTTAAATAAATTCAAAGAGTTCAAGGACCTGTATTCTAAAGGCAAATTGTTGTACAGTTTGGGTCCAAGGAACATCCACGATCTAACAGCACTGATTTTTCCGGTTTCGGTACCGAAATATGCGATTGTGCCTTCTGACGGGTGGCATATGTATGGTCAACTTTAGTTTGAATACTTCTGTTTTTGTACTGAAATATAAATAGTTGAAAGGTATATAGTTGTCTTATATCAAATACTTTAGTTTGTAGATATAAATCATTGGTAGGGTAGGTTTGGTTTGTTATGAATTATTTTAATGATACGCTTCTGAGCAATTTCAAGGTGTCTCATATGGGTGACTGTTGCTCCTCCCCAGCCTAAAATACCGTAGGTGAGATGTGACTGTACAAGAGCAAGATAAAGGGTATTAAGTGACTTTAAGTCAAGAAAAGTTGAAAGATGTCTGAATTTTGGTAGTAAAGTTCTTTTTCACGACGTAACCAACATGCATGTCCCACTTAAGATGACTGTCAACATATATGCCTAAATATTTTGTGTAATGTTTCCCCTTTGTATTAATTGAATTGTTGCCCATGGTAATAGTTATGGAATTGTATTGGGGTAGATGATTAGGTCGGTAGTTAATGGGAGTGGTAGGTTCCTTATTGTCTTTCAAAATAGACAGAACTACAGCTGAAATGTTGGTTCTTGGGTTGTTCGGCCGGCGTCAGCACGTACCGCCGCCTTAGCATCGGCGCGCTTCGCTGCTTGACGTTTCGCCAACACGAGTGGTCGGCATCCTCACAAGCTGATGTCACCTATTCGGTGTGTGAACACGCGTGACCCGCCGACGCCAAGGCGGCGGAGCGTCTCAACGCGGACCGAACAGCACAAGAACCAACAGTTTATTGGATCATGGCCGCGAAAGTCTTACACAATACACAACTACAGATATTTTCCATGGGTCAGGATATATTCTCCTTTCCCAACTGTTGTAAAAGATTTGCAGTAGTAGCATCTTTGCAGTTGATGATAGATGACAGATCAAACAATAAGGTAGTGTATCAATACCTGGCGCAGAATCCTTGCAATTCTCTAGAGCAGCGGTTCTTAACCTTTTTGGCTGGCGACTCAAAGTATAATTACACGCGTTGAAGCACGAGCCGGAGGCAACTGCTGTAAAGCAACAAGTGAGTTATTACCATTACCGTGACTTGAATACTGTGCTTTATATACGACCGAATATATGAATAATACGATTTAATTAAATGCATAATAGTTACACAATATTGACAGCTTAACCCAACTTCTCTGTCACTTAATTAAATACAAAATCAGGATTCGAATTAGCGTTTGACTTTTCATTGTGACATTTGCAATTGTTACATGTCTATTTAATCCTATGCATTTCCAAGAGATTAGTACTAAGTATCCAGTAGGCGGTGAATAGGGCTGAATCGTGAGTTATGGAATATAACCCACGCCGTTTGTTTATAGGTAGTATAACCTGTTCAGAAGTAGTTTAGTAGCGGCTGATTAACGTAATGGGAGTAGTAGTAACATATTATTCAAGTACCCATAGCAAAAATTTAAAATCCGATGACAAGTTTTTGCCAAACGCTCTATTGAATTTTTGTGCTCTTGGAAATCCATTATGCTTTTATAGCTTAAATGCAATTTTATCGCCTATGTTTACCACATTTACAACAAGTTTGTCATACCAATGGATAACTATGAAAATGTGCATGTTTTTACCGTAAAGTGCACCGTTAATTATTTAGCGATTTTTGTAACGTTTCTTGAAGTCATTTTTCAACACGCGCCGATTTTGACACTATCTTGCGAAGTATTTGATACATGATCACTTTCTTTTAGTCGATAATGACATGATAGCATATATTCTAATAGCTAATACCAAAAATTCCAAAATGCGACAATAGAATGTTGTATCATTAGGGTTTTCATTTGGAGGTTGGAGGTCTGCATTCTTATCTCTGAAACAGATGAAAATCGAACCCTACTTTATTTGACTTATTTGTTGGAAATGAGCTGTACAGTATTCTCCTAAAGTATTTTCTATTCGTCATAGAACACCCTGTTTCAATTAATAATAGGCGTTTCTGATCATATTCCGTTTTTTCCGAGTGTTTTTTTCATTGCCAAAGATGAAGCGATGAGGATAATATCTCCACCACAACATTAATCAGCTATATTCAAGAGTTCATACTCAGACGATTTATACCTTCTTTGTAATAAATTACTAGCCCAAACTATAACCAGACCTTTGTGCCCTATCGCGTTAAAAAATGAAGTCCAGTTGTTTGACAGTACTTCCCACACATTACCATGATACCAGTTTATTATTTTTCCATAGCATTAAGCTATAGCCTGACATCCCCTTGCAGCCAAATCATCGCCCGTCAGGTCTTTCTTTCTCAGGTCAATGGATAGCTTATTATAAATATAACAATTTTTCAGTTTTACTACCCCCTACCCGCCAACCACCCCAATTTGACCCCCACCCAAAAAAAAGTAAAAAATGATTAGGAGCCCCTAAAACGCCTGAAAACGAAGTTTGAGCTGTTTTTGTATTTTTAGTTTTTTTTTATTATAACTGCGCCGCCACTGACACGGTTTCTAAAAATTATAAACGTTTTCCCATTCAAAACATGCACCCTACACAAACTTATACAACAAGATGATCATGAAGTGGAGCTGGAGTACCAGATTCGCCTAACAGTAAACTCGCAGTCTTCGAAATGGGAAAACCGGCAGCTACGTATGAAGCACTAAAAGAGTGCATTCAAGAAGCAGCTAGAGAAGCCCTATGGGAGAAAACAAGTGCGTATGAGAGAACCAACAGTGAACCGTTGTGGAACACCAACTCAGAAATCCTAGTAGAAGACAAAAAGCTCGCCCAGAAGAAATGGTTAGAAACAAGAGACAACAAAGACAAAGAAACCTACCGCAGTAAGCGTAAAGAGACTATGAAAGAACTCATAAAGGCGAAGAATGAATATTGGGATAAAACATGCCAAGAAACAGACAGATGTATGGGGAACACCAGGGTAAATATACCATAGAATTAGATATGAGAACAAACGCCAGGTTTGTTTTGGACTAAGAGTAACGGAAAATAGGTATATGTGAAGATAAACAATCTAGAGGTTGCTAGGCGATAGTGGGCGACGCTAAACAAATACCAGTGGCGTCACGTTTTTTCTGCATGATGGATCTAACGACGGCTAACTGATCAGTGTGGACTGTATATTCTTGAAATTTGCGTAATTCTTGTCATTGTCATATTGTTATTATTATTGGAAAAATCTCTTACGTATATAATATATGCGTTTAAAGAGCATCTCAAGTAAAAGCTGGAAACTATATGCACTACCAAATCATCGATAGTGAGTTGAATTCTAAAGTAGCTGTGTAAAATAGTAGATTTTGGGTTGTCATAGTTAATGTAGCACCATTTTGTTTGCTGTTTAATTGTTCAAATATTTCA
This sequence comes from Callosobruchus maculatus, assembly GCA_951848785.1. Taxonomy (NCBI): domain Eukaryota; kingdom Metazoa; phylum Arthropoda; class Insecta; order Coleoptera; family Chrysomelidae; genus Callosobruchus; species Callosobruchus maculatus. The sequence goes on from CATOUR010000103.1 coordinate 1,598,035, forward strand.
GGCGTGACTGAATGCTACTAAGGCTCCTGTACAGGGTGAGTCAACGATTGGGCAAAGTAAGATTTCTCTCTTATTTTAAGAGATATAAAAAAATCTTGTATATGAAATGAAGGTTTTGGTATTGTTAAGGTATACAATTGTAAGATATTTTTGAGTGTACAGGGTGGCTCAAAAAAGTGTGACGAGTATAACATATGTTTTTTAGATGGAACACCCCAATTTTTAATAGAAAAATTAATAAAAAAAGGGTGTTCCATCTAAAAAAATTTTATACTCGTCATACTTTTTTGAGCCACCCTTTATACTGGAAAATATTTCAAAATTGTACACCTTAACGAAACCTAAAACTCATATATTCAATATTTTTTTGTACCGCTTGAAATGAGAGAAATCTTACTTTCCCAATCGTTGACTCACCCGGTACACAATGTAAATTAAGGAAAATATTGTCTTGTTTGGATTTCCATTTTCATGACAACAATGACGCGCCTTTCTGTGTGAATGGCACCCGCCCGACTTGTGGTACCCAGGACGGACCACGGCTGTTCATTTCTATAACGCAGAGGGAAATAAGGGATACCTGTAGAACATGTTTGAGCAATAAAACGCTAGTAGTTTGATAAAAACTTTATTAAAATTAATCTATATTAATAAAATTAATCTACATATACAGGCTTAAGATACCTATAATGGATCATTAAGACACCCATAATCTTTATTTAGGAAGAAGTTGGTCATTGGTGACTGAAAAGTATTGTCTTTGTTAGTTTAGGTCTAATTCTTAAATGCGAATCACTTTTTTTGGCGTGTTCATGATGCATTCTCAAATTGATATATTTTTTCAAAATCAATTTGGTCAAGCCTATGAAATGATTGGACAGTGGTTCATCGTCATAAATATGGTCGGCAAAACAGGAAGAAGTATTCTTAGGGAGGCACTGCAAGACTTGGTTTATCACTATAAAATGGATTTTTGAAAGGTTACTTCTAAAGACACCATACTTTTTCAGGTACTCTTTGAAAACATTTTCCCCGACCCTGCAAACAGTAATGACATACTGTGAAGCGTTAACCAAAACACCATATCTTTTCCTGACTTGCAATTTGGAGACAGTATCGCTGGTTTCCAAGACTTCTAAACAGTACATACATTTTACCTCCTTCTTCAACTGTTTCACAATGAAACCAGCTATGTAAGCAGTTACATCTTCTAAATAAAGTGTCAAATGCCATACGTTACGATTTAAGTTAATGTCATCGCTTATTGAAGATATTTCCACTTCCGAATCTCTTTTTGCACTGTCACAATTAGATTGTGGCGAGGCACTGGAGCAATGCAAAATGGAAGTATTATCCAGTGCCACCGCATTGGCATTTTCACTACCAGATATTTCCTGATGGATCAGTAATCTTTTCATTATGGCTTGGAATTGTCGAGAAGTAGGATTATTATTGAAGCCTCCTTTACTTCTCACAGCACTGAAAAATATCTCTATGTGGTCTTGTGAGAGCTTATATGTTAGGATGAATTTTAATAATTTCTCTTCTTTCACTAATTTAGTATATACCTAAGAGTTGTATGCTCTTGATATTAATAAGCATTCCCATAAACCCGACCTTCCTCTGAGTTTCAATAATAAGCTTCCCTGCATATTTTAAGTTTTTAATATATACTTCACATTCTTCGAGGAACTGAAAATATTTTTCTTCAGTGAAAACTGACAATGGTTTTTCAAATTCTTTTTTATTTTTTAAGTTCCTAGAATTAAATATGTCAAACATGTTATTCATTATTCTACAAAAAGTCGAAGTTGCGTCGGAATCTGCAAAATCTGGGTTTTTCAAATCTACATTTAAAAAATCTATTGCATCAACAACATTTTTGCTTAACGTTTGGACTGCTAATGACACCTCCATTTTTTCCCTCATCCAGAGAAGGTGCCTACGCCGCAATTTATTAGCTAAGTGAAGGCCTTCAGTTTCTTGCGTGTAATAAAGTTTTTCTACAAATTTCCAGTCTAATACTCTCCCGTCCCTATCCTCTATTGTTTTCAACGTTCCAAAGCAATTCCTTACCAACTTGAACATATGGCAAGGATCCAAAAAAATATAAATATTTTGGCCTGTAATGGGATGAGGAAAATAAGTTTTCAAGTTTAAATGATCTTTAAGGTTTGCACCCAAAACATTACATACTGCAAAAATTGTTGGACATCCATCAAAAGTGATGGATACAATTTCGACACCACTATTGTGAACAAATTCTAAGCAGTTGATCAAAATGTTTGCCTTTTCAGAGGCATTTAATTTATTTATTAAAAAATAGCCTACTGGTGTTTTCCAGTGGCTATTTAATGCAACCAGCATAAATACTAATGCTTCTGTGGCCTCCTCTCCTGTATCAGCTTCACTTCCAGTTCCTAAATCCACGTAACCATAAGTTTTGCGACCATCGCTTTCAATTTAATTATATATCGACATCTCATCAAAAACAAGACTACAGAAAATCCTTTTATTCTCTTGAGATGCTTCAGCTGCCTTTATTTTTAAAGCAATGAGAGCTTCTTTCATATAACCGGGTGAACCGTCTACAGTGGAGTACCATTTTCATATAGTTTTTACATGAGGTAAAGCTTTATTAAAAGTTGATCTGACATAATTATATGCCCGTTTCGAGTAGAAGTTTAGCGTTAATGCGAATGCTCTTAACTGGGCATCATATGTAGCTCTCTTTTTCCCCTTCAATACACGTTTGAGCAGGGCCTGGGCTGAATCAGAAAACGATTCCTAAAACAAAGGATACTCTTTAGAACGACACTAAGACAGGCTGCGTAAATATAGGAAAGCATTAAAAATCATTTCTGCGATAAACAAACATATACTAATACTATAATAGTAGTTGAACTGAGAGGGTAGAAATGTTATACTCTGAGAAACTGCAACTCACAGTATTCCTGAGAGAAGCTGATGCTCTAGGTCATTAGAATTCTATTTTTTGCAACGGAGAAGACAATCTAATGAGAGAGTTAACAGTCTGTTAATAATTACTGTTTGGGCTTCTAAACTACTTTTGAATTTGAAACTTACATTCAAAGCTATTTCTGCACTTTCAGATATTAAATTATTTTTCCTGAGATGCCGTGTAAGAGCTTCAAGTGTGTGGATCTTGCTTGCTATTCGCTTGTTTTTTCTTTGAAGATTTCTTATTTTTTGCCTACAGACTGCCACAGTTCTTTGACTTACATGCCAATACTGTTTCCGTATTAGCGGATCCTCAATATCATCTTGCTTGAAATCTCCAAAATAACGCATTTGTCGACGTTTCCTAAAAAAACGAACATAGTAGGTACACTACATAAATTGTGAGAGAAATTTCAACGCATCTGATTTTTTGTTTTGGGTTTTCCTTTCCAACATCAGCAGTTGCCATGGAAATTGCATTATATCTGAAACAGGCTCAGAATATTCGGTCTAACTTCATTTTCTGACCGACGCCGTCGCGGTGACCTGATTATCACGTTCCGAGCCATTCGTGGTCTCTTTGGCATAGATCTGTCCCATCTTTACAAACTGAGCACTAACAATCTTCGAGGACATAACTACAAACTGCAAAAAGAAGCCTTCAAGACAACCGTGCGACAGCATTTTCTGTCAAACAGAATTTTTGAACACTGGAACAGTTTGCCAGACTATGTAGTGAACTCCGGGAGTGTGAACTGTTTCAAGAACAACCTAGATAAGGCCCTTAGCTCTTAAGTTTCTTTTTTTTCTTAATGTTGTACACCGTACCTTTACTTTTTTTTTCTCACAGTTTCTGAGTTTATAGCCATTGTTGGCTCAACTCTCTTTAAAATAGTAATAATAATAATAATAATAAAATGAACGCATGTTACAAGCTCTTCACCAGAATCTTGTACATGCGTCTCCTTCAAGCTGTGAATCCTGTATTTCTCGACGTGTATGAACAGAGAGGGTCAAAGAAAGGAGTAGCTGGCTGCAAGGAGAACTTGTTGATTGACCGATGTGTCACGCAGGACTCCGTGCAGTACAAGCGAAACCTTTCTATGGCCTGGATTGACTATCGCAAGGCATTCGACAGCACGTCTCATGAGCTCATTGTGCGGCTGTTGGAATGCCTCTCGGTGGATAATCAGATAGTGGGATGCATCAAACAACTGATGCCACTCTGGAAGACCCGGTTCACTATAATATCAGGTGAAACTCGGGTTCAGACAGAGTTGGTGTCATTGAAAAGAGGTGTCTTCCAAGGAGACTCCTTGAGTCCCTTGCTCTTTTGCATCTCACTTTTGCCTCTGTCCATAGCGCTGAGAAATACTAAAGGATACAGCTGTGGCACGCCCAATAACCGGAGGCACAAGGTCACCCATCTGTTTTATATGGATGACCTAAAAATCTATGCCTCCGGCCAACGCGAACTACAACAATCGCTGAGGGTGGTGCAGGAGTACAGTCATGCTATCGGAATGGAGTTCGGGACAGACAAATGTGCATTGGTTCATCTCAAGAAAGGACGAAGCGGAGATAGTGGAGATGAGGAACAGCTCGTTGATGGGAGCATCTTGCGACAACTGCATGCCGGAGATACTTATACCTACCTTGGAGTGGCGCAGCGTCATGTCCAAGAGGCAGCATTGGTTAAAGAGTGTCTCCGCCGCAAGTATTTGCACCGACTCCGGCAGATCTGGTCGTCAGAACTGTCCGGCAAGAACAAAGTCGCTGCCACAAACATGCTTGCGGTCCCATTGTTATTATACACCTTTGGTGCTATACACTGGAAAGTGAACGAGCTGAAGGAAATCGACACGAAGACCCGCAAAAGGATGAATATGGAGAGAAGCCTGCATCCTAAGTCCTCTATCCCGCGAATATACCTCCCGCGACACCTGGGAGGGCGTGGACTATTGAGTTTGGAGCGTCTGCACAACAGAGTAGTACTGGCCACTGCCTGCTATGTAACGAACAGCACCGATCCCCTGATCCGCTTTGTGCGAGAGCACGAGAATGCGGGAAAAGGAGCCTTTCTTTTTAGCGAAACGAGCAGCCGAGGAGCTCAGCCTCACACTCGACTTCAAGCGGAGGTGTCAGCAGTCCATTACGGAACTTGCTCCCGCAGAATTAAAATCCCACCTTAAAACTGCCGAAGTCGACTTCCTTTTAAGACTTCATAAAGATAAGCCAATGCATGGAATCTTCTACAAACATCTGGAAGAGCATGGCTTGTCTGAGCAGTTGACCTTCTCTTTCCTAAGGTCTAGTGGGTTGAAGTCGGAGACTGAGGGCTTTATAATGGCTTGCCAAGACGGTGTCTTCAACACCTTGGTGTACCGTAAAAGGGTTATGGGTGTAGATGTACCCGACACCCATTGTAGAGCTTGCCGACAGGCGCCAGAGACGCTTATGCATCTCTTGTCGGCGTGTAAGACGTACGCTGGGACGGCTTACGTCCATCGGCACAATGCGGCTCTACGAGTGCTCTACTATCATTTGAGGCACTCATACGGTATCGATGAGACACCGGTGCTGCCCTACGCTCCAGGGGATATAGAGTCCGTTGTGGAGAACGAGAGATGCCGGATTTACTGGAACTACTCGTTCCCCACGCTCGAGCTTGTACAGGCAAACAAGCCCGACATAGTCCTTCTCGACCACCAACAGAAGACGATGTTCGTTATTGAGTTTTCGGCGCCTGCCGAGGTGAACATCGTCTCTAAGGAGGAGGAAAAGCGGACCAAATATCAGGAGTTGCTCGGACAACTTCGCAGGCTCTGGCCAGACTACACTGTAAGTCTGCTGGTTATGGTCATTGGATCCCTAGGTGGAATGAGGAATACGCTGCTCTCTGCACTGCGCAAAATACCGGTGTGTCGTGCGGCGGCGCACATCTTAGCCGCCAGAATGCAGAAGGCAGTCATCCTTGGGTCCCTTCGTCTACTTAGGGCGCACGATTCGCGGACCCAGTGATTGCTCACCTCACGGTGTGAGGAGTAGTCATTGGGTAATGGAACAGCAGCCCGGTGTGTCGGAGCCCGGGCTGCACTTTTTTGTTTTAAACATAATAATAATATAAACTGCTTACTTTTTCTCCAGATAATAGTATATACATATAATGATCTACTCTGTGCCATATTGGAGGGTTGATAGAATGAGAAATGGACCATATTTTTGGGCAATTACGTTCTATGACAAAATAGCTAGGAAAGCAGCTAATATTCCTCCCATTCAATTCAGAAGTAGACTTATAGAATTTGGAAAAAACAAAATCCATTTTATGATGTAAATGAGTCACTGCTTTCAACCAGGACTATAATCTGTAATTAATGCTAATGAAAAGAGACATCTCTTGTGTTTTCTCTTTGTTGTTTGTTTTAAATGTATGACTTGGACGCCGCCAGGGTAGCACTTGCGCCCCGCTCCCCCACTAGAAAATGGAATATATCAAATTTTATATATAAAACCTGCGAGTAGCAGATTTTGCACCCCCCCCCCCCCCCCGAACGTATTATATCCCCACACCCCGTTGGAGGAAGCGGGTGGCGCACTACACTGGACATAAACACAAGAGAATGACCTTTTTTGCTCTTCAGCCAATATTCCCAAGGAGTTAGGCCTAACTAGTTAACTTCGCCACTAGATTATGCCACTTGCTTCCCCCCTCCCCCCGAAATATTTCCTTTTGGCTTTTTCTCTGGCGGCGCCCATGGACTTGTGTATACTTGTAGGTATTGACACCAATGAATGATTTATTGATGAATGTCAAGTTCTGCAATCATACCTCCTTTTATGAGGCCTGTTTGTTACATCTGAGAGAACCATTGCTGGAGATGGAGTGGTAGATGAAATGGCCTCAGTTTCAGCTTCAATGTCAACAGGAACTGTTTCACTTCCACATGATAAAGTATCACTCCTTACTGATATAGTGTCACTTCCATGTGCTGTGGCGGTTTCAGACAAGCTACGAGAGATAATTTGTGTAAGATACTTCTTGGCTTAGTTTGATTTAATTTAATGTCGAAAACACTGGAACAACCTGATTTTCATTATTTCTAGCACTAAAATCGAAGACAAAATAATAAATGTGCCAAGTTTTAGTATGGTTGTTTTTTAATCTTGAGTCGCAGTATTTATTAATTAATTACAATTATAGAGTTATTTAGATTCACTGAAGAAAAGAAAATTGCCATATAGGTAAACTTCTACACAGCAGAAAATCACTATCTTCAATTCGATATCTAAGAATCAATATCCTCATCAGCTCTTATCAATGTAAAAAAAGATTCGTTTACTTCATTCATTTGACAAAAATATTCATTGAAGTACCAGACATCAATGCATACACAAACAAGATAATGAGCAGAAAAAATGTTAACAAGCAAAGTTGTTACTACCTTTCAGTGCATGGTTCGCCCTCTGATGCTGTAAGTGTTCCAGAGGAGACAGTAGATACGTTAATCAATGACAGTGCAGAAGTTCCAGCAGTATCTCCTTCTTGAGTGGGGTATCCTGGGTCATTAACAGATGAGCTAAAAAATTAAAAATTATTGAGCTGAATTAACAAATGCTGTCGAAAATATACCACAAATATTGTCTGTAATATATGCATTAACTTTTCTGTTTATACAAATTGCTTATTTGAAAAGCACTGAAAACTGTAGGATAATTGAGTCACTCTGAACTAAATTTTCTCTTATTTGGATATAAACAGGATATAACGAAAAACATTTGATCCACAAGGTTATATATCACTTTATGATCGTTTTAGTGCACAATAGGTACAATAACCAACCTTGCTGTGGTGGCAGTTATTTCGGGAACTGCTCCTGCAGGCAAACAACTTCACACACCAGTTTACATTGTCATATTAAAATGATAAGAGCACACTACTGAAAAAATGAAGTCAAGTTGATTGACTCAGTACTTCCCACACATTACGGTGATACCAGTTTATTATGTTCCTATAGCATGAAGCTTTAGTCTGAGATCCCTTGCTACCAAATAATCGCCAGCCCCCCCTAAAATTGTCTTATGCCGCTAGGTCTTTCCTTCACAGGTCAATGGACAGCCTATTATCAATACCACAAGCTTTTCAGTTTTACAACCCCCCCCCCCCAACAACCACCCCAATTTAACCCCCACCCAAAAAAAGGTAGGAAATGATCAGAAACCCCTAAAACATCCAACAACCAAGATTAAGTTGTTTTTATACTGTCAGTGATTTGATTATTGCTACACTGCCACTGTCACTATTTTTAACAAACATGCACGTTTTCCATCCTCACCATGGTAATAACACTGTGTCAAAATTTCATTAGAATCAATCTAATAGTGTCCACATTACAAAATACAAAACGATTTAAAGCAACAAATACTCATATGTATACAAAAAATTTTAAGTCCCTTAGTTTCCGTAATAGGCTATGTTCGGATGAACATGAACATAAAAAGGTAATTTGCGTTGCTATGTCTTCCTTCATAGGTCAGTGGACAGACTATTATGAAAGCAACAAATTTTTTAATTTTACAACCCCCCGCCCCCCAATTACCCCAATTTCACTCCCACCCTAAAAAAAAGTAGAAAATGATGATCAGGAACCCTTAAATCGCCTCAAAACGAAGTATGAGCAATATTTAATTTTTTTGTTTTTTGCCAGTTACTCCGCCGATTTTCAAAATTATAGAAACATTACCTACTACGACCCCACAGCATATCGCTGCCCAAATTTCATCACAATCCATGTAGCGGTTGCTGAGATTACGAGGCTAGAAAAAACCAACAGACAGATAGACAGACAGACGGAAATGAGTGACGTGGATTTTCGTTATGTAGACATCATAAAACGCCAAAAAAGCGTATTATCTCAAAACCGAAAATCTTCGCGATCGCTGTGGGAAGTAAGATCAGATATTTTGACCATTTCCAACTGTAAAGCCAGAATATTGCCATATAGGTAAATTTTTACACAGCAGATAATCACTATCTTCAATTCTGATATCTAAGGATCAATAACCTCATCAGCTCTGATCAATGTGAAAAAAAAGATTCGTTTACTTCATTCATTTGACAAAAATATTCATTGAAGTACCTACCAGACATCAATGCATACACAAACAAAATAATGAGCAGAAAAAAATGTTAACAAGCAAACAAAGTTGTTACTACCTTTCAGTGCATGGTTCGCCCTCTGATGCTGTAAGTGTTCCAGAGGAGACAGTAGACAGTGCAGAAGTTCCAGCAGTATCTCCTTCTTGAGTGAGGTATGCTGGGTCATTGATAGATGAGCTAAAAAATTAAAAATTATTGAGCTGAATTAACAAATGCTGACAAAAATATACCACAAATATTGTCTGTAATATATGCATTAACTTTTCTGGTTATAATAGTAATAATAATAATAATTTATTGGTGCTGTATACATTAATAAAATGTTTGCACATGTCAATAAAAACAGAGATTCTTTATAGATACAAATATATAAAAAAAAATTGCATACCATAGTAATGGAGATTATCCATTACTATACTGCATTCACTGAAGAAAAGGAGTAAAAAATTATTTCAGACCCATATTTTGGGGCTTTATTCGGATAAATCGAACTTGATTTTTCTGTTTATAATAACATCACTATTCTCAGTATGCAGTTTTGTAGACGGTGTGCATATAACCTTTGACCATACAGTAAAAATTTACATATATGGTGCATGGTTACTCCGTTTGTTCGGTGGATAAGGTATAGTCTTGTATGAAGCTTATATTCTTATCAACGGAAACAAATAAGTTAAAATATACATAAAATTACAGTACAAAATCACTAAAATCATTTGTTAAGAATTGTTCAATACTATAGAAAGCGTTATCAATCAGATTGCTTATTTGAAAAGCACTGAAAACTGTAGGATACTTCAGTCACTATGAACTAAATTTTCTCTTATTTAGACATAAACCAATGTGCTACAGGTTATAACTAAGAACATTTTGATCCACAAGATTATATATCACTTTATAATCGTTTTAGTGCACAATAACTAACCTTGCTGTGGTGGCTGTTAATTCGGGACCTGCTCCTGCAGGCAAGCGAGTTCTCACGCCAGTTTTCATTGTCATATTAAAATGATTAGAGCACACTACTGAAAAATCAGATATTTTGTCCATTTCCAATTGTAAAGCCTTAACCCAAGTTTTTCTAACAGCAACATTCTTAGGGAACCTACAAAACACATTTATCATTTTATATTTTGTGTTATCTAGCCAGTGGGGCTTATTTCTTTTATAGATATTTTGACATTACCCCGTTTTCGACACCACTGCTCAACAAAACAAATGCCTACTAACCTGTGATAGGTTATATTTCCTGGGTCAGAATTACCACAAACTGCACACTTCTTTCTACACCTCATTGTCACTACAAAGTCAGTTTTATCAATTTATAGTTTATATAATCACCAACACGCTTTTTAATTGCAGTAAAACGCAACACTCTACTACTACAACAAAAACAAATTAGAGGGCTGGCATCAGATGGCATCAAGTGTTATAGAAACAGCGCGCTGCCGCGTTGAAACGTTTCCGTCGAAAGTCTAAATATCTGTGGAGTTGCAACTGCGACTGAACCTTAGTAGGGATTCCAAAATTCTAGCATGGTAATAAAATAGTAAATCTAATCACATAGTAGGTATAAGCACGTCAAGCGGTGTACACTAAAATGCTAATAGAAGTACTCCAACAGTTCAACCTCACGGAATTATAGTTTACTTATATAACCAAATGAGTATAAACAGAAAATTGGCAGCGCGGTAATATATCCATGTACCATGGCATTTGAATAATACTCCCTCTAGAGAGAAGAATTATTACTCTGAGGAGCAGATATTCTGAGGGTGGTTGCGTTTGCCCCCCAAGTGGTACCGCACAATTTATGAATAATATTGTTTCTGGTGATAATGTTCGGTCCATTGTTATCCCCAAGTATTTTGGGTGAGGATTGTAGCGCACTAAGTTGTTATTGAAGTATACCTGAGGTTCGGTTCTAGCTTGCTTGTTATTGAGGTGACAGACCGACAGACCGACAGACCGACAGACCGGCAGACCGGCAGACCGGCAGACCGGCAGACCGGCAGACCGGCAGACCGGCAGACCGACAGACCGACAGACCGACAGACCGACAGACCGACAGACCGACAGACCGACAGACCGACAGACCGACAGACCGACAGACCGACAGACCGACAGACCGACAGACCGACAGACCGACAGACCGACAGACCGACAGACCGACAGACCGACAGACCGACAGACCGACAGACCGACAGACCGACAGACCGACAGACCGACAGACCGACAGACCGACAGACCGACAGACCGACAGACCGACAGACCGACAGACCGACAGACCGACAGACCGACAGACCGACAGACCGACAGACCGACAGACCGACAGACCGACAGACCGACAGACCGACAGACCGACAGACCGACAGACCGACAGACCGACAGACCGACAGACCGACAGACCGACAGACCGACAGACCGACAGACCGACAGACCGACAGACCGACAGACCGACAGACCGACAGACCGACAGACCGACAGACCGACAGACCGACAGACCGACAGACCGACAGACCGACAGACCGACAGACCGACAGACCGACAGACCGACAGACCGACAGACCGACAGACCGACAGACCGACAGACCGACAGACCGACAGACCGACAGACCGACAGACCGACAGACCGACAGACCGACAGACCGACAGACCGACAGACCGACAGACCGACAGACCGACAGACCGACAGACCGACAGACCGACAGACCGACAGACCGACAGACCGACAGACCGACAGACCGACAGACCGACAGACCGACAGACCGACAGACCGACAGACCGACAGACCGACAGACCGACAGACCGACAGACCGACAGACCGACAGACCGACAGACCGACAGACCGACAGACCGACAGACCGACAGACCGACAGACCGACAGACCGACAGACCGACAGACCGACAGACCGACAGACCGACAGACCGACAGACCGACAGACCGACAGACCGACAGACCGACAGACCGACAGACCGACAGACCGACAGACCGACAGACCGACAGACCGACAGACCGACAGACCGACAGACCGACAGACCGACAGACCGACAGACCGACAGACCGACAGACCGACAGACCGACAGACCGACAGACCGACAGACCGACAGACCGACAGACCGACAGACCGACAGACCGACAGACCGACAGACCGACAGACCGACAGACCGACAGACCGACAGACCGACAGACCGACAGACCGACAGACCGACAGACCGACAGACCGACAGACCGACAGACCGACAGACCGACAGACCGACAGACCGACAGACCGACAGACCGACAGACCGACAGACCGACAGACCGACAGACCGACAGACCGACAGACCGACAGACCGACAGACCGACAGACCGACAGACCGACAGACCGACAGACCGACAGACCGACAGACCGACAGACCGACAGACCGACAGACCGACAGACCGACAGACCGACAGACCGACAGACCGACAGACCGACAGACCGACAGACCGACAGACCGACAGACCGACAGACCGACAGACCGACAGACCGACAGACCGACAGACCGACAGACCGACAGACCGACAGACCGACAGACCGACAGACCGACAGACCGACAGACCGACAGACCGACAGACCGACAGACCGACAGACCGACAGACCGACAGACCGACAGACCGACAGACCGACAGACCGACAGACCGACAGACCGACAGACCGACAGACCGACAGACCGACAGACCGACAGACCGACAGACCGACAGACCGACAGACCGACAGACCGACAGACCGACAGACCGACAGACCGACAGACCGACAGACCGACAGACCGACAGACCGACAGACCGACAGACCGACAGACCGACAGACCGACAGACCGACAGACCGACAGACCGACAGACCGACAGACCGACAGACCGACAGACCGACAGACCGACAGACCGACAGACCGACAGACCGACAGACCGACAGACCGACAGACCGACAGACCGACAGACCGACAGACCGACAGACCGACAGACCGACAGACCGACAGACCGACAGACCGACAGACCGACAGACCGACAGACCGACAGACCGACAGACCGACAGACCGACAGACCGACAGACCGACAGACCGACAGACCGACAGACCGACAGACCGACAGACCGACAGACCGACAGACCGACAGACCGACAGACCGACAGACCGACAGACCGACAGACCGACAGACCGACAGACCGACAGACCGACAGACCGACAGACCGACAGACCGACAGACCGACAGACCGACAGACCGACAGACCGACAGACCGACAGACCGACAGACCGACAGACCGACAGACCGACCGACCGACGGACCGACGGACCTACGGACCGACCGACCGACCGACCGACCGACCGACGGACCGACGGACCGACGGACCGACGGACCGACGGACCGACGGACCGACGGACCGACGGACCGACGGACCGACGGACCGACGGACCGACCGACCGACAGACCGACAGACCGACAGACCGACAGACCGGCAGACCGGCAGACCGACAGACCGACAGACCTGGCAGACAGACAGACAGAGAGAAAGTCAGACGGACAGACAGATAGACTAACCGAAATGAGTGAAGGGGTCGGAATGTGAAGCCGATATCAAAAGGAATTATTCTCAAATTCGCATTTGTTAACAAAGAAATTAACGTTTGAAGTAAAGACGATTGAAACGATGATTGAAACGTGTGTGGCCCACCTTATTTCTCTTTCACTTTTGGGTAAACAGTTTCTATTTTACAGCAAAAAAAAAGGGCACAGGTCGTCTAGCTCGGTTATGTTGACAGGTTTTTTGTCGATTGTTTACCTCAGCTAGGGTCAGTCATTATCAAATCTATAAAATGCTAAAACTTTTCCTCATAGTGGCACCAGTATCTTCTATCTAATCTCAGGAGCAGTTCTCTGTAATACGATAAAACGTAGGTATTACAACCGTTTTGTGTTAGGCATCTAAATTTATCTTATCAACCTCTTTAACTGTCCATTGATAATGTGCGGTGCCGGAGACCGACGGTTGAAATTTCCGCATTCAAAAGAGAACGCGTAGCTTATTACCACTGCGCCCCCTGGTACCTTTTGGGGACTGTCTCATTCAGTTAGCCATAAGCGGCAACTGGTGGAGCATGTAGCGTCATCGAGATACACAAGAAATTGGTCTAAGTCACCGAAGCTACCTTTCACGTCATACTTTTAAAAGAAACAGTGGCTTGTAGGGACATTGTAGAAGTCGAACAGTAAGCTATTTTCTTTATTTTATTACGAATTATTGATATTCTCAGGCATTATTCACAAGTATGACGTATTCTTATGAAAGGCGGCAGGAGCGATTACTGCGCCTATTTGAAGAAGTTCCGACTCCTTCATCAGAGACGCAAGACGATGATCCCAGTTTGCAAGGAGAAAACTTACCCGCTCGCATTGTGTTGTAGCTAGAAAAACAGGAAAGCTAGATTTTCTTGTACATGTTAACCCACAATGATGTGAAATTACTCTCAAATTGAAATTATTTGATAGTATCTGTTATGTCCTAATATAGCTATAGTTATAGTATTCGGTCTCATGGACCGATGTTACCAACTATGCTACTTTTAGTCTCGTCATCAGTGAAGGGTTAACCTTCTTTTCAATATGTAGAACTTGACCAACATGGTCAGAGATATTAAGATTCCCATATAATTAAGAAAACTTGATTCAAATTTTAAGATAATGTTTGACTGTATCCCAGAATTTTGTCTTCGACGGCTCACTACTCCCTCTAGCGGAAAATACGTATTAAGGGCCTAGGGTATAGCGCGCGAAATTGAGAATCCAAGAAAAGACGTAGACCGTGTTAGCGAGGAGGCGTGGCCACCTGTTCCCTTTCTCCAGTGTGTGTGTAAGATGAGGGAAGATAAGTCCAAAAATCCAAAGGTAAGTTCAAAAGGTCCAAAAGTAAAGTTCAAAGGACACCATAAAGATTAATTTCGCATTTCCTAGCTACTGACATTACCTTCAAACTAACAGTAACGATTCAAAAAGCCAATTGAAGAAGAAATCTTGCGCTTTGTCACCTATTTGGCCTTTTTGATATCGTGTTTGGTTGTTAAATTACAGGCATTTGAAGAATGTATGATTTTGCATTGCGACTTTTTTTGCACACTAAAACACTTTTTTGACAAAATCGCAAATATTTGTTATTCACTAAGGTCTCAACTATCACTTTCTAAAATACTGTGTATGTAGTTTGAAAAACAAGTGAGTTCTGTTCGAAATGGGAATCCGTGTTTTAACATGGCAAATACATATGTGTATACCCAGGCCCATTAAGGATTTCTGTTTACACGGACGTTTGGACATTTGCGTGAATTTCTGTCTTTAAAAAAGCTTGTATAAAAGTAAAAAACTGGAATACTCAAGTGAAACAGAGCGCGAGCAAAGTAAAAGATACATTTTCGTTATTAATCAGAGCAACAAGAGTTTTAATTAATTAGCTGTAAAACTTTCTTTCTCGCACAGGCATCGAGCATCGACATGTAATCACTATGAAATTTGTTTGTATCTCAACCATATTTTGTAAATAAATGCCTACGGAGAGACGGTTCTTTTCACTCTTAATGAAAATATATGCTTAAAATAGGATATGTAACGGATCTTACAAAAAGTGAAATTGTTTCAAATGGTTCAGCTTGCTTTGTCCGCTCCATAATAAAACTACATTCTTGTTAAAGGAAATAACGCGCTGGTGTTTTGGCTGCTTCCCTAGTGTCCATTAATCCACAGACAACGTCGGATTGAATTTCGTACCCAAAACGTCGCCAGAACTTTGTTTAGGTCCCATTGGACTACAACTTACTGATGAGGCGCTGTCAGCATTGCTTCTTAAACCGAAGACTAGGCAGATCCTGAAATATTTCCATACCCTGCAGTACTTACTGCAGTCTTATTTATCTAACGGTTCAGACAAATTTCTCCTGAACATATAAAATTTGTTGGGGAAGAGAATGAAACCAAGCAAAAAACGAAAAAAAGAAGGGGGAACCATCCACGTCATACTGCAAATCGAAAGGCCTTCCGAGCAAAATCTCGGTCAAAAATTACAAAAAAAAAACAACGGAAAGCAAATATTCACCGTGAATCTTAAGGCGCTTAACATCTCTCTTAGCTGTCAATATTTTAAATTAGAAGAATTTTGTTCCGCCAAAATATCATATCCAAAAATTGGTATATGGCCAATATCGACTTAAAAGATGCTTACTTTTTCTTACATACATGCATAGGAAATATTCAAATTTTTTTAAGTTTGAAATATACAGGGTGAGTTTTTAGTTCCGGCTCGGGCGATAACTCCACTACTATAGAAGATAGCGAGAAAAGTTGTATATAAAAATTGTAGCCACGGATATGCTCCTTGCTCAGAAAATATTGAGATTTATACAGGGTGATGCATAACTACGTGGTGATGCAAATATGCATTTTTTCAAATGAGATACCCTATCATATGTCATTCCTTATTAAAATTCTACTAATGACTTCCGTTCTTCCAATATAGGGCATCGTTACATGATGCAGGGTATTCCAAAAGTTATGACCATTTTTATATCCAAATCGCTATCAAAAAGTGATGAATCAAAAATATTTTTTTTATACGGATGGATCAAAAATATCCTCTAGTTTTAAAATCGGCTATAAAAAAAGCCCGCGACGCATATTCGTATACAGGGTGACGTAGAATGCAAAATCTAGATTTTCTCTATTTTTTTTAAATATAATCCTCAGTATTTTATTATACCAAAGAATTGCTTTTAATATGCTCTTTTATCTTTGTATATCACTTGTTGTGGCTGCATTCATTAGTTTTTGAGATATTTCGATTTTTCTACAAATTTTAAATATACCTTCTATTTTTGTTTACTAAAATTTATTTATTTTGAGAAAATACTGTCAAATTTTATTTTTGCTTAACAAACAACTAAAATATAAGGCCATGACAGTACTTGATCATGTCAAAACACTGAATTAACGAAATAATATAAGACACAGTCCACGATTCTTCAATCTTTCGAACGCATTAGTTTTAGAGTGCCTCCGTTCTGGATATTGCTGTTCATATTTGATATATTCTAGAGGCAAGTAGGCAATCTCTCAAAGATTCTCCTAAATATCCTCAATGGAAAAATTAATGTTTAAAGCTGGTTTTTCACCGACTACGGAATTATTGAGCAGGTTGTCAATTTTTCAAAGCCTACCTGATAAATCTGCTTGATAATTGTGCATCACGCCTCTAAAATTGTTTCCTCACCATACTTAGCTATATTATCTCGATGATTTAGGGTTTTGACTCTTAGTTGTTCGTTAAATAACAAACAAATTCGATAGTACTTTCTCAAAATAAATAAATTTCAGTACACAAAAATCGAAATGACTCGGAAACTGATGGACGTAGGTACAACAAGTGCTATACAAAGATGAAATAGCCTTCAATAGTGGGGCAGCAGCAGGCTTGTGCGCGATTAGCGCTTGGGTGGTTGACTGAATTGCACCAGGCAGACAACAGTTTGGACTGGCTGTCGGTGTCGCCCACACGGGGAACCCCCGTCGGACCGTCCGGGATGATGGTATCATTCCAACGGTGCTGGCCGTGCACCGTCCCCCCTCTGGGAAGTTATAGCACAATAGGCCTTAAAGGCTTAAGTGCTGACGGCTCCCAGAGGAAAAAAAAGATGATATAGCATATTAAGAGCAATTCTTTGGCATAATAAAGTATTGGGGCAAAAGGTCTGTTTCGGACTTGTGGATTTTGAATTCTACATTACCCTGTATATGAAAATGCGTCGCGAGCTTTTTGTATAGCCGATTTTAAAACTGGAGGATATTTTAATCTTCTATGTAAAAAAATAATTTTTCATCCATTACTTTTTGTATGTTCGTTTGATAGCGATTTGGATATAAAAATGGTCATAACTCTTGAAATACCATGTATAATGTTATAATACCTTATATTGCGAGCAGAGAAATTGTTAGTGTGATCTAAGAAATGAAGTCAAGTGTATTGACTCAGCACTTCCCACACATTACGGTGATACCAGATTATTATTTTCCCATAACATGAAGCTTTAATCTGAGATCCCTTGCAACCAAATAATCGCCCCTCCCCCCTAAAATGGTCTTATGCCGCTGGGTCTTTCCTACACAGGCCAATGGACAGCATATTATCAATACTACAAACTTTTCAGTTCTACAACCCCCCACCACTCAACCACCCCAATTTAACCTCCACCCAAAAAATGGTAGGAAGTGATTAGGAACCCCTAAAACATCTAAAAACAAAGTTTGAGTTGTTTTCATACTTTTAGTTTTTTGATTATTGCTACGCTGCCACTGACACGATTTTTAACAAACATACGCGTTTTCCATCATCGCCATCATGGTAATAATACTGTGTCAAAATTTCATTAGAATCAATTAGTCCACGTAACAAAATACAAAAAGATTTAAAGCAACAAAATAATACTCGTATGTATACAGAAAAAGTCCCTTAGTTTCCGTAATAGGCTTGGTAATGTTCAGATGGACCTAAAATAGTGATTTATGTCGCTAGGTCTTACTTTGCAGGTTAGCCTGCTATGAATACAAGAAAATTTTCAGTTTTTTAACCCCCCACCCTCCAACCACCCCAATTTGACCTCTACCCAAAAAACGCAGAAAATGATCAGGAACCTCTAAAACGGTTAAAAACGAAGTTTGAGCTGTTTTTATATTTTCAGTTTTCTTATTATTCTGCGCCGCCACTGGTACGATTCATAAATACGATAGGCGCTTTGCATCCTCGCCATGGTAGTAATACTGTGTCAAAATTTCATTAAAATTAATTCAACAGTTTCCTCGTTACACAATATAGAACGATCTAAAGCAATACCCTCTTATGTTTACACCAGAAATAATTCTGTCCTTTGGTTCCTGTAATAGGCAAAACAATGTTCGGATGGACCTAAAAAAGTGATTTATGTCGCTAGGTATGCCTTCACATGTTAGTGGATAGTCTATTATGAAAACAACAAATTTTTCAATTTCACAACCCCACAACCCCCAACCACCCCAATTTCACCCCCACCCAGATAAAGGTAGAAAATGATCAGGAACCCCTAAAACGCATAAAAACGAAGTTTGAGAAATATTTAATTTTTTGCTAATTACTCCGCCGCCCATGCACCGCTTTTCAAAATTATAGGAACATTACCTACTACGACCCCACAGCATATCGCTGCCCAAATTTCATCACAATCCATGCAGCGGTTGGTGAGATTACGAGGCTAGAAGAAAGCGACAGACAGACAGACCGACAGACAGACAGACCGACGGAAATGAGTGACGTGGATTTACGTTATGTAGACATCATTAACCGCCCAAAAAGCGTATTATCTCAAAATCGAAAATTTTGGCGATCACAATACTCCCTCACCAATCGGTGTGGGAAGTAAAATGGGATAATATATAGGGTGTCTCATTTAAAAAAATATATGTTTGCATAGCCACGTAGTTATGGATCAGCCTATATAAATCAGAATATTCTCTGAGCAACAAGCATATCCGTGGCTACACCTTTTATGTACAACTTTTTCGCTATCTTCTACAGTAGTGGAGTTATCGACTGAACCGGTACTAAAAACTCACCCTGTACATGAATTCACTTTCATGCCTTTGGGGTTGCCCACTGCGCCTTCCATTTCGAAGAAAATCTTCAAACATATTATGAATCATTCAAGGTCACAAAGGCGTCTTTCTGTATTTTACCTAGAATATGTTTTAATTACTTACCACACCGATAGGTGACGGGAGTATTGTGATCGCGGAAATTTTCTATTTTGAGATAATACGCTTTTTGGGCGTTTTATGATGTGTACATAACGAAAATCCACGTCACTCATTTCCGTCGGTCTGTCTGTCGGTCTGTCGGTCTGTCCGTCTGTCGCGTTTTTCTACCCTCGTAATCTCAGTAACCGCTGCATGGATTGTGATGGAATTTGGGCAGCGTTATGCTGTGGGGTCGTAGTACGTAATGTTCCTATAATCTTGAAAATCCTTATACGGGGGGCGGAGTAGTTAGCAAAAAGCGAAAAATTTCAAATATGCGTCAAACTCCGTTTTTAGGCGTTTTAGGGGTTCCTGATCATATTCTACTTTTTCTTGAGTGGGGGTGAATTTGGGTTGGTTGGGGGGTGGAGGGTTGTAATACTGAAAAATTTGTTGTGTTCGTAATGGGCTGTCAATTATATCAATTGAATGAAAAACCTGGCAGCATGATACATTTTTTTAGGTCCATCCTCTGAGGGTCCATCCGAACGTTGCATGCTTATTATACAGGGTTATTCACGTTATTCGACACGGAGCATTATGGCTAAAGTATCTGATAAAAAAGAAAATAATAACTTGGTCTGGATAGAGACCCATAAAGGCTACATTTTGAAAATATTTTCATGTTATACAGGGTGTCCCAAAAGCACGAAATGTATCAAAGTTATGTTTTTTTAAATGGAACACCCCGCATATTATTGCATATTCAGATTCCTTGATGAATTCTATTGTGACCGTATGTATCATACATGGCACTTAGAGCGAACCGTTTAGGTGTAAATCACCATTTTCGGTAGATATCAGGAAAAAATTGAATATCGCAGAGATTATAAAATTTGGAAGGCTGTGACTTTGCCGTATTACTAAGCATAAAATGCGTCAGCTTTGATGAGACTGTCAAATTTAAATTAGGTTTATGCTTGGAGAAATCGGTCGATGAATTAAGGAAACTTCGACCAGCGATAACTTGATTTTTTCAAATAGGAATGCTTAATTGCTTTTATACTGTTAAAAGTAGAATTTGATGACCTTTCTAATGATATAAGATTGTGCATATCAATCTCCGGTAGTTTTCATTTAATTTTAAATTTTCAAACAAATCGGCGTTTTTCAATTTGCCTACCTATAACCAACGTAGCAGGCCATGAAATATAAACAAAAACCTGTTCAGGTAGAAGAAAACAACTAACTTAGCTGAAAAATACACACGAACTAGACTAAAGGGACAAGATTATAAAAATTACTCACAACAAACAAAGTCTAACCAGAAACAACGGCGGTAACATATCTTTGGTCAAAGAGAAGCTGGAGTATGGCAGAAATGGATTTTTTCACGGCCTACTAGCTACTGCAATGTACTAGAGATTGGCAATTTCCAAAACCATTAAAAATTTTGAAATAAAGTAAAAACTACTAGAGAATATTTTAAGCAGTTTATTATTTTCATAATAGAATTTCACATTTAATGATATAAAAAAGTATGCAACTATGTCAAAACTCAAGTCAAAGGTACCTCTGACTGGAGTTCTGAAAATTCTTCAGTACCTATTAGCAAGGTCGCATAAAATGAAGAATGAATTAATATTTGTTCAAATTATAAAACATAACTTATATGGCAGAAAATTTAAATCTGATTTGTCAGTATTCCTTTTTTGCAATATTGCTAATAGATATTGGAAAATAGAAGGGCTCCAGTCAGAGGTATTGACTTCGACGCAAATTAGTACTTTTTTACACCATTACATATGATTGATAGTTGCGTGCTGGAGCAACAGTCGCTGGTTATTTCTGTTTCATATGAGGGTTTTTTATTGCCTTGGAAATTTTTAACCTCTAGTAAATTGCGGTAGCCAGTAGACAGTAAAAATATCTATTACTGCCATACTCCAGCTTCTCTTTGACCTTAGAGATGTTATCACAGTTGTTTCTGGGAGAGTTGATTTGTTGTAAGGAATTTTTATAATCTTGTCCCTTTAGTCTAGTTAGTGTGTATTTTTCAGCTAAGTTAGTTGTTTTCTTCTAGCTGAACAGATTTTTGTTTATATTTCATGGCCTGCCACGTTACTTATAGGTAGGAAAATTGAAAATCGCTGATTTTTTTGAAAATTGAAATTAAATGAAAACTACGTGAGATTGATATTCACAACCTTATATCGTTAGAAAGCTTATCAAATTCCACGTTTAACCGTATAAAAAAAATTAGGCATTCCCATTTGAAAAAATCAAGTTATCGCTGATCGAAGTTTCCTTAATTCATCGACCGATTTCTCAGAGCATAAACGTAATTTAAATTTGACAGTCACATCAAAGCTGACGCATTTTATGCTTAGTAATACGGCAAAGTCACAGCCTTCCATATTTTGTAATCTCTGCGATATTCAATTTTTTCCTGATATCTACTTATACCGAAAATGGCAATTTACACCTTAACGGTTCGCTTTAGGTACCATGTATGATACATAAAGTCAGACTAGAATTTACCAGGGAATCTGAATATGCAACAATATATGGGGTGTTCCATTTAAAAAACATAGCTTTGATACATTTCGTGTTTTTGGGACACCCTGTATAACATGAAAATATTTTTAAAATGTAGCCTTTACGGGTCTCTATCCATCCCAAATTATTATTTTCTTTTTTATCAAATACTTTAGCTATAATGCTCCGTGTCGAATAACGTGAATAACCCTGAAGAAACCACGGGACAGAATTTGTGATGTGTACATACGAGTATTGTTTTAGATCGTTCGATATCGCGTAATGCGAAAATTGTTCAATTGATTTTAATGAAATTTTGTCATAGTATTACTCCCAAGGTGAGGATGAAAACGCGTATCTTTTGGAAAAATCGGGTCAGTGGCGGCGCGGCAATAATAAAAAAACTAGGAATATAAAAACAGCTCAAACTTTGTTTTTAGGCCTTTTAGGGGTTTCGGATTATTTTCTACGTTTTTTGGGTGAGAGTGAATTTGGGGTGGTTGGAGGGTGGGGGGTTGTAAAACTGAAAAATTTGTTGTACTCATAATGGATTGTCCATTGATCTTTGAATGAAAAACCTAGCGCCATAATACACTTTTTACGTACATCCGAACATTGCCTTGCTTATTATAAAAACCAAGGAACTTAAAACATACGAGTATTGTTTTAGATCGTTTTATATTGCGTAACGCGAAAATTATTGAATTGATTTCAATAAAATTTTGACACAGCATTACTACCGCAGCGAGGATGGAAAACGCGTATGTTTTGGAAAAATAGTGTCAGTGGCGGCGCAGCAATAATAAAAAAAACTAATAATATGAAAACAGCTCAAACTTTGTTTTTAGGCGTTTTACGGGTTCCTGATCATTTTCAATTTTTTTTTGGGTGAGGTGAAATCGGGGGGGTTGGGGGGTGGGGGGTGGTAAAACTGAAAAATGTGTTGTAGGTATTCATAATAGTCCCTCTATTGACCTGTAGAGGAAATACCTAGCGGCATATTATATTACACATTTTTAGGTCCATCCGAACATTGGCTTGCCTACTACAGAAACCAATTTTGTGATCTGTACATACGAGTTCTGCCTTACTTCGTTCTATGTATATTGCGTAAAGCGAAAATTTTTGAATTGATGTTAATAAAATTTTGACACAGAATTTATTACCGCTGCGAGAACGGAAAACGACTCTGTTTTTGAAAAACAGTGTCAGTGGCGGCGCAGCAAGAATCAAAAAACCAAAAACATAAAATCAGCTCAAACTTCGTTTTTAGAGGGGTTGGAGGCACTTGATCGTTTCGCATCGTCCAGTTCAAGCATGCAGAAGAAAACTGTGGCGCCCTGGTTCCTAAGGAGGGAGACGCAACTATTTACGAGGGTTTTTGTGTTGGATGTTGTTTTTGCAGGCGGATGGGCGATAATTTAGTTGCAAGGGAATTTTAGACTATAGCTTCATGCAATGGGAAATAATAAAATGGTATCATCATTATGCGTGGGAAGTACTGAGTTAATCAACTTGACTCCATTTTTTTTTGAAAAATAATTAACAATAATGTTAATGATTTGATGCAACTTCTTGCATCCCTAAGGGTCTTTATAAAAAAACCTCAGAACCTACACAAGAAGTGAAGTTTCTAGGATTTAGATTTAGTACGAGTACTAATAATATGTCCGTATCAGCAGAAAAGTCCTAGAAAATTAATAAGAGACAAAAGAAAAAATACTATAGGAATTCATCATAGTCATACTAGTGTCAGTATGTCGAGCCATTTTATAATATATAGGTAGGCCGACATTAAAGAACTAAAATGAATAGTGCTATTACGGTCATAATTTTGTATCCTCAAAATAATGACGTGCACTGAGCTAGGTCTACTCTTTCACATGAAAACGACAGTGCCGATATGGCTTCAAAATTAATACTAACAGAATCGGAATACAGCATTCACCAAACGGCTTTTCAAAAAGACCAGAAAATGGTCCAGTGTTTGTTTATTGGCACCTAGGTCCTCAATCTGCCATCATAGATGCGTTAAGTGGAAAAATTTATTTTTCAAAGCATTCCCATATTTCTCGCTTCTATCGACGATTAAAAGAAGAAAATAATAGCTGAGAAGGCACAACAAATCGCAGTCTATCCGTTATGGAAAATGCAGCCTTGGTTTTCAGTATTGGAAAGCCTACAAATAGCAAACAGCATCCTTTTACTTCCCACACCGACAGGTGGGGGGAGTATTGTGATCGCGAAAATTTTCAAATTTGAGATAATGCACTTTTTGGGCGTTTTATGATGTCTAGTTAACGAAAATCCAGGTCACTCATTTCCGTCGGTCTGTCTGTCTGTCTGTCTGTCGATCTGTCGGTCTGTCTGTCTGTGCGCGTTTTGCTAGCCTCGTAATCTCAGTAACCGCTGCACGGATTGTGGTGAAATTTGGGTATTGGGTATGGTGTGGTGTCATAGTAGGTGATGCTGCTACGATTTTGAAAATAGGTGCATAGGCGGTGGAGTAATTAGCAAAGAACAAAAAAAATCAAATATTCCTCAAAATTCGTTTTTGGGCGTTTTAGGGGTTCCTGATCGTTTTCTACTTTCTTTGGGGGTGAAATTAGGGTGGTTGGGAGGAGGAGGGTTGTAAAAGTGAAAAATTTGCTGTATTCATAATAGGCTGTCCTGTGAAGGAAGATCTAGCAGCATAGATCACTTTTTTAGGTCCATCCGAACATGCCTTTCCTATTGCAGAAACCAATGGACTTAGAATTTTCTGATATAAACATACGAGTGTTGCTTTAGGTCGTTATACATTGTTTAACGCGGAAACTATCAAATTAATTTTAATGAAATTTGTGACAGTATTATTACCATGGCGACGATGAAAAATGCGTATGGTTTTTTTTAAATCGTGTCAGTGGCGGCGCAGAGAAAATGAAAAAGCTAAAAATCTAAAAACAGCTCAAACTTCGTTTTTATACGTTTTGGGGGTTCCTGATCATTTTCTACTTCTTTTTGGGTGGGGGTGAAATTGGGGTGAGGGGTTGAGAAACTGAAAAATTCTTTGTATTCATAATAGACGGTCCATTGGCCTGTGAAAGAAAGACCTAGCGGCATAATACACTATTTTAGGTCCATCCGAACTTTGACTCGCCTATTACAGAAATCCAGGGACTTAGAATTTTATGATGTTTGCATACGAGTATCGCCCTTTCGATATTGTGTAAAGTGGAAATTGTTGAATTGTTTTAGTGAAATTTTGACACAGAATTCAAAAAATCATTTTTGAAATTATATCGATGTAGATAATTCTGTATTTTTGTGT
Source organism: Callosobruchus maculatus (assembly GCA_951848785.1). NCBI lineage: Eukaryota > Metazoa > Arthropoda > Insecta > Coleoptera > Chrysomelidae > Callosobruchus > Callosobruchus maculatus. The sequence goes on from CATOUR010000103.1 coordinate 1,623,766, forward strand.
TAGAGGCGGTGAAACTAAAAGAAAACAGTATTATATAAAGGCCGCTCTATGTTTTTGGATACTTTAGGGATCTCTGATCGTTTTCTGCTTTTTTTGGAGTAGGTATTCACAATGAGCTGAGATAGGATGGTGTCTCGGCTAGGGTAGTTGGGAAGCCCAGGAACACATTTCATTGCCCCCCACGATCGATACTGGTAATATGATCTGTTTTTAAATATCGAAATATCGGCATGTCATGTGATTAAGAAGATTGCAGAATAAAACTGTGTTGTCCTAGTTCCTACGGAGAGAGATGTTAGAAATTATTCACGAGAGTTTTTGTGTTAGTTGTGTTTTTGCGGGCGGTTGGACGATGCTTTGGTTGTAAGGGAATCTCAGTCTAATAACTTCATGCCTTGCGAAAATAATACATTGGTATCACCGTAATGTGTGGGAAGTACTGAGTCGATCAACTTGACTCCATTTTTTTATAATAAATCACTATTTCTTCCACCATACATGAAACGTCGACCCCTGTGGAAGAGCTTTATCCTGCATCCACACCAAAATAATATGTTGACCTTACCAGAACTTTAAGAGAAATGATCAACTTAATTACATCCAAAGAACATCACCCAGCCACACCACAAACTGTATCCAAAAAGGGTTAATGCTGGGAGTTGGAACACATCAAGTATATAAATCACAGAACACTGACCACGCTTCCACTTCCATGGCCTTTAGGGAAGGCTTAAACATTGAAACCATTAGACATACCGCAGCGTGGAGTGATAGGTCAAAAAATTTTTGTTACATTTCATGACAGACCCATAAATCAAAACAAAAAACTTTTGAAAAAAAAGCTTTTATTTAAATGTTCTAAAAAAAGAAAATAAAATGTTCCTTTAAAGTGTTAACCCTCAACTTATAGCCTCGTTATACACAATTTGTATGACCATAAAAACTTGTCGTGAGGTTTACGTAAGTACCTATGGGAATGCGATTAAACTGAAATTTTCACCCAATTAAATATAAATTGTGTATAATGAGGCTATAAGTTGATAGTTAACACTTTAAAGGGACATTTTATTTTCTTTTTTAGAATAATTTAAATAAAAGCTTTTCTTTAAGTTTTTTGTTTTAATTTATTTTTTACTTTTTAGCTATTAACTTGCATTGATATCAAATTTTTTTTATTTATTCTCGGCAAGCCCTTTTATTTGATACCCATATTGCAGAAGTGCATTAAAAATCACTATTTCGCCTTCCTAGATGGTCCGCCATAGTTGATTTGGAATGACGTCACATTATTTTTCGAGTCACTCTCAACAAGCCCTTCCCTGTGCAAAGTCTCAAGTCGTAAACAAGGTTCATGCAGTGATAACACAACTCACCGACTTTGAATAGTATATTTTCTCCAAACTGTTACAACAAAAACACATCGTATTATATCTAAAAATACATATCAATTGCCATCATTTGAACGACAAATTCTAATTTAGAATTTGCGCTATCCTGATATCCACTCATTTTCGTAGATTTCCTTTTATTAGACATCATGAAAACCTTAAATTAAACTAAAAATATGCCATTCTAACATAACCTTAAAACTGTGTTGGTGATAAGAGTCCACTAACAACACGAGTTTATCACTATTACTTTCCCAAAGTCAGTCCACCACCCCAAATGTTCCTTTACAACTTATTATTGGAAAATCCTTACCGCGGATCTTCTTTACTACTTACGTCGCGTCACAGTCATACACACCGGCTGTTCGGTCCACCCTTCGTGGTTGCTCGGTGCACCAGCGGTTCATTAGCTACCCTCTAACCTCATGTCGATGTCGTCACCGTCGTCGATACAACCTGGTGATGACCACTGCGTAGGTCGTATAAAGGAACTCGTACTATTTGATCCAGAATCTCCTTTGACTGCTGCCAGATTCTTGCTCACGCCGCAAGCCTCTAGTTGAACGCCAAATGCAAAAACTCTCTTCTCTCAGGTCGTCAGGTTCATACAGATAAAACAACTTGCCGGCTTTGAATAGTATATTTTCCCCAAACTCTAACAACAAAATTCATCGTTTGACTAAAAATGACATCAGTGGATCTATTGTCAGTGATGACATTTCTCTCATTAGATTGTCATTTCCCTTACCATTTACTGGGCGTTCTCATATCAATATGGATACCCATATTGTAGAAATGCATTAAATAACTATTCCACTATTAGATTTAGAACGACATCATACAGCTTATCGTGCATTGTCATCTAAACTAAACGTGTATAAAAAATTTCAGCTCAATCGGTTGAAGATATCTGCTTCAAAATTGAGTTGCAAGATTCCACCCGAACAAGTGTACATACATTGCAAGTTAAATAAAAGCTTGTAATTAATAATATATCTGACGATTTAGATTTTGCAAGATCGCTGATAATAAGAAGTGGATAATGAATTGTGATACCTACTAAACAAAACTGTTCCATACCACATACATTAATAAAAAAAATTAAATAGAATATTATTGAATTTTAAATAAAAAACTGCAAGCTTGAATAAATCCAGACTTGTTCTTCCTCTTTCTTCGTTGAGTCTCTCCATTATAATATATAAACGACTTGCCTGTAAGGAAGTTCAATCCTCAATTTATGCGAGAGAGCCCCATCCGAAGAGATCACACCGCCCTCCCCAAGTCCAAAGTGCACGATCTGAGTAGAAACAGAATGAGGTAATAGGTACAGCCGGACGCAGGAATGGCGGGGAGGTGGTACCACTTTTCTGTAAACGATACGCCGTAAACGAGAACTGAAGCATAGACTACAGGGTGATATCTTCGGACGGGGCTCGAACTTCCTTACACGTAAGTCGTTTTACCTCTAATTCTAGGTATACGAATTCCAACGTTAAGACGAGCAATTGGTACAGAATGATCAGATCCTAATGTTTAGGCGACTTGAATCCATATTCCCTATTTAGGTGCTAATACGACGACCTTATTACGTATCTTGCGGACGATAAGCGACAGGTGGATATCGCGCAAGTTCTACTGTCAAAATAATGACGAACCGTAACAGAGGACAATAACTATGAGTGTGTCACGACAGTAAAAGCTTCGCTGCATAGATCCCAGTTGCTCCGGGCATTGCGTTGTTGCCGTACTTCCCTCCAAATTTGAACTGGTAAATTGTAAATGTTTTTTTACCTTCATAAAGTTCTCGAGTGATTCCCTTATTTGTATCTAATTTTTCACCCTTTCTCCTGGTTTTGAAAATTAGCAATCCTAATTATAGGTAGTTATTCAATTACTCCAGTCTTGTTGACTACAGTTTTTTTATTGAAATGATAATGAGAACATAATTAAGATATATTTAGTTTGACTGGAATTAATAGACCGCAATTGATTTTAATATTTAATAATTTATGTAAACATTAAAATAAATGAAACTTTTTTGAAAAAAGCTTTTATTTAAATGCTCTAAAAAGTAGAAAATAAAATTTTCCTTTAAAATGTTAACCATCAACTTATATCCTCATTATACACAATGTGTATGATCATAAAAGCTTGTCGCGGGGTTTACGTAAGAACCTATAAGCATTTAATTAAACTGAAATTGTAACACAGTTAAGCTTAGCAGATTAAGTTACTCAATTAAATATGTACTAGTTTATCTGCATAAGTAAACGGCGCGACAAGCTTTTATGATCATATAAATTGCCTATAATGAGGCTATAAGTTGATAGTTAACATTTTAAAGGATACTATCACAGAAGATGTTCGAGTGAGCTCTTCCAGATAATAACACCAAAGGCCGTCCGAACGAGGAACAATAGAGAGGTGAGCTCATCCTTACCAGGTCGAGGTCCCTACTCCTCGAACCAGTCTCCACCAGCATTCCTTCTTTTGGACAACTTGGACGCTGTGGAATGAGGTGCCGAGGAATCTATCTCCAGACGACTACAACCTGCAACGTATCAGATCTAACGTACACCGACACTTTTTCTTTCGCAGCGCTTCTACAGTGCCGTGTGCCTATAGCCTTTGCGGGATGCTGACTATAAAAGAATCTTATTAGAGCGCTTAATAAAGCTTTTTCCAAGTTTCTTTTGTTTTAATTTATTTTTTACTATTTAGCTATCAACTTGCACTTATATTCTCCATACCATATTGGCTAATATTGATTTGCAATAATTGTCTGCAATCAGCCAGCTCTCCGTGGTGAAAGAACAAGATCTGGTAACCAACCCCGGTGGCAGGAATCATCACGGAAAGACGATGACAGCGGCGGCTGTCAAAGAGGTGGAGTGGACCCCTGGAGCCGTAGAGAAGGCAACCGGTCTAGCTATGTGAACCGAAGGAGAAAGCAAGGGGCAGACTGGGCGCTGGAGGTTTAGTGGAAGCAAATAGTCTAGGGAAGGATACCCGAACAAACCATACGTGGTAGACGGTTAGACGGTGTCCCCGTTCATCGTCTCACTGGGAAGTACCACACCGCACTACCGGTGAGGTGAAATGTCCGCATGTTTCCTCACCTTAGCTGCGGGACAGATCTCCCCCCCCCCCCTATAATTCACGCCACCTCTTTCCTTTAGATTATTAACAATGATGATGAACCCTCCGAGTAAGAAAATGTTGTCCAGGGGTAAAACCCCTTCCCATTCGGAATGTCTGGGAGGAGGGTATCCTCGGGAGAACATTATCGATATGAAATTTAGCTTCAGCTTTTCCTGGAGCGGAGTTTGCTTTGCAAAACATGATGTATCAACTGTCTGCGCGGAAATCACAGAGGTTATTCATGTCGGCGTGAAACAACAAGCCCTGTGACACAGCTCGTCTGCAAAAGGTTCTGGCTCGCCGAACTTACTTACTGAACCCCACCGTCGAAAACAGACAGGCTGATATTGAGTCAGGAACAGATACAGTGAAACCATCCGACATGCAAAAAGTCAATACGACGCCAAAATAAAAAAAGGTTATATCACAACCTAATGGCAGCCGCTCCTTCTGGACTCTGGCCAAACAAATAGAGGGTAACTTCTCGAGGAATAGCTTCCCACCGATCACATGTGCGGATGGAACAGTCGCAACTGCTTCCAAGGACAAGGCCGAAATATCTGCCAAGACATTTGCAGCAAACTCCACTATAGAAGTATCATCCAGTGCCCAGTTACCGTCCATACCGAGAATACCCCAAGCCATGAGCGAAATAACGTTCAGAACAAAAATAGTTCTGAAGGTGCTGCAGTGATTTGACATTAATAAGGCGAATGGGCCCGACATGATCCCCCCTCCATTGTTGTGAAGAAGTACGCACCGCGGATCGCTCCCATAATTATTTACCCGCCTCTTTTGGATGTCTTACGATTCCGGCATTTTCCCAAAAGCCGGTGCCAAAAAAGAGATCCAAATCTGATCCAACCAAACACAGACCTATAGATCTGCTCTCTGTGATTAGTAAAGTGTTGGAGAAATGCGTCAACCAAGAGCTCATTAAATACCTAGAGCTCCATCACTTAATCAACGACGAACAATATGGATTCCGACACGAAAGATCAACTGGAGATCTTGCTCGCATCACATATGTGTGGAGCAAACTCATCCAGTCATTTGGCGAGGCTCACGTCATTGCTCTCGATACTTCAAAGGCATTCGATCAACTGTGACATGCAGAACCAAACTCCAAGCTTCTGGGATGCGGTTTTAGCAGTATTGACGACGTGATCATGTCAGGATATGCTATTGTTGATGTAGATCCCCAAAAGCTTGACGGAAGGTGACTAGACTATAGGGAACCTATTGCAGTATCCCGGAAATATTTCGGTGTGGAGGTGATTGCACCGCAGGCGAAGCGGCTGATTGCAGAGCTAATAGTACTCGATGCACCATCGTCGGTGCAAGGTGTACCATCACGTCTGGGTGATGAGATCGCCACACCCCTACGCCTGTTACACCAGTTTCATCTATATCTGAGGCACTGTTCCCTCTTTCAAAAGTTTGGGGCGCCTCCTGTATTCGTAATGACATGATTCAGTGCGTCTACCCATTATTCGATGTATTTACCCTTCTGGTCGGTAACTGGTGAACCCCAGAGACTCGATTTCGCATTCAGATCTCCAGCGAGCATTGCTTCCATGCTTCCGTCTTATTTCAGACATAAAGGAGTCCGCCTGTTGTTTAAACTCTATTTACCTTTGTGCCCTCGCTATAAGAGGTTGACCTGATCAATTCATGGCAGGAGATACCTACATCTCTTCTCTCTCTTCTGTACTGAGCCTTGTGGGGATCTTCAGATCGAAGCCCGCCTTGCGAACGGGTCGTACACTCCCTTACAATAATTATACCCTCCAGGGACGCTACTGGCTGCTGTTCCAGGAACATTTTTTGACTTTCCTTTACCAGTACCGATATCCTGCACCTCAGCCTGGCTATCCTTTGAGAGTGCTGAGCAGTCCCTTGCTAACGGTCGGGAGGGGCCAACTCGCTCGCTCTCGATTTCGACCGGAACTGGGGATCCAACCTCCTGCTCCGTAACTGTATTCCCTTTTACGTGTGTTTTCCATATTTTAATTAATTGGTGTCCACGTCCATCGCTGTGTCGTCATTATCTGGTACCAGGTCGCTGTGTGTTCCTTTCCAAAGTTATCTTCGTTTTCTCGCCAGGTTGTCTTCGTTCTTGTAGCACTACCAGAAGGGGCAAGCCTGGACTTAGCTATCCCAGTCAGTAGAATGCGTGGGCCCGCAGCTCACCGACGCCAACACAATATAATACGCGCGTCATCGGCATCGGCGTGACGAGAGTCCCCTCCGTTCCGAAAACCAAGGTCCTCTTCGGTTTCTAGGTGATCCGCGGCCAATATTGACCATTACCTACGCAGACGGGCGAGGTAAACCCTGCTCAGCATTTCACTGGTCAAGAGTCACCTTACCCCTCCGGGGACACCCAATCAGCCATCGGGACGCACCAGGTAGGCCGTGGACAAACCTCCGCCGAAGCCTCCGCCACATTATTTGGACTGCGCCTGCCTCATGTGCGGGAAACTTCGCCGCTGAAGTGCGGTAGGTACTGGCTACCCTCATCGGTGACTTCCTTTACAGCCTGTCCAGCTCCTGCTGATGCTTTTTGAGTGCCCTGTGTCATACTAGCGCTCCGTTTAGGACAATAGACTGGACGATTCCGTACAGGAGTGCGGTGTTTCTATTTCTGGGTCCCTCAAGATACAGCATCAATCTAAATATAATTGCTATTCTAGCTTCGGCTTTCTGGGTTGGCTTCTTAATGTAGTCTGAGAATCACCTTGCGTTGTCTATATAGACTTCCACGGACCAACTGAGGACTATCATCCTGGCTCTAGTAAAATAGATGGAAATATGATGAAGACGATAAACCTTCTACAAGGTAAGTTTTTTGGAAACCTAAAATTTTATATCACAAGCCGCCACTGATAATGAATAAAAAATATCTAAAGCAGTATGCAGATACGTCTAAAGCATATAGTAAATCACCATTGAAAAATGTATTTCATAATTTACAGGTAGTTCCATTTAAAAGACAGTGCAAGTTTGGTGACTCTATAACAAACCCGTATAATTAAAATATTCATTGCTTAGTAGATACTTAAAAACCAAATAACCCTTGTTTCAATCCCCCTCCTATACTTTGAATAATTTACATAATGATCCATCGTTTCCATAATTTTCTAAAATACTGTTTAATAGTACGTATATGATAAATAAACGATACTACCCCTATAATCTATATATAAAAATGAATCCCTTTTTCCCTTGGTCACGGCAAAACGTAAGAACGGCTTTACCAATTTCATCATCTTTTTTTTATAAGTTTGCTATTACTTCATAGAAGGTTGTTACGGGAAGAAATCTAAAAAAAATTGTACAGAACATTAGAAAATTTAAAAAAATGTGAGAAAACTTGACAACCACGAAGGGTGTATAGTGTGAGTGAAATTTCGAGCCCATCAAGTAGAAATAATGACGAATGCGTATACAGAGTGTTAAATAATAATAGACCATATTTATGACTCAAATTCAAATAATAAAGCTCATACAGGGTGTCCGTATAATCGACCGACAACGCTTAACAGGTGACAGACCCCATATTTCTATGAACCTTGAGATAGGAACATGAAGCCTTACAATGCTTCATTTTCAAGATACAGGGTGTTAAAATGTTTTCTTTTATTTTTGTTTTTTTTTAATTCTTTCGCAATAAAATGGCACAACGATATAAAATTACGTATCGGGGGTTTTTTAATGCGAGAAATCCAAATTCAACCAAGTTTTGCTGTCATGAATAGAGGGCGCCACCCAAGGCATATTGAACGCATTTAAAAATTTTTTTTGATAATTTAAAGAAATTATCAAAACTTTTTTCGGGTTTGCTGCATCAATGTATCAAAAAAATCGTTTCCTCAATATATTTTACGTAAAAAAGGTATGGTTTGTTTGAGTCACTAGAGGTAACCGGTTTTCGAGATAACCTTCATTGAAATTTCCAATGCAACTGAACTGTAAATCGAAAGAATTATCGGTATTTCCGTACGAATGAATATTAGGCTCGAAACATGTTTTTTGATCTACCTAACGTTAATTCGTGCCAGAAAACCGATAATTATTTTGGTCACATTTTCCCACATTGATAGAAATTCCTTTCAAGCTTTTCGTTATAGGTCTCTATCATGCAGTTAATGGTGATCATTTTGACCACCTATTGTGATGAAAACCGTTTCATTGCTAACTTCATTTCATTTTCAAGGGTAAATAAGAAACGTACAGGCTCATTAGCTTTATTGTGATCGAAAGAATTACCGGTATTTCCGCGCGAATGAATATCATTAGGCTTAGGCTCATACTTTTAAATACCATTTACGAAGTATTCTCAAATTTCAGCAACACCTATTTGAAAAATTAGATATATTTGAAACATGGTTTTTGATCTACCTAATATTAATTCGTGCCAGAAAACCGATAATTCTTTATTTGATCACACTTTACAAGTAATTAATTGGGCTGCCTTGGATACTTTAATAAATGTTATCTCGAAAATGGTTACCTCTAGGAACTTAAACAAGGTATATCTTTTTTACGTAACACATATCGAGGAAACGATGTTTTTGATATTCAGGTTGATGTTCCAAAACGGAAAAAAGTTTTATTAATTTAAGAGTTCGATGTGGCGTAGGTAAGTGCCCTCTATTCATGTTAGCAAAGCCGTGGTTGAATTCCCGATACATAATTCTGGATACGCTGTGCCATTTTATTGCGGGATAATTGAGGAGAAACCAAAATAAATGGAAACTTTGAACATTTCAGCATGCAGAATTGAAAATTAAGCATATTCTTCATGTTCCTATCTGAATGTCCATAATAATGTGAGGTCACCCCAAAATAAACAATGGATCGACATGTATCTTGAAGATTCTGGATTTCAAGATACAGGGTATCGAAGATTGGAAATAAAATTGCCGCTTCGTATCTCACTTTATTTTGGAACAAATAGATAAAACCACTTCATTTCATAGCTCCACTTTTTCGACGGGCTATGAAGTGGTTGTTATTTTTTTTCCTCCAAAACAAAGTGAAATACGAAGCGACATCAAAAGGCCAAAAAATTGTATTTTCATCTGTTCCGTCTGAAAAACAATATTTAATTTTTTTTAAGGTCAGTGGCATACATTCTATATTTTCCAAACTTGTAACACCAAAAATGAAAAAATAGTTCTTTTTTATATTAATCTGATTAACTGCCAAAACGCAACAACATTAAAAATCTATGTATATCACGATGTAATCTTTTATTTAAAAAAACATCCAAAAACGGAAACTCTAATGAATATAATAATATGAAATAAAAATACGAAATTATCTGAATTCTGACAATAATTCATAGAAAAACAACAAACTCAAAAGAGGGTGGGTTGGCTCAGTGGTTAGAATCGAGGGCTCGTGACCGGAAGGTCCCGGGTTCGATTCTCGTTGAAGGCGGAAGTTTATTTATGGTTTTTTGAATCAAAAATAAATATCCATAAAAAAAGCTCAGCGAAGAATCCCCACCTGAGCCTTCACTGTTGGCTTCTAATTAACAGTGCTGTTTCTAGAGCTGCCCCGGGAAACAGTAACAAAGCCTACACAGAATATGAGGCTAATGACCAGAGCACTCGATGCACAGAAGTAAAAAAAAATTAATATTCTCATTTGCGATTCATGATTTGAGAGACATAAGACTTCAGAGCTATCACCTAATCGATTTCTTGTTTTGGTAAGGAGTTACAGCAGCTCTAGAAGACTGGTTGTCAACTGGAGCTGAAGAAGCTGGCGTTGCCAAAAAGTTTTTGGCCATTGCGGCAAGGTTTGGAAAAATGTGTTGTGTCTTTTCCACCATTCTAAAATATCTTCAGTACTGTCCCTTGCCGCTTGAATACTTGAATACTTGAATATTTATACTCTGTTATAATCTGTTAATCGGTTTCATCGCGATCATGTTTGTTCTCAAGTTCCATAGCCCACAAATCTAGTCTATCTAGCAGCATATTAATGCAAAAATGATGGAAAGACTCTTAAAAATATTAAGGTACTGGCAAATTCGTTCAATTAACGAAAATTCTGTGTCGCTTAGCTTAAAGTTTTAAAGTCATCGGGTGCCTGCTTGCTTCGTAACCTTGGTAGTTCCCCTATTTTAACGCTTCGACTCGCATTTTACAGATCGATATCAAGTAGTTTCAAGTAGTTTGATTTTACTTGATATCAAGTCAAGTAGTTCAGATCGAAAATCAAGTCAAGTCAGATATCAAATTTTCAAAAGTATCAAGTATTTAAAAAAAACTCAAGCTACTTGGCTTGATGAATCCCTAGGTGGCTCATATAGAGACAAGAAGCCTCTCCAGGCCTACTGGAATATCTGAATGCAGATAATATGGTAAGACTGACGATCTCCCATAAACTGTATTAGCAAACGCAGAAACGGTAATTAAAACCACGAGCTCGGACCATCCCTACACTCATGTTGTTATGTCATTCTGCGAAGGTTCCATGAGTAGTAGAAGGGCATGGAGGTGAGAAAATAAGGAACGTGTTTCAGCCGTTCGGGTCTTGGTGACATGTCTGACGTTCTCGTTTACGTCCGATGGACATGACGTCAGAGGCTTCAAGCTGGCTCAACGTCGCGTCGGGTGGGCAGACTCTCTCTCACACTTCCGTGTGTGCGAGTGCTTCTGACCTAGCGATCAAGCCGATTTTCATAAAACCCTCCCAACACCATGTATCTTGAAGACCAGAATTTAGGCACATGTTTAAGTGAACTTTTCTACTTGAATTTGGGCCAGAAATACGTTCAGAGAAAAAACATAAAAATTTATTAAAAATACAGGGGACTACAAAGGCGAAGACGTCTTGATTCCATGCATACTAAATAACTAAATAGTAAGGACAGTCGTTGAACGTTTGTGGGATCAATCTTGATAATCCATGTTTTCCACATGGTCATGTAGTCTGTTCCGTGTTGACAAAATCATAATTATTTATTTATGGGCCCGAAAACGAAACAAAACATGTTGGATATGAAAAAGTATTTCAATGATCACAATGCTTGTCAGATAATTATAATTTATTGCAGATTTAAGTTCAATTTCAATATTCATAGCTAAGACAGGACAGCGTCTGTCGGGTCAGCTAGTAATATACCGGGTGTCCCAGAATTTCCTTGACACGTGATATTTTCGTAACGAAAAACGGTTCAAGCAAGAACTGAGTGGTACTTTTGAAGGTACTATAGAGTCTATCATACCATGCATTTAAAACATTTTTTTTTGTACGTCAACCCCTAAAACTCACCCCAAATTTTTTTTTCAAATACCACTCCATAGGTTTTCCTACATAAATGATATCCCCATTTTATTTGAAATCTTGTGGTACCTTTCATTTTATATGCAAACTTTTTTTTTCCGTAAAATCATAAGACAAATGAAATGATAATTTGTTTGTAACAAAAAGGGATAAAAAAGAAAAGTAAGTGGGTTTTTCAAGGGTAGTGAATGACCTATCATTCCTTGCTTATGAATCATTTTTTTCTTACTTAAACCCCTGGAATCCACCCCTAGCTGGTTCTTTCAAATTTCGATCCACAATTTTGTCTGGAAAAATAAATTCTTTACTTGAATTTAGTTATCGTAGTGCCTTACTTTTTATGCCCCTACTGCATTTAATCATTAATTTTGGCGCCCGTGTGCGGGGCACACCCTGCACACGGGGTTGGCGCTGCCCGATGTAACCATAAAACTTTTTCACGTTTTTGCACTTAGTTTTGTTGTCACATTTTTTTATTAGTTAACTCATGATAATAAAAAAATATTTTCCATACATGTCTGTTAATTAATTTATGCTTACGATTTCATGGATTAAACGAAAAAAATTAACGATGAATTGCAGTAGGGGCATAAAAAGTAACGCACTACGATAATTAAATTCAAGTAAAGAATTCATTTTTCCAGGCAAAATTGTGGATTGAGGTTTGAAAGAACAAGCTAGGGGTGGATTCCAGGGGTTTGAGTGAGAAAAAAATGATTCATAAGCAAGGAATGATAGGTCATTCACTACCCTTGAAAGACCCACTTACCTTTCTTTTTTATCCGTTTTTGTTACAAAAATATCAGGGGTCAAACAAATTATCATTTCATTTATCTTGTGCTTATGATTTTACGGAAAAAATAAGTTTGCATATAAAAGTAAAGGTACCACAAGATTTTAAATAAAATGGGGATATCATTTATGTAGGAAAACCTATGGAGTGGTATTTGAAAAAAAAATTTGGGGTGAGTTTTAGGGGTTGACGTACAAAAAAAATGTTTTAAATGCATGGTATGATAGACCCTATAGTACCTTCAAAAGTACCACTCAGTTCTTGCTTGAACCGTTTTTCGTTACGAAAATATCACGTGTCAAGGAAATTCTGGGACACCCTGTATACATGTGAAAAAACATAGTCATCTCGGAATTACCGCTGATTTTCTCACTTCCTCAAAGAACGGATAAGCAGGTATAAATTTAACGGATATAGATTAATTAGAATACAAGAAAGTGACTGGCATTATCTTGACCAGATCGCATTGTAAAAAACTTGTTAGTCGCTTAGAATGTGTTGCTTAAAGTTTCTCTCATTAGAATTTGTGTATAATAAATACCATTCATTTAATCAGTCATATTTATTTTAACACTTCATCTGTACCAATGACTTATTTCGATTACTTCGTGAAACTTAGTTTCAGTACCGAACACCCAACAAAGTAATCGACCACAAAGTAAGGAGGTTTTCACTTTGTTACGTTACAGCAATAAAAGCTGTTATGGTTACACCGGCTCCTATGCATATTTTTCAATAAGAAACTTACAAATAATTATTTCTTACGTTGCGATCCAAATGTGATGTTGACTACTTTTATTGTTTATTATAAGCATCTCATAAATAAAATATGACCCACTATCATTCTGTTACTTGTAGCATCGCTCCTACATCAAATAAAATGCAAGAAGTAAAAAACGGTGAGAATTAAAAAAAAACTATTCAGATAACATCAATACCGAACTAGTGCAATTTATGCACTCATTAATCGAATTGAAGAATCAATAAATCAAAATGTTTATTGGTTTAAGTTGGTGCTGCAATGATTATACAATACAAAAAACTGAAAATACTTGAACAGATGGATCCGACTAAGTAGTTTCTCAATGAGCATCGTGATAAATATACTACCCGCAAGTGAAATCCGAACATCTAGAGAAAAAGGGATAGGTATTTTCATTCAGAATTTATACACAGCTTGGCAGTGCCATCTTTAGTACACATGTATTACTTTTTGTTCATTCAAACGCTGTATACCTACATGCACCTCTAAAGAACTCTAGACGTGTAAAAACAAAGTATGGCTTTTTGTCGATTCAAGAACGATGATATCTGCTGCAAATATGGCGAGAGAAAAACTGGTTATGTAAAGATGCCCCCTAGAAGACGACAGCTCCAGATTACGCAGTGAAGACCCTTTGAACGGCGGGTAGCATGGTTACAGTTGTAGCATGTAGAAGAACTACACACCGGCAATATCATCATCTACGACTACTGGCCCTTCGGGATAGAAGGCGATGAAGTCGAGCTGTTGCTGATGCTTGGTATGCAGCTATAGGGAGGCCCATTCGAATCCGCATGGTGTATCACAGAATGAGTGAAATGGGCTTAGGGTCGTATCGTCCGCATTTAGTGCTTCGACGCACAGCAACTCATCGTCGCCAACGGTTAGATTGGTGCCAAGAACACCGACAATGGCATGTTGAGTGGCATCAGACGGCGTTCTCCGACGAGTCTAGGTTTTGTCTGGGGGCACATGACGGACGCCAACGCGTAAGACGACGACGGGGTGAGCGACGTGATTTCCAGTTTGCTGTTGAGCGTCATGTACAGGGTGACCTAATAAGAATGGACGCCGGCAATATCTCGGTAACCGTTTATCGTATAACCTTGAGAAAAAAATATTATAGGTAAATCGGCTAAGAGAAATCGCTGGAAATTATTTTCAAGTTCCGCAAGTAGCCGCTAGGGGGCGTAACTGTTACGGTCAATCAGAAAAACGGCTTTTTCTCAAAAAATATCCAAATAAAGGTATATTATAAATTCTACCGTTATGTAGACTGAACAGTTCTTGATTTTTTTTGTTAATCGTTTTTTGCTCTATCTTGTAATATGTAATGGTGATGGAAGGTAGTAAAGCTTTTTATTTAAATGGCCGTAACTTTGGCATAGCTTAACAGAATTAAACAAGCTAGGTCTCGTTAGAAAGAGCTGTTCTTACCTAATAATCTGTTGAATAGAAATTGTCCATGTTTATCTTGACTTAGTAGCTACAGGGCGATATATGACATAATAACAATTATTACGCATTATTACGAAAATTTTAAGTGGTATGCTATATATCTTTTAACATCGGTATATAGAGGACAAAATTCTTTAAAAGCTAGCGAAAGATTCAACCTCCTAGCTATTTTCAAACCGGAGATATCAGTAAAACAAGTATTTTGACAAGCGTGCTGTGAGTTTCAGAAGCAATTGCCGCCCTATAGGGATATAGCCTCCGTATAATCGTTTTAGTAATCATTTTATAGATAATAAAGTAAAAACACTAAAAATCATATTTTGACTTTCTGAAACAACCACCAGGTGGCGTAGTAGGCGCCAATAGCGGCTGTATTCAATTTTCATAATAATGGAACTTTTTAAAGAAGCAATCAAAAACAAATTACAGTAAAAAATGTATTATTGTTTTTATCATTATTAAACGTCAATTTGAGCTGATCACAAGGTATTATGAATTCGATAGCAAAGATAGTAAGAAAAAATCAATGTGAATAGATCTTAAAAATTAAGGCCAATTAACAGCAAAATAAAGCAAAATAACGTGGTACAACAAAATAAAGTACATAAACCTAAATCACATGTGTATACCATACCCATTTTCAGTGTTGCTCTAGATGCCTAAAACTGGCAGGTTTATCTACGCTACAATGGATGCATAAGTGCATATCTAACACGATACATCAAACATTGGCAACACTGACAATAGGTATGATATGCGCATGTAAATTACGTTTGTGTATCATTTGTTTGTTATCCTTGTTATTATGCCACCTTATGTTGCTTTATTTTGCTGTTAATTGGCCTTAATTTTTAAGATCTATTCACATTGATTTTTTCTTAGTATCCTTGCTTGTTGAGTTCATATAACACTTTGTGACCAGCTCAAATTGACTTTTGATAATGACTAATAATCAATTTTATACTGTATTTTATTTTTGTTTGTTCCTTTTAGAAGTTCCATTATCATGAAAATTGTATACAGCACTTATTGACGCCTACACGCCACCTGGTGGTTGTTTCAGAAAGCCAACAAATTATTTTTAGTGTTTTTACTTTAGTATTATCTATAAAATCGCTGACTTCGTAAGAAGTTTGTCCTCTATATATCTATGTTATAAGATATACCGCATACCGTTTAAAATTTTCGTAATAATGCGTAATAATTGTTATTATGTCAAATATCGCCCTGTAGCTACTAAGTCAAGATAAACTTGGATAATTTTTATATAACTGATTATTAAGTAAGAATAGCTCTTTCAAACGAGACCTAGCTTGTTTAATTCCGTTAACCTATACCAAAGTTACGGCCATTTAAGGAAAAAGCTTTATTACATTCCCCCACCACTACATTTTACAAGATAGAGCAAAAAACGATTAACAAAAAAAATCGAGAATTGTTCAGTCTACATAACGGTAAAATTTATAATATACCTTTATTTGGATATTTTTTGAGAAAAAGCCGTTTCTCTGTTTGACCGTAACAGTTACGCCCCCTAGCGGCTAATATTTTTTGCTCGAAGTTATACGATTAACGGTTACCGAGATATTGCCGGCGTCCATTCTTATTAGGTCACCCTGTACACCATCCTATTGGGTTTAATGGTTGGGGTGCCATCGCATTCAACAGCAAGTCACATTTACTTGTGATTCGTGGCAAAATGACTGCGCAACGTTATGTAGGTAAATGAGGTATTAGAACCAATTGCCATTCCATATGTTCGAGGCCTCGAAGAGGGTTTCTTCCAGCAAGATAATGCACGTCCTCATATGTCAAGGGTATCGATGAGATTCCTACAGGAAGTTGAGGTCAGGGTACTCCCCTGGCCCCCACGATCACCAATTGAAAAAATATGGGATTGCATGGGTCGCGTAGGATAGATGAGTGCATTCGTCAACATAGAGGGCCACCCATTATTGATCAGATGTATTTTACTTCCCACACCGACAGGTGAGGGGAGTATTGTCATCGCGAAAATTTTAGATTTTGAGATAATACACTTTTTAGGCGTTTCACGATGTCTACGTAACGAGAATCCACGTCACTTATTTCCGTCGTTGTGTCGATCTGCCTGTTGGCGTTCTCTAGCCTCATAATCTCAGTCACCGCTTGATGGATTGTGATAAAATTCGGGCAGCGAGATGCTATGGGGTCGTAGCAGTAATGCTACTATAATTTAAAAATCCGTGCATGGGCGGCGGAGTAATTAGCAGAAAACAAAAAAATTCAGATATTCCTCAAACTTAGTTTTTAAGCGTTTTAGATGTTCCTAGTCATTCTTTAATTTTTTTGGGTTGGGGTGAATTTTGGGGTGGTTGGGGGGTGGGGGGTTGTAAAATTGACAAATTTGTTGCATTCATAATAGTCTGTCCACTGACCTGTGAAGGAAGACCTAGCGATATATATATATAAACGAAACAAAAACAAATAAGGTGCAACCCGGGCTCCGACACACCGGGCTGCTGTTCCATTTCCCAGCGACTACTCCTCACACCGTGAGGTGAGCAATCACTGGGTCCGCGAATCGTGCGTCCTAAGCAGACGAAGGGACCCATGGATGACTGCCTTCTGCATTCTGGCGGCTAAGATATGCGCCGCCGCACGGCACACCGGCATTTTGCGCAGTGCAGAGAGCAGCGTGTCCCTCATACCACCTAGGGATCCAATGACCATTACTAGCAGACTCACAGTGTAATCCGGCCAGAGCCTGCGAAGTTGTCCGAGGAGCTCCTGATACTTGGTCCGCTTTTCCTCCTCCTTAGAGACGATGTTCCCCTCGGCAGGCGCCGAGAACTCGATAACGAACATCGTCTTTTGTTGGTAGTCGAGGAGGACTATGTCGGGCTTATTTGCATGTATAAGCTCGAGCGTGGAGAATGAGTAGTTCCAGTAAATTCGGCACCTCTCGTTCTCCACAACGGACTCAATGTCCCCTGGAGCATACGGCAGCACCGGTGTCTCATCTATACCGTATGAGTGCCTTAAATGATAGTATAGCACTCGTAGAGCCGCGTTGTGCCGATAGACGTAGGCTGTGCCAGCGTACACCTTACACGCCGACAAGAGGTGCATAAGGGTCTCTGGCGCCTGCAGGCAGGCTCTACAGCGGATATCGGGCACATCCATACCCATAATCCGGCTACGGTATACTAAGGTGTTGAAGACACCGTCTTGGCAAGCCATTATAGAGCTCTCAGTCTCCGACTTCAACCCATTAGACCTTAGGAAGGAGAAGGTCAACTGCTCAGATAAACCATGCTCTTCTAGATGTTTGTAGAAGATTCCGTGCATTGGTTTATCTTTGTGAAGTCTTAAAAGCAATTGGACTTCAGCAGTTTTAATCCGGGTTTTTAATTGCGCGGGAGCAAGTTCCGTAACGGACTGCTGACACCTCCGCGTGAAGTCGAGCGTGAGACTAAGTTCTTCGGCTGCCCGTGTTGCTGCTTTAAAAAGGAAGGCTCCTTTACCCGCAATCTCGTGCTCTCGCACAAAGCGGATCAGGGGATCGGTGCTCGTCGTAACATAGCAGGCAGTGGCCAGTACTACTCTGTTGTGCAGACGCTCCAAACTCAATAGTCCGCGCCCTCCCAGGTGTCGCGGGAGGTATATTCGCGGGACAGAGGATCTAGGATGTAGACTTCCCTCCATATTCATCCTTTTGCGGGTCTTTATGTCGATTTGTCGCAGCTCTTCCACTTTCCAGTGGATAGCACCAAAGCTGTATAACAACAATGGGACCGCAAGCATGTTTGTGGCAGCGACTTTGTTTTTGCCGGACAGTTCTGATGACCAGATCTGCCGGAGTCGGTGCAAATACTTGCGGCGGAGACACTCTTTGACCAATTCTGCCTCTTGGATGTGACGCTGCGCCACTCCAAGGTAGGTATAAGTATCTCCGGCATGCAGTTGTCGCAAGATGCTCCCATCAACGAGCTGCTCCTCATCTTCACTATCTCCGCAACGTCCTCTTTTGAGATGAACCATGGCACATTTGTCTATCCCGAACTCCATACCAATAGCTTGACTGTAATCCTGTACTACCCTCAGCGACTGCTCTAAATCGCGTTGTCCGGAGGCATAGAGCTTCAGGTCATCCATGTAAAATAAGTGGGTGACCTTGTGCCTCCGGTAATTGGGCTTGCCACAGCTGTATCCCTTAGTATTTTTCAGCGCTATGGACAAAGGCAGTAGCGAGATGCAAAAGAGCAAGGGACTCAAAGAGTCTCCTTGGAAGACCCCTCTTTTAAATGATACCAACTCTGTTCGAACCCTGGTTTCACCCGATGTTATAGTGAACCGAGTCTTCCAGAGCGGCATCAGTTGTTTGATGCATCCCACTATTTGATCATCTACCGAAAGACATTCCAACAGCCGCACAATCAGTTCATGAGACGTAGTGTCGAATGCCTTCCGATAGTCGATCCAGGCCATAGAAAGGTTTCGCAGGTACTGCACGGAGTCCTGTGTGACACAGCGGTCAATCAACAGGTTATCCCTGCAGCCAGCTACTCCTTTCTTAGACCCTCTTTGTTCATATACGCTGAGAAATACGGGATTTACAGCTTGAAGGATACGCATGTACAAGATTCTGGTGAAGAGCTTGTAACATGCGTTCAGACATGTTATTGGCCTGTAGTTTTTAGGATCAGACAAATCTCCGGTCTTCGGGAGAAGCACGGTTCGACCCTCGACAAACCAAGCCGGAATTGGCTGCTCCTGATTTAGCCACGAGTTAAAAACTCTAGCTAAATGCCGATGGCAACTGGGAAACTTTTTCAACCAGTAGGTGTTTATGCCATCCGGGCCAGGAGCTGCGAAATTCTTTGCGCCTCGTAAGGCACCAAGAATTTCTTCCGTGTTTATCGGGTGACGCAGTACATTCAAGTTTGGAGTCCTCCTACAAACGGACTCGAACTGCGCCAAGGCCGGAGTGTCTGCTTGGAGAGGTTTGGGCTGTTCGTAAATGCCCCTCCAGAAAGTCTCCACGCGATCAGCAGTTGGTGGCTGCTCTATGACTGGTGGTCGCTGTTGGAAGAGACGAGCAGGCTTTTCGGAAAACATTCTGTTTTCCTCCAAACCTCTCGCCCGCGTCACCAGTGATCGTTTAGCAGCGATTAGCATCCGTATCCTGTCAAGACAATGCTGCTTGACAACAACCAGTACCGCTTGACTGAGCGTGTGATGGTCGCGCCTTAGCTCTCGGGCTATCTGGCGCACGCGGCGCGTAAAAGGCCTACCGGCCGCTCTATATTCCATCACACACTGGATACGGGATGCTTCTTGGCGAGCCAACTGGATTTTCGCTTCCATCTGGCGCACCCGCCTCTGTGCTCTCTCGACAGGAGAGTCTCTCACTCTCCCCTGTCCAGCCAGCCTCAGAGCCGCAGCGTAAATTTCGCAATTGATGCTCCAAATGTCAGAGACCTCCGATAGACGTTCACTCAACGCCTCATCCTCTCTCTTTAAATCTGCCAGCTTGAAGGACCTTTTGTTATTATGCAAGGCCCTTCGGTCACTGAAATCTCCAGGTGAGACGGCTTCGTCGATTTCCCTCTCAGCGGGCCTCATCGGCGACCTTTCAGCCTGGTTAACAGGCCTTTCAGTCGCCGGAGGGGCAGGCTGAGCTGGAGCACGAACGTATCCCTGCCCCCGAAGGTAAAATACCTGGTTCCGCAAGCTCTGGGAGGTAATTGTGCTATGCTCTGGATGCATTTCACACCACCTCCTATGCATGCGGGCCATGTATCCCCTACGGCGCGGGCTACTGCTCTCGTAGCAGCTCAGCAGGTCATCCTTCAGTTCCGTCGTCCACCTAAAACAGTCCATGTCATTGCGTGTGTCGTCGTCAGGGCGATCCGAGGCACCGCCACCTTGCCCAGAGCCGGCTTCCGATACCGGCCTGGTGTGGGTGCTCTTCTTCTGGGGCGGTCGAACCAGAAGGTAGGGCCCGTCCGGTGGTTAGCCTTAGGGCCCCCAGCCGACATTTCGGAGGCAGCCGACCACATTGCCTCCTAGGGATGACCTGTACAGGTTGCCGGCCGGCTTTCATCCCTGGCTTGGGTTATCCCCGCAGTGTCGCCACGCACCGAATAGCCGTTTGATGTTGGTCGGCTTCCTGGGGGCGCATTTTATACCTACTGCCAGGTTTGCTATCAGCCGCCCCTAACCTGGGGTCAGACGCTGTCGGGAAGCCGTCCATAACATAGGTGCAGCCGCTTCCTCACTATGGTGGTTCATACGCCTGCTTTCACAGCCGGTGACCACCATAGGCCCTTTTAAGGCAAGGACTACCAATCTTTTAGTCGCCTCTTACGACAGGCAGATTAAACCCTGGGAACATTCTAAACCCGGACCCAGACGGATCCGGGCTCCGACACACCGGGCTGCTGTTCCATTCCCCAGCGACTACTCCTCACACCGTGAGGTGAGCAATCACTGGGTCCGCGTATCGTGCGTCCTAAGCAGACGAAGGGACCCATGGATGACTGCCTTCTGCATTCTGGCGGCTAAGATGTGCGCCGCCGCACGGCACACCGGCATTTTGCGCAGTGCAGAGAGCAGCGTATCCCTCATACCACCTAGGGATCCAATGACCATTACTAGCAGACTCACAGTGTAGTCCGGCCAGAGCCTGCGAAGTTGTCCGAGGAGCTCCTGATACTTGGTCCGCTTTTCCTCCTCCTTAGAGACGATGTTCCCCTCGGCAGGTGCCGAGAACTCGATAACGAACATCGTCTTTTGTTGGTAGTCGAGGAGGACTATGTCGGGCTTATTTGCATGTATAAGCTCGAGCGTGGAGAATGAGTAGTTCCAGTAAATTCGGCACCTCTCGTTCTCCACAACGGACTCAATGTCCCCTGGAGCGTATGGCAGCACCGGTGTCTCATCTATACCGTATGAGTGCCTTAAATGGTAGTATAGCACTCGTAGAGCCGCATTGTGCCGATAGATGTAGGCTGTGCCAGCGTACACCTTACACGCCGACAAGAGGTGCGTAAGGGTCTCTGGCGCCTGCAGGCAGGCTCTACAGCGGATATCGGGCACATCCATACCCATAATCCGGCTACGGTATACTAAGGTGTTGAAGACACCGTCTTGGCAAGCCATTATAGAGCTCTCAGTCTCCGACTTCAACCCATTAGACCTTAGGAAGGAGAAGGTCAACTGCTCAGATAAACCATGCTCTTCTAGATGTTTGTAGAAGATTCCGTGCATTGGTTTATCTTTGTGAAGTCTTAAAAGCAATTGGACTTCAGCAGTTTTAATCCGGGCTTTTAATTGTGCGGGAGCAAGTTCCGTAACGGACTGCTGACACCTCCGCGTGAAGTCGAGCGTGAGACTAAGTTCTTCGGCTGCCCGTGTTGCTGCTCTAAAAAGGAAGGCTCCTTTACCCGCAATCTCGTGCTCTCGCACAAAGCGGATCAGGGGATCGGTGCTCGTCGTAACATAGCAGGCAGTGGCCAGTACTACTCTGTTGTGCAGATGCTCCAAACTCAATAGTCCACGCCCTCCCAGGTGTCGCGGGAGGTATATTCGCGGGACAGAGGATCTAGGATGTAGACTTCCCTCCATATTCATCCTTTTGCGAGTCTTTATGTCGATTTGTCGCAGCTCTTCCACGTTCCAGTGGATAGCACCAAAGCTGTATAGCAACAATGGGACCGCAAGCATGTTTGTGGCAGCGACTTTGTTTTTGCCGGACAGTTCTGACGACCAGATCTGCCGGAGTCGGTGCAAATACTTGCGGCGGAGACACTCTTTGACCAATTCTGCCTCTTGGATGTGACGCTGCGCCACTCCAAGGTAGGTATAAGTATCTCCGGCATGCAGTTGTCGCAAGATGCTCCCATCAACGAGCTGCTCCTCATCTTCACTATCTCCGCAACGTCCTCTTTTGAGATGAACCATGGCACATTTGTCTATCCCGAACTCCATACCAATAGCTTGACTGTAATCCTGCACTACCCTCAGCGACTGCTCTAAATCGCGTTGTCCGGAGGCATAGAGTTTCAGGTCATCCATGTAAAATAAGTGGGTGACCTTGTGCCTCCGGTAATTGGGCTTGCCACAGCTGTATCCCTTAGTATTTTTCAGCGCTATGGACAAAGGCAGTAGCGAGATGCAAAAGAGCAAGGGACTCAAGGAGTCTCCTTGGAAGACCCCTCTTTTAAATGATACCAACTCTGTTCGAACCCTGGTTTCACCCGATGTTATGGTGAACCGAGTCTTCCAGAGCGGCATCAGTTGTTTGATGCATCCCACTATTTGATCATCTACCGAAAGACATTCCAACAGCCGCACAATCAGTTCATGAGACGTAGTGTCGAATGCCTTCCGATAGTCGATCCAGGCCATAGAAAGGTTTCGCAGGTAATGCACGGAGTCCTGTGTGACACAGCGGTCAATCAACAGGTTATCCCTGCAGCCAGCTACTCCTTTCTTAGACCCTCTTTGTTCATATACGCTGAGAAATACGGGATTTACAGCTTGAAGGATACGCATGTACAAGATTCTGGTGAAGAGCTTGTAACATGCGTTCAGACATGTTATTGGCCTGTAGTTTTTAGGATCAGACAAATCTCCGGTCTTCGGGAGAAGCACGGTTCGACCCTCGACAAACCAAGCCGGAATTGGCTGCTCCTGATTTAGCCACGAGTTAAAAACTCTAGCTAAATGCCGGTGGCAACTGGGAAACTTTTTCAACCAGTAGGTGTTTATGCCATCCGGGCCAGGAGCTGCGAAATTCTTTGCGCCTCGTAAGGCACCAAGAATTTCTTCCGTGTTTATCGGGTGACGCAGTACATTCAGGTTTGGAGTCCTCCTACAAACGGACTCGAACTGCGCCAAGGCCGGAGTGTCTGCTTGGAGAGGTTTGGGGTGTTCGTAAATGCCCCTCCAGAAAGTCTCCACGCGATCAGCAGTTGGCGGCTGCTCTATGACTGGTGGTCGCTGTTGGAAGAGACGAGCAGGCTTTTCGGAAAACAATCTGTTTTCCTCCAAACCTCTCGCCCGCGTCACCAGTGATCGTTTAGCAGCGATTAGCGTCCGTATCCTGTCAAGACAATGCTGCTTGACAACAACCAGTACCGCTTGACTGAGCGTGTGATGGTCGCGCCTTAGCTCTCGGGCTATCTGGCGCACGCGGCGCGTAAAAGGCCTACCGGCCGCTCTATATTCCATCACACACTGGATACGGGATGCTTCTTGGCGAGCCAACTGGATTTTCGCTTCCATTTGGCGCACCCGCCTCTGTGCTCTCTCGACAGGAGAGTCTCTCACTCTCCCCTGTCCAGCCAGCCTCAGAGTCGCAGCGTAAATTTCGCAATTGATGCTCCAAATGTCAGAGACCTCCGATAGACGTTCACTCAGCGCCTCATCCTCTCTCTTTAAATCTGCCAGCTTGAAGGACCTCCTGCTGTTATGCAAGGCCCTTCGGTCACTGAAATCTCCAGGTGAGACGGCTTCGTCGATTTCCCTCTCAGCGGGCCTCATCGGCGACCTTTCAGCCTGGTTAACAGGCCTTTCAGTCGCCGGAGGGGCAGGCTGAGCTGGAGCACGAACGTATCCCTGCCCCCGAAGGTAAAATACCTGGTTCCGCAAGCTCTGGGAGGTAATTGTGCTATGCTCTGGATGCATTTCACACCACCTCCCATGCATGCGGGCCATGTATCCCCTACGGCGCGGGCTACTGCTCTCGTAGCAGCTCAGCAGGTCATCCTTCAGTTCCGTCGTCCACCTAAAACAGTCCATGTCGTTGCGTGTGTCGTCGTCAGGGCGATCCGAGGCACCGCCACCTTGCCCAGAGCCGGCTTCCGATACCGGCCTGGTGTGGGTGCTCTTCTTCTGGGGCGGTCGAACCAGAAGGTAGGGCCCGTCCGGTGGTTAGCCTTAGGGCCCCCAGCCGACATTTCAGAGGCAGCCGACCACATTGCCTCCTAGGGATGACCTGTACAGGTTGCCGGCCGGCTTTCATCCCTGGCTTGGGTTATCCCCGCAGTGTCGCCACGCACCGAATAGCCGTTTGATGTTGGTCGGCTTCCTGGGGGCGCATTTTATACCTACTGCCAGGTTTGCTATCAGCCGCCCCTAACCTGGGGTCAGACGCTGTCGGGAAGCCGTCCTTAACATAGGTGCAGCCGCTTCCTCACTATGGTGGTTCATACGCCTGCTTTCACAGCCGGTGACCACCATAGGCCCTTTTAAGGCAAGGACTACCAATCTTTTAGTCGCCTCTTACGACAGGCAGATTAAACCCTGGGAACATTCTAAACCCGGACCCAGACGGGTCCACAGGGTGGCCAATCGGGTGACGATAATAATTTTTTTTTTGATAGCCCGTACCGAGACCTATCCAAAACACCCCCATGTATGTGTACCGATTATTGATAGTTTTCGAGTTTTGATTTTTTTTTGAAAACTTGGAGATTTTCCAGTTTTTCCAAGAAATCGTCAAAAACAAAAACAAGAATGCTTTTTGGCTTTTATTTTTTTCTGCAATTATACTCAGTATTAAGCCTTTTTTAATATTCAATAAAGAGAACTTGTACATCCGAACAATAATTAAGTACATTTTGGGGCCAAAGTTTGAAATCTCTGTTTTTAATCAGGAGACCAAAACCTTCAAAATAAGATTAAAAATACTTATGTCTGGTTCTGGAGCTTGAAGCTAATCCTAAAAACTTTGCAAGACATTGCACTTTCCAAATAATAATGAAAAAGTAGCACTTATGGGGACATTTTGCGGCGTACGTGAGTGTTAAAGGTAAAAAGGTGATAATTCAAGAATTTCCAAAATGATTTAAAAAACTATTATTTTGCTTTGTTATGACAAATTAACGAAAAAGAAATCGTAACAACTAATAAACCCGATAATCATTGATGTTTTGATGAGTTTTAATAAAAAAACTAATACCCAAATTGTGATTTTTGAAGTGTTTTTACTATGTACTATTAAACTTCTGCTAAATTAAGTTGTATGGCAAGTTAACAAAGGAAAGGGATAATAAACAATAATCTGACTTCCAATTTCATGGCAGAATTACCTGGGAAGCGATGTCGTAGCATACGCCATCCCTTTCTTTCAGAGTAGCTTTTTGCGAGCTCATGTCGGCGAAGCGCAGTTGTGTTAATTAATTTTCGGCAATGTTCGGATGAACCTAAAAAGGTGGTTTATATCGCTAGGTCTTCCTTGACAGGTCAGTAGATAGCCTATCATGAATACAACAAGTTGTTCAGTTTTTCAACCCCCCACCCCCCAAACTCCCAAATTCCACCCCACCCAAAAAAACGCAGAAAATGATCAAGAACCTGTAAAACGCCTAAAAACGAAGTTTGAGGAATATTTGAAATTACCTACTAAGACCCCACAGTATATTGCTGCCCAAATTTCATCACAGTCCATGCAGCGGTTACTGAGATTACGAGGCTAGAAAAACGCGTACAGACAGACAGACCGACAGGCAGACTGACAGACAGAACGACGGAAATGAGTGACGCGGATTTTCGTTATGTAGACATTATAAAACGCCCAAAAAACCTATTATCTCAAAATCGAAAATTTTTACGATCACAATCCTCCCCTCACCTATCGGTGAGGGAAGTAAAAGGGATGGCGTATGCTACGATAACGCTTCCCAGGTAATTAGAAGTCAGATTGTTGTTTTATTATTCTTTTCCTTTGTTAACTTTCCATACAACTTAGTTTAGCAGAAATTCAATAGCACACAGCAAAAAGCACACGTATTAATTTTTTTATTAAAAGTGATTAAAACATCAATGATTATCATGTTTATTAGTTGTTATGAGTTTTTTTTCTTTAATTTGTCATAATAAAGTAAAATAATAGTTTTTTAAATCATTTTGGAAATTCGTGAATTATCACCTTTTTACCTTTAATAGTCACGTACGGCGCAAAATGCCCCCATAACTGCTATTTTTTCATTATTATTTCGAAAGTGCAATATGTTGCAGAGTTTTTTAGATCAGATTGGAGCTCCAGAACCAGGCATACGTATTTTTAATTTTATTTTGAAGGTTTTGGTCTCCTTACTAAAAACAGAGATTTCAAACTTTGGGCCCAAAATGTACTAAATTATTGTTCGGATGTACAGGTTCTCTTTATTGGATATTAAATTAGGCTTAATACTGAGTATAATTGCGGAAGAAAATAAAAGCCAAAAAGCATTTTTGTTTTTGTTTTTAATACTTTCTTGGAAAAACTGGAAAAGCTCTAAGTTTTCAAAAAAAAAATCATAACTCGAAAACTATCAATAATCGGTACACATACATGGGGGTGTTTTGGATAGGTCTCGGTACGGGCTATCTAAAAAAAAATTATTATCGTCACCCGATTGGCCACCCTGTATATATATATATATATATATATATATATATATAACTTTTTTAGATCCATCCGAACATTGCCCCTTGCCTATTACAGTAATCAAAGGACTTAATTTTTTTTTCTGGTGTAAACATACGAGTATTGTTTTAGATCGTTTTGTATTGTTTAACGAGTAAACTATTGAATTGATTTCAGTGAAATTTTGACACAGTGTTACTACCGTGGTGTGGATGGAAAATGCGTATAGTTTTTATAAATTATGCCAGTGACGGCGCAAAAATAGTCAAAAAACTAAAAATATAAAAAACATCTAAAACTTCATTTTTAAGCGTTTTAGAGGTTCCTGATCATTTTCTACCTTTTTTTGGGTGGGGGTGAAATTGGGCTGGTTGGGGGGGTGTTGGTTTGAAAAACTGAAAATTTTGTTGTATTCATAGTATGTTGTCCACGGATACGTGAAGTAACAGCCCGGCTCCATTGCTCCGTTGCGCTGCGTCATCGGACGATGTCGAAGCAGTGCACGCCGCGCGGCGATGCCAGATGTAACATAATTATCGAATTGTAGCATATTATTTTTCTGAAAAGCGCAGTCGGATCATGTACTGTACCATGATTGATAATTGTAACATAATTTAATGCCTTTCATGAGTTTTGTTGATATCAATATGTAGGTATGTCATCAGTGGCAGTGGCAGTCGGGGCTAGAGCCCAGGGCGCCATATATTCTAGGGCGGCAAAATCTAAAAAGTGGCAAAAAACGTTATCAAAGTTGCACAATATAATTATTTTGTTTATTCAATAGATAATTCAAGAAAATGAATTCATACACGATTTTTGAAAAAATTGAAATTTTGTAAATTATAATGTTAGTGAAAATTAAGTATCAAAATAATTTATATGTTTTAGTGAAGATTTGAAATTATAATATTTGATTTTATTATTTTGTGGAATTAATGAAGTTGAGTAGTAGTATTTTCGAAAAATTTTGTTTAAATATTTTTGCCTTTCGGGAGAAACTTTGATACAATGCAATCAGAATTCCAAAAGTCAGGTATTTGTGCCTGTTTGAAAATGCATGTAATACAAGTATAAGTCGTGAGTGCAAAATTTATGATTCTTAGAGGAAAACAAATTTAATATTTTGTATGCTAGTGCTTGCTTTTGCAATCAATTAGTTATTGTATTGTGTACCCGTCGGCCGTCATCGACAGGCTCCGCCGCCTTGGCTTCGAGTTACTCGCAACAAACCCTTTCATTTGATACCTATATTGTAAAAATGAACGACGTCGTATTATGTTCCAAGTTACTCGCAACAAGCCCTTTCATTTGATATTCATATTGTAGAAGTGCATAGGAAAAACTATTGCACCATGTTGGATGTACCGCCATATTGAATTTAGGATGACGTCACATTATTTTTCGTAACAAGCCCTTTCATTCGATACCCACTTTGTCGAAATGCATTGAAAATAACTATACTGTCATATTGGATGTTCCGCTACATTCGATTTAGAATGACGTCACATCGAGCTACTCTCAAGAAGCCATTTCATTTGATACCCATATTTTAGAAGTGCTAAAAAAATATTATTCCGCCACCTTAGATGTTCCGCCATATTTGATTTAGAATGACGTCGCATTATTTTTCGAGCTGCTCCTAACATGCTCTTTGATTTGATGCCATTAGTGTAAAAATGCGTTAAAAATAACTATTCCGCCATGTTCAATATCTAAATATGTTTTGTTTATTAAACACCCTGAATAAAGGCATTATTTTTAAAATGCAGCCCAACTCGACATACATACATACACTTTCGTAGTCATTTTTTTGAAAAAGATATCGTTCGGTTCTTATCTTCACTCAGATGCTACTCAATAGCAGTCGTCAAAAAAAAAAGAGTGAAAAAATTTCAAATTCTCTGAATCGTTCGCAATAGATCAAATTACAAGTGTAATAGTAGCGGCAACCCTGCCGGCCTAGCAACGTATCGCCTTGCTCCCCTCCTCGGCTCTCGCGCGTCGATCCGTTAAAAAATGGAGTCAAGTTGATTGACTCAGTACTTCCCACACACTACTGTGATATCAGTTTATTATTTTCCCATAGCATGAAGCTTTAGTCTGAGATCCCTTGCAACCAAATCATCGGCAGCCTTCCCTCCCCTAAAATTGTCTTATGCCGCTAAGTCTTTCCTTCAGAGGTCAATAGACAGGCTAAAACATCTAAAAACGAAGTTTGGGTTGTTTTCATACTTTTAGTTTTTTGATTATTGCTATATACGCTGCCACTTACACGATATTTAACAAACATACGCGTTTTGCATCCTCACCACGGTAATAATACTGTGTCAAAATTTAATTAGAATCAATTTAATAGTGTCCACGTTACAAAACAAAAAGATCTAAAGCAATAAATACTCGTATGTATGTATACAGAAAATTCTAAGTCCCTTAGTTTCCGTAATACGCTAGGCAATGTTCGGATGGACCTAAAAAGTTGATTTACGTCGCTAGGTCTTCCTTCACAGGTTAGTGGACAGCCTATTATGAATACAAGAAATTTCTCAGTTTTTCAACTTCCCACCCCCTACCCACCCCAATTTCACCCCACCCAAAAAAAACGCAGAAAATGATCAGGAACCTCTAAAACGCTTAAAAACGAAGTTTGAGCTGTTTTTACATTTTTACTTTTTTTTATTATTTCTGCGCCGCCATTGGCACGATTTATAAAAACCATACGCGTTTTCCATCCTTGTCATGGTAGTAATACTGTGTCAAAATTTCATGAACATCAATTCAACAGTTTCCTTGTAACACAATATAGGAGGATCTAAAGCAATACTCTCGTATGTTTACACCAGAAAAAATTCTAAGTCCTTTGGTTTCTGTAATAGGCAAGGCAATGTTCGGATGGACCTAAAAAAGTTATTTATGTTGCTAGGTCTTCCTTCATGGGTCAGTGGACACTCTATTATGAAAGCAACAAATTTTTCAATTTTACAACCCCCCACCCCCCAACCACCCCAATTTCACCCCCACCCAAAAAAAAGTAAAAAATGATCAGGAACCTCTAAAACGCCTAAAAACGAAGTTTGA
The DNA here is from genome assembly GCA_951848785.1 of Callosobruchus maculatus. Lineage (NCBI taxonomy): Eukaryota > Metazoa > Arthropoda > Insecta > Coleoptera > Chrysomelidae > Callosobruchus > Callosobruchus maculatus. Next base: position 1,654,092 of record CATOUR010000103.1, read on the forward strand.
GGAATATTTAATTTTTTTTGTTTTTTGCTAATTACTCCGCCGCCCCTGCACCGATTTTCAAAATTATAAGAACATTACCTACTACGACCCCCCAGCATATCGCTGCCCAAATTTCATCACAATCCATGCAGCGGTTACTGAGATTACGAGGACACAAAAACGCGTACAGACAGACCGACAGACAGACCGACAGACCGACAGACCGACAGACCGACAGACAGACAGACCGACGGAAATGAGTGACGTGGATTTTCGTTATGTAGACATCATGAAACGCCCAAAAAGTGCATTATCTCAAAATCGAAAATTTTCGCGATCACAATACTCCCCTCACCTATCGGTGTGGGAAGTAAAATGCGTATCCAGCAACGGAGACCGTAATGGAGCCACCTCTCCGTTGCACGTGTAAAATATATGGACAGCGACGCTCCGGTCACGCGGTGACGACGGAGCACAACGCAACGGAGCAGTGAAGCCACCCGGTAAGGCGTAGCGATATAAATCCCCTTTTTAGGTCAGTCCGAACATATTACCAAACCGAAGGGTCTTAGAATTGTCTGTGTACATACGAGTATTTATTGCTTTTGATCATTTTGTATTTTGTAACGTGGAAACTATTAAATTTATTCTAATGGAATTTTGACACAATATTATTACCATGCTAAGGATGAAAAACGCGTATATCTGTTAGAAATCGTGTCAGCGGCAGCGTAGCAACAGTCAAAAAACTAAAAATATGATAACAAACTTCGTATTTACATAGATGTTGCAGGGTTCCTGATCATTTTCTACCTTTTTTGGATGAGGTGAGATTGACGTGGTTGGAGGCGCGAGGGGGGGGGGTGAAAAGTTTGTTGCATGGATAATAGACATTGCCTGTGAAAGAAAGACCTAGAGGCATAATATACTTTTAGGTCCTTCCTAACGTTTCGTTGCCTATTACAGGAGCCAAAGGACTTTTCTGATGTACATACATACGAGTATTGCCTTAGATCGTGTAACCTGGAATCCAGCAAATGACCGAACTGATTTTAATGAAATTCCGAAACAGTATTACTACCTTGGTAAGGATAGAAAGCACATATGGTTTTTAGAAATCGCATCAGTGGTGGCGCTGCAATAATCAAAAAACTAAAAATATAAAGCCACAATTTTTTCCAGACCGACAGAGAGACCGACGGAAATGAGTGACGTGGATTTTCGTTATATAGACATCATGAAACGTCCAAAAAGCGTATTATCTCAAAATCGAAAATTTTCCCGATCACAATACTTCCCTCACACAGCGGTGTGGGAAGTAAAACTAAATATAAAAACAGCTCAACCTTCGTTTTTAGGCGTTTTAAGAGTTCTTGATCATTTTCTGGTGTTTTTTGGCCGGGAGCGAAATTGGGGTGTTGAGGGGTGGAGAGTTGTAAAACTGAAAAATTTGTTAATAATTATAATAATAATATATAATATCAACTCAGGGCTTCGTCAGTTTCTTACAGGAACGATGGAGGCATGGCGAACAAATATACACCTTCAAACTCAGGAAGGTCAGGAAGGTCATATCCAAACGGATGAGCTACATATAAATACGTCGTGGTATCTTTCAGGGTGACTCTCTCAGTTCACTATGGTTCTGCCTCTGTCTCAATCCGCTTTCCAACCCACTTAATTGCACAGACTGTGGTTTCACTATCAGGCACCAGAAAGCAAATCAACACAAAATCAAATCATGGATGATATAAAATTATATGCCGCTACAGAAGTGCAACTCAGAGAATTACTCAGAATAACAGAAGTTTGTCCGTCAGATATCAAGATGGAATTTGGCATGAGTAAATGCAAGGTGCTCCACATCAATAAAGGCCAATGGAAAAACCATCCCGCACAGGGCCAAGCGCTGTACAACATGAACAAGGACGAAACGTACAAGTACTTGGGTACCAATCAAAACGTTAAGATAGACCACACACAAAAATCAAAGCACAACTAGCACAAGAGTTTAAAGACCGCCTCATTAGGCTGTTAAAAACAAAACTGAATTCTAGAAATCTTACAAAAGCTATTAACACATTTGCTATACCAATCCTAACATATTCATTTGGCATTATCAAGTGGTCGCACACTGACATTGAAAACATCCATATACTCAGCAGATGACAGAAAAGTTCTGCCGGTGCGCCATCTAGTACCCGAAGGTAACGGCAACCAAAGAAAATCGCTGCTAACAACAGCAAACTTTTTGGTGGGACGACACGGCTCGTCCGCTTTTAGCCACCAGAGGAGCGCGGGTTCTATACGCTGCTGCATATGAACGCAGAACTTTTCTGTCATCTGCTAACACATGTTTCACATGTTTGGTTAACATGAAAGACCTGATGCTCCCTATTTCCGTCAATCGACCTATGGCGCACTGATGATCGCAAATAAGCGTGAAACAGCTGTATGCGTACTGGTGGATTGACGGAGATATAGAGCAACCCTCGTATATCGGCTTTCATACGCAGCAGCGTATAGAACCCCCGCTCCTCTGGTGGCTAAAAGCGGACGAGCCGTGTCGTCCCACCAAAAAGTTTGCTGTTGTTAGCAGCTATTCTCTTTGGTTGCCGTTCCCCTGGGGTACCAGATGGCGTAGAACTGATGTTCGCAAATAAGCGTGAAACAGCTGTATGCGTACTGGTGTACTGGTGGATTGACGGAGGTATAGAGCAACCCTCGTATATCCATATACTCATCCGAACAGAACTTACAAAACAACACAGAATGTCACATCCCAACGCATGCAAGGAAAGGCTCACCATAGACAGAAAACAAGGGGGCAGAGGAATTATAAATATACAGTCACTTCATACAAGACAAATAAAATCACTCAGACATTTTTTCCACAGTAAACAAACAAACTGGCATAAAGCAATAGTAAAAGCAGACAAAAACTACACACCACTCGCGCTTTCTTGTCCAGACCACGCAGCAGACGCACACAACCACGTACAAGCACAACAAGAAAAAATGGTGTCAAGTTGATTGACTCAATACTTCCCACACATAACAGTTGCAACCAAATCATCGTCCGCCTGTCGTCAAAAAAACATCCAACACAAAAACTAGTAAATAGTTTCCTAAGTCTCTCCGTAGGTACTAAAATGAGACAATTCAACTTTAACTGGACGAAACGAAACAATCAGGAACCCCCAAATTGCTTAAAAACGAAGTTTGAGCTATTTTTATATTTTTAATTTTTTTCTTATTGCTGCGCCGCCACTGACACGATTTTTGAAAACCATACGCACTTTTCATCCTTGCCGCGGTGATAATACTGTGTCTAAATTTCATTAAAATCAGTTTCATAATTTCCATGTTACTAAATTCAGAACGATCTAAAGCAATACTCGTATGTATACATCAGACCATACTAAGTCCCTTGATTTCTGTAATAGCCAAGGCAATGTTCGGATGGACCTAACAAACGTCTATTATGCCGCTAGGTCGTTCTTTCACAGGTCAATGGACAGCCTATTATGAATGGAATAAATTTTTGAGTTTTACAACCCCCCACCCCCTAACCACCTCAATTTCAGCACCACCCAAAGAAAAGTAAATAACGATCAGGAACCCCTAAAACGCCTAAAAACTAAGTTTGAGCTATTTTTATATATTTAGTTTTTTTCTCATTGCTGCGCCGCCACTGATACGATTTTTCCAAAACATGCGCGTTTTCCATCCTCGCTGCGGCAGTAATACTGTATTAAAATTTCATTAAAATCAATTCGATAATTTTTGCATTATGCAATATAGAACGATCAACAACACTCGTATGTATACATCACAAATTCTAAGTCCCTGGGTTTCTATTATGAGCAAGGCAATGTTCGGATGGACCTAAAAAAGTGTATTATGCCGCTAGGTCTTTCATTCACAGGTCGTTAGACAGCCCATTATGAATACAACAAATTTTTCAGTTTTACAACCCCCCACCCTCCAACCACCCCAAATTCACCCCCACCCAAAAAAAAGTAGAAAATGATCAGGAACCCCTAAAACGCCTAAAAACGAAGTTTGAGGAATATTTGAAATTTTTCGTTTTTTGTTAATTACTCCACCCCCCCCCCCCCGTACAACAATTTCCAAAATTATCGGAACATTACCTGCTACGATACCACAACATATCGCTGTCCAAATTTCATCACAATCCATGCAGCGGTTACTGAGATTACGACGTTAGAAAAACGCCAACAGACAGACCGACAGACAGACAGACAGACAGACCGACAGACAGACAGACAGACAGACAGACCGACAGACAGACCGACGGAAATGAGTGACGTGGATTTTCGTTATGTAGACATCATAACATGCCCAAAAAGCATATGATCTCGAAATCGAAAATTTTCGCGATCACAATACTCCCCTCACCTATCGGTGCGGGAAGTAAAAAAACACCTGGTCGCAAAAACCACTCCATGGCAAACATAGATACCGTATTACACAAGACCACATAAACGAAAAACAGTCATACACCTAGCTATAGGATGGCCAGCTCTTTCCAGAAACTGAGGGATTTACGCTTGCTATCCAGGACAAAGTTATTGCGACGAGAAATTACAAAAAATATATAATTAAAGATCCATCCATTGTTATGGATGGACGATAAGTGCAGAAAACGTCACCTACAAAAAGAAACAATAGATCACATAACAAGCAGATGCAGAGCTCTTGCCAGTACCGAATACACAGCCAAACATAACTCTGCGGCCAAAGTCATACATCAAGCACTAGCCACAGCAAACGAACCAATAGAAAACACAGATCCATACTACAATTAAGGCCTGGTCAAACAGAGAACGCGGCGGTCCGGCGTTCTCTATTAATACAATGGAACGGCGAACGCCGCGTTCTAGACCGCCGCGTTACAGCGTTCCATTGTATTAATAGAGAACGCCGGACCGCCGCGTTCTCTGTTTGACCGGGCCTTTACACTCCGACATCAGTACTCGAAAACGATCGGAACAAACTATACTGGGACGTTGGAGTACATACAGACAAGACTATCCCTGCCAATAGACCAGATATAGTTTTCCAGTCAAAGGCCAACAAAATTACCTATTTGATAAATATTGCCATTCCCAACGATGTGAATATCCAAAACACCTAAGCTGGGAAGATATCTAAATACACGGATCTTGCCATGGAAATAAAACGACTTTGAAAACAAAACAAAGTCACTATTGTCCCCCCTTATTATGTCTGTCTCAGGCCTTACATCAAACAAGTTTACACATCTCCAACAGTTGGGCCTGGACGAAAATGTACACAAAGTATTCCAAAAGTCTGTTATCCTGAAGACCTGTAAAATTCCGAACAGTAATAGTCAGGGTGTTGACTTGACTCAGCCCGTCAACACTTGTTGCTACCGCAATTATGCGAGAGGAACTTACAAAGTCAGACAATAATAACAATGAAGCAGTTATTGCCCAACAGAATAAATTCTATTTACAGGCCAACATAACAAATTAAATACGAATTATGCTACGGTAAACAATACCTTTGATACATGAACATTGTCTCAAATTAAAAAATTAGAATGAATATATTTCAGAAGTTTTATCTAAAATTGCAGAGAGCGAATCGTAGTTGATGTCACAAAATCTTGATTTTCCATCATATACGTCACCGGAGAGTTCAGGCTCAAATTAGTGTTCGAACGTCTTATCTTTAAAAATGCGGTAGAACGCAGTGAAACAGCTGGGGCGTGAAAATTAATTTGTGACAACAACTCCATGGAATCTACGTTATTATGCAGCAGCTTATACAAAAAAATGAATAAAAATAACATTCTCCTTAAATTTAAATCCGACACATTAAACCTAAAACATACAATTTTTCACAAAATACCTCTTTCAGGATACACTCCATCACTCTTAAGACTTAAATATTTTAAAACCGTCTCTGCACGTTTTCCAGGCCTTGTTTTTGATAATTATAAAATGGCTTCCACACAATGGATGCATACTCTAGTCTCGAACGAACATATGAGAAATATAGTGCCTTTAATGCATAGATGTTGTTAAGTGACTTACAATTCCTGACAATGAAGCCATAGAATCTGCTAGCTTCAGCTATTTTCACATTAACATGTTCACTGAAATTCAACCTCTGATCAAACCAAACACCCAAGTCTCTGATTAGCCTATCGCTGACAACTATAACACTAGAAATCCTTTAGTCAAAGAGAAGGTTTTGTTTCTTCCTAGAATAAGTTACAATTTTACATTTGGATGCATTCAAGGATAAGTCATTTTATAAACACCATTTGCTTATTATAGCTATATTTTTTGCAACAAAAAGCAGTCCTTAACATCGCTAACATGAGAGAAAATTTTTAAATCATCCGCATATGATAAATTATTGCACGTAAGAAGAAGAGACAGGTCATTGATAAACAGCAGAAACAAAAGTGGTCCCAAAACAATGAACATATTGCAATCTGCACTGTAAGTAACATTCAAAGAATGTGATGAATGCTGTATTGAAGCCGAAATTCTGAAGTTTACTTATTAAAACTTGATGGTCCATCCTATCAAATGCCTTGGAACAATCCATATATATCACATCCACTTGATCTTGATTATCTAGATAATTAGTAATGTATTTTGTAACTACTGTAAGGTTTGAAATGGATGATGTGCGTTTAAAAAATCTATGCTGAGCAGGAGAAATCTGATTACAAACTAGTGGATAAATATGTTGACAAACAATGACTTCAAACACTTTTGCAAAAATTGACGTGATGGAAATTGGCCTATAACTTTTTATCAAGGCCTCATCGCCATCTTTAGATACAGGTAAAATCTTTGCGTTGCGTTGAAAATAAGGGGTAAGGGGACTACAAGAACACCGGCACAATCTTGGATAAGAAAGGATGGAATTCCATCAGATGCAGTTGTAAATTGGTCTTTTAGATTTCTTAACACTTTAAATACATCATTTTCAAAAATGTTTGGTAATGAAATCACAGACTGATTTGAGTCTACACTAACGTTGGCTGAAATATGACTAGGCAGAGTAAAACAGATTTAAAAAACGAAGCAAAAGTGTTTAACAATTTTTTGTGGACAATTTATAATACTATTTATCGTGCCTGGTGTTCTTGAAACATTTTTCTTATTTTGCATAAAAGACCTGAAGTTCTCAGTATCGATATTGACGGAAATTTGAAAATGTTCTACCTATATAAGCCTTGTAGGCAGAGGAAATCATTGTTTTTATAAGTGACCTCAGTTTTCTGTATTCCCGAAGAAAGTGCAAACGCTTAGTTTTCTTTCTCAACATTCTCTTCTTAACCTTTATATTTTTTATCTGAGGTGTACCACTTGGAGTAAACATGTCGATAATGTTTTACTTCTTCAAAAGTGTTATATAATTTCGCATAGAATGCATCAACGCAATCATCAATTTCATCAAATCGAAGTAGGAAAGACCAGTCAACAAGAAGAATAGAAACAAAGTATTAATAATAGGTTGCCCATTGACCTGTGAAGGCAAGATCTAGCGGCATAGCACAATTTTGGGGAAGGGGCGGCTGGCAATGATTTGGTTGGAAGGGGATCTCACACTATAGCTTCATGCTATGGGAAAATAATAAACTGGTATCACCGTAATGTGTGGGAAGTACTAAGTCAATCAATTTCTGCGCCTACCGGGTCCTCTTCTTCCGAAGACCTTGACCTGAAGTATCAGCTGGAGCAGACTGTATCTCTTTTGGTTCCTCATTATGTGGCCCAGGTATTCCAATTTGCGTTTTTTAATAATGCCCACAGGTTCGGTCTCTTTTTGAAGCCCTTCTAAAATTCTGTTGTTGGACACGTGGTCAACCCAGAAAATTCTGATAATTCGCCTGTATAGCCACATCTCAAAAGCCTCAATTTTCCTTGTGGACGCTTCCGTCAACGTCCAGGACTCAGCACCATACAAGAGCACAGACCAGACATAGCATTTGAGTAGTCTTAATTTGGTTTGTAAATTAAGATGTCTACTCCTGAACAGGTTTCCCATTCTAATGAAGGTGGCTCTTGCTTTCTCTATGCGGCATTTTATTTCTGTAGAGTGGTCCCATTGCTCGTTAATCGTTGTGCACAGATAAGTATAGCTGGTTAGTCTTTCAACTGGTTGATTATTAATTACTAGTTGGCCGGGATGTGCGCTGCGCTTACTTATTACCATGAACTTGGTTTTCTTAATATTAAGGGTTAGTCCGTACTCAGTGCTGGCGTTAACGACGCTGTTCATCAGTTCCTGGAGACCCTCAAGGGAATCGGCAAACAAGACAGTATCATCCGCGTAGCGTATATTGTTCAATCTCTCTCCGTTGATCAAAACCCCGGCGTCTACAGTGTCCAATGCCATGTTGAATATGTGTTCAGAGTAGAGGTTAAACAGAGTAGGGGACAAGACACACCCCTGTCTGACACCGCGCCTTATGCTGAAATCTTCTGAATAGTCAGTCTCCACTCTTATATTTGCTGTTTGATGCTAGTACAAATTTATTATAAGACGTAGGTCTTTCTGATAAGCAATAAGTAATTAGTATCCTGTCTTCGTGATAACCGAAAACATTCTCAACCTGCAAGTTGACTGACGCGTTAGACGAAACACCTCTTATTCCGTATGTAATTTGTCATGATAATTGCACTGTGGAATTTTACTGTATTTTTGATGAAAGTAAGCAATTTATCATTGTGTATACTCTTCTTACTTTCTGTTAAAGACCTTTTAATTAATTATTTTTGCACGGGGCGGAGTGGATGTATTCTTTGGCATTGACTAATAATTATAACCAGCGGCGAAGCTTCCATGGATGCAGGTAATGGGTTGCATCCATTCAAAATATTGTAATACGTTTTTATCTAGAAAAGTCACTGAGATCTCTTATATTCAATAAATTAAAATTCCCAGAAAATTAAATTCAATTTCAATTATTATAAATATGTGTATGTTGGTCGAGCTTTATAGATTATGCTTAGGTCGTGATTAGATCTCGACTGTCTCCAATTCGCTGCTTTATGTCGATAGGTGATGCTGTTCGCGGTATAAAGTAAAATATAATTGTGCGTCGCGATGAACGATTCTGAGTGCGGCTGTAAAGTCGAACTAATTTTGCAATCATCCTATGGTGTATTCAGAAAAAATGGAGTCAAGTTGATTGACTCAGTACTTCCCACACATAATAATGATATCATTTTATTGTTTTCCCATTGCATGAAGCTATAGTCTGAAATCCCTTGCAACCAAATCATCGCCCACCAGCCAGCAAAAAAACAACCAACGCAAAAACTCTCGTAAATAGTTTCTTGTGTCTCCCTCCCTAGAAACTAGGACGCCACAGTTTTTTTCTGCATGCTTCAACTGGACGATGCGAAACGATCAGGAGCCTCCAAACCATCTAAAAACGAAGTTTGAGCTGCTTTTATATCTTTAGTTTTTTTATTGCTGCGCCGCCACTGACACGATTTTTCAACAACAGACGCGTTTTCCATTCTCGCCGCGGCACTGAATGTCTCAAAATTTCATTAAAATGGATTCAATGGTTTTTTGAGTTTCACAACTCGCCATCTCCCAACCGTTCCAATTTCACCCTCACCCAAAAAAGTAGAAAACGGTCAGGTACCCCTAAAACGCCTAAAAACAAAGTTTGAGCTGTTTTTATGTTTTTAGTTTTTTTATTATTGCTGCGCCGCCACTGACATGATTTTTCCAAAACATACGCTTTTTCCATCCTCGCCTCGGTAGAAATAGTGCGTCAAAATTTCATTAAAATCAATTCAATAATTTTCGCGTCACGAAATATACTTAGAACGACCTAAAGCAATTCTCGTATGTATACATCACAAATTCTAAGTCCATTGGTTTCTATAATAAGTAAGGCAATGTTCGGATGGACCTAAAGAACCTAGATTTTTCATTCACAGGTCAGTGGACAATCCATTGCAAATACAACTACTTTTTCAGTTTTACAACCACCCACCCCCCAACCACCCCAAATTCACCCCCACCAACAAAAAAGTAGAAAATGATGAGGAACTCCTAAAACGCCTAAAAACAAAGTTTGAGCTGTTTTTATATTTTTGGTGTTTTTATTATTGTTGCGCCACCACTAATACGATTTTTCCAAAACATACGCGTTTTCCATCCTCGCAGCGGTAGTAATACTGTGTCAAAATTTCATTGAAATCAATTCAATACATTTCGTGTTACGCAATATAGAACTATCTAAAGCGGTACTCATTATTATCATCATAAATTCTAAGTCACTTGGTTTCTATAATAAGCAAGGCAATATCCAGATGGGCCTAAAAAAGTGTTTTATGCCGCTAGGTTTTTCATCTCATTACATTATGAATACAACAAATTTTTCAGTTTTACAACCCCCTCCCCCCTCCCCCAGCCACCCCAAATTTACCCCCACCCAAAAAAGTAGAAAATGGTCAGGAACCCCTAAAACGTCAAAAAAGTTTGAGGAATATTTGAAATTTTTTGTTTTTTGCTAATTACTCCGCCCCCCATACAGCGATTTCCAAAATTATAGAAACATTACCTACCACAACATATCGCTGCCCAAATCTCATCACAACCCATGCAGCGGTTACTGAGATTACGACGTTAGAAAAACGCCAACAGACAGACCGACAAACAGACCGACGGAAATAAGTGACGTGGATTTTCGTTATGTAGACATCATAAAACGCCCAAAAAGTGTATTATCTCAAAATCGATCGCAATACTCCCCTCACCTATCGGTGTGGGAAATAAAATGAAAAACTCTCTAAGATGAACCTCCAAAACATATTTTGAACATTATTACTAAATTAAAAACCTGTATTCGTCATTTTAATGAAAGTGTTTACAAAAGTGAACACTGGTTATGGCACTCGATAAACTATTTTGTTGGCCTTGTCTACTATTTTGCAGAGAGAAAAATGTGTGGAATAGTACCGGCTACGGCGATTTGAACAACATTCTATAGATCGGAAAAAAGGCATAGAAATTCATCAAGTGATATTTCGTCCAAAGAGACTTTGTTTTTAGTTTGGAAAAACCAAACACAATGAAAGACTGAAGATAAATAGACATATTGTGAGAAACCTGATTAATGGCACGTCTTTTGGGAAAATTAGATAGAAAGTGAGATTTCAAAGCAACAAAGGAAATTATGTTGAATTTGTGTATGATCTTACAAGAAACGATAATGTCTTTCGAATTCACTTGGAAAACTCTACAATCTTTCGAGATTTATCACCTGATATTTAGAACGATTTGATATCATCGATAGGAGAAGTACTGACAAATAAAATAAAATTAGAAAGCTCTGAGACCTCCTACGTAGCCATAATTTTGTATGAGGCGTCCGATATTAGTATAAAATCTCAATTGTGTGGACGTTAGTGCCGACAAAACAGCTAGTTCCCTACTAAATCATACTTTACAAATTTTGGACGAGTTTGGTGCCGACAAAAATTTGTAGCTCAAACGTATGACGGAGCAGCTGTGATGGCTGGGGACATGGCCGACTTTACTCAATACTCACTAGGCCGGAGCATTGAAATATGGCAACACTGGATATCGGGCCGAGCTTTTGTTTGTTGTGAAGTCATTAGTGTAATCTTCCAGAGTGAAAAATAAGATTGGAAGGTGATTTTTAATGTGTTTCTAATTATTTACCTGCACAAACGAAACTATAAAGATAACAAGATGCCTGAAAAGTGTGTAGTACCAGGTTGCAGCCCAATAGAGGACATACCAAACCATGGCCCAACATACCCTTGTTCCAGAGTAAAAAGAACATTGCAAGGTGATTTTTAATGTGTGTCTACTTATTTACCTGCACAAATGAAACTAGAAAGATAAAAAGATGCCTGCAAAGTGTGCAGTACCAGGTTGCAGCCCAATAGAGGACATACCAAACCATGGCCCAACATAACCTTATTCCAGAGTAAAAAGAACATTGCAAGGTGATTTTTAATGTGTTTCTACTTATTTACCTGCACAAATGAAACTATAAACTTAAAAAGATGCCTGCAAAGTGTGTAGTACCAGGTTGCACTAGCAATTGTGCGTCCAATAAGGGACATAAACAGAAGTGGGTGAAAGGTATACCTCGGAAGGGCTGGTTATATTTATAAGGATAAAGACAATAATTTACAAACATTTCAAAGGATAAGACCTATTTTAAAGCACAATGTGGTACCTATAATGTTTTCTGGACCTCCCAAATATCACAGAAAAATACTGTTAATAGAACTCATCTGGGCATGCATCTGGGGCATACCTACGAAAAGATTTGATAGTGAAAGAGAATCAAGACCAGCAAGAATGGCTTCACAGTGACCTAACAGTGAATTTTTCTAGCTCAAGTGACAATTTACAAAGTAAATTGAGTGTTCTTTTAAGTGGATGTGGAAGTGGCAGCAGGAAACAGGTTGCGTTTATTTTTATTTTGTAGTGTCTGACTGTGATGAACCAGACATCAGATGTAGTAATAGTTCTAAAAAGTATTTTTCTTATTTATTAACCCAGATGTACTCTAATACATATAAAATGTAATAATTATTCTGAAACTATAGGCCAACTATTTGACCGCTAAGCCACGTTGCCACATCTAAGGCTCCGGCCTAGTGTAGAGTCGGCCATGCTGGGGAACATAACGGTCTGCAGGCTAAACTTCGGAAGCATTAGAATACGCTTTATTTTTTCCTGATCATTTTCTACTTCCTTGGGTGAGGGTGAAATTGGGGGGGTTGGGGGGTGGGGGTGGTAAATCTGCAAAGTTTGTTATATTTACAATAGGCTATTAATTGACCTATGAAAAAAAGACCTAGCGTCATAATACACTTCTTTAGGTCCGTCCAAACATTGTTTTGCATATTACAGGAACCAATAATTGCCTGATGTAGGTATACACACGAATTTTGCGTTAGATCGTTCTGTATTGTGTAACGTGGAAGCTGTTGTATTGATTTTAACGAAATGTTTAAACAGTATTATTACCGTACGTGGCGAGGATGGAACACGTTTATGGTATTTCGAAATAGTTTCAGTGGTGGCGCCAGAACTAATAAAATACTAGAAGTATAGAAACTGCTCAAACCTCGTTTTTAGGCGTTTTTTGTGGTTCCTGATCATTTTTTACTTTTTTTGGGTGGGGGTGAAACTAGGGTGGTTGAGGGTGGAGGGTTATAAAACTGAATTTCTATTGAATTCATAATAGGCTGCCCGGTGACCTGTGAAAGGAAGACCTAGCGGCACAATACACTTTTTAGGTCCATCCGAACATTGGTTTGTTATTACAGAAACCAAGGGAGTTAGAATTTTCTGGTATATATACATAAGAGTATCGCTATGCAGATCGTTCTGTATTGTGGAATTGTCAAATTGATTTTAATGAAATTTCGACACAGCATTATACCTTGGCGGGGATGGAAATCACCGTAATGTGTGGGAAGTACTGAGTCAATTAACTTGACTTGACTCCATTTTTTGTGTATATTATTAGAGTCCCAACAAAGTTATAGCTAAATCTGCTGATCGTCACAACCATACGACAGTTTTCAAAATGAAAGGAAGGAGGGAGAATCTGGAAACCAATTATTTATTAGGTTAAAATCCGACCCTGTACACTTTTATCTAGTAATAGTCTGACAGCCGTTGCTTATTTTGTTAATTACGCTGCAATCTTATATTTTCCTATTTTGTGGTTAATCTACCAAATATTGTGAACTTGTCAAGCATTACGTCCGTTTCTAATTCATAGCCATCATAATAAATGGTGTTCGGTGGCATTTGTTTTGTAAAAGGTTTTATAATAAACCAGCTGACCCGACAGACTCTGTCCTGTCTTAGCTATGAATATTAAAATTCAACTCAAATCTGCAATTAATAATAATTATCTGAAAAGCGTAGTGTTTATTGAAATACTTTTTGATATCCAACATGTGCCAACGGCTGCCCCCCGACCCCCGACACGTCACTGGAAAGGATAATTATCTTCTAGTCAGTGGTGAATTAGATTCTTAATGCAGTGAAAAATAGTGACAAATTAAAAAAATGGCTCATTAAGGTTTAAGACATTGATAAAAGACGAATTCTATTTCGAATCCTTGACGCCATGTATCTTGAAATCCAGAATCCTCAAGATACATGTTTATTCATTGTTTATTCAGGATAACCTCACATTATTATGGACATTGAGATAGGAACATGAAGCCTTAATATGCTTAATTTTCAAGATACAGGATGTCGAAGTTACTTTTATTTTGGTTTTTTCAATTATTTTGCAATAAAATGGCACAACAAACTAAAGTTACGCATCAGGGGTTTTTTAAGGCGAGAAATTACGGCACATCAGACTCTTTTAAATTAACAAAACTTTTTTCCGTCTTGGAGCATCAGCGTGAATTTTAAAAAAATCGTTTCCTCAATATGTGTGACGTTAAAAAGGTATACTTTGTTTAAGTCTCTGGAGGTAACCATTTTCGAGATATCCTTTATTAAAATTTTCAAAGCACCCGAATTACTTGTAAAATGTGATCGAAAGAATAATCGATTTTCTGGCACGAATTAATATTAGGTAGATGAAAAAACATGTTTCAAATATATCTAATTTTTAAAATAGGTGGTGTTAAAGTTTGAGAATATTTCGTAAATGGTATGTAAAAGTATGAGCCTAAGCCTAATATTCATTCGTGCGGAAATGCCAAAAAAATTGTCTAAAATAATATATCTATCAGTGTTTTTACATTAATTTTTACAAATTTATATAGAATAAATTAATAACCACATCGAATTCATTTGATAATCGAAGGGTCCAATGCAAGAACTGCCTAAGTCACATTTTCATCAACTATAGACTATCAGTGCCAGTAGTGCCACAGATGCGAACTTTTTGTAGGCTTTATGTGTGACTATATGAGCATATGGGTTTTTAAAATAGTTCTGAGTACAGTGCAACATGTGCTAAAGTCAGATAAAATATATTCAATGGAAGATGAGCCCAAGCTCACAGTCTGTTGGTCACTACGAATGCAACGCAAAAATTGCCTCAACGTTCTCGCCCACTTAGACGAAGCGTCGCGAATGGAAGTGGCGCAAAGAAAATTGTGGATTTGACGCCAGAGTAATTTACATTAGATTGTATGGCAGCCCGCACACTCAGGCGGCGCGAAGCGAAGAGGCGCGTCGTTTGACGAGCGAATTCCCTTTTAAACTAAGCATCGTTTCTCTTGACGCTTCGCTTCGCTTCGGCTGAATGGGAGGTACCAGGCGGCGAGAAGATCCAAATATTTCTTGATGCCTCTCGCATATTTTTAATGTTTAGCAGTATTTTGTAGGAAGTGGTGCTAAATTGCAGTCTCTGGCCGTGATACAAAGACATCAATTACAAAGGTAATTTAATAACCCAGCATTTTCTCTTTTTTTTCTTCTTCTTCCATAGTGGCAATTAAACTCAATACAAAGAGTTCCTCTTCTGATGAACTGCACATCGTACCTCACAAGACAACGTACCTTGTTCAACTGCTTAAAGACAAATAAAATTCGCGTCGCGCCGAAACAGACGCGACGAGACGCTTCGCGCCGCTTCGCCGCAGTGTGCGGACATCGGTTAAATGACGCTTCGCCTCGCGCCGCTTCCGTTCGCGGCGCTTCGTCTAAGTGGGCGAGCACGTTTAGTCCACTAGCGACCAGCATAGTATTTATGCGTAGTTTGTGGTTTACCATTCCTTTTTCCATTCACTGATAGCAGCATGCTCCTAGTGATTTATTATTATACCTACTCAATTTTTCTAATCGTTTACAGTTGAAAAATTGTGGAGGAATAGTATAGGAAACACAGGTAAGTGGGTTTTTTAAAACTGTCATTTTACCACATTTATTTCTCATAGATATCACGTATCTGACGTACAGATAATAATACATCTGATAGGCGGTCTGGCTTGGAAAATGAAGTTCTTGATGAAGCAACAGACTCTGACACCGATTTTTAAGAATAACTTTTGTATTTGTAATGTATTTTATGTTCTCATATATTATTAATTAGAAATACTTCAAAGTAAGTTACAGGTTTTATTACCCTTTTGAAATCCAAAGAAAAAGGTGCCACAGTCCATTTTTGAAAAACACAAAAACATGAAAAGTAGCTTTCACTTAAAGTCGCTCATTTTAAAAGTAATAAAATACAAGGTAATATTCCAGAGAGAAATATAAAGTGTTTTTTTTTTCAAGAACAGAAGAATGTAATTTAATCACTTATTACATTTAGACCATTTTTGAATTGTTCAACAGCTCCCAGCAGTGCCTTTATTTATTTATTTATTATTTATTATTTATTACAATTAGGGACATCAACAGAGAAAATCTCCAAAAGGACATCCACATATTAATTTATAATCTAAGTTACAAATATATTTATATTTTATATTAAGAAACTAATACTAATTAAAAACTTATAATCTGAAAACCTGCACTCTTTATTCCTATGGTAGCATAATATATGTATAGTAAACCGGTTAATCAGTTCCTTGCGGATTCAGTAGCTAACATTGCGTTTTTTATACGTAACTTGAATGTTAACAGCTGATTTGCAAAAATATCAGCGTATCTGCCATATGTATTCAAGTTTCTTTGCATCCTAAGTAATGGGGAATTTAAGCCTATATTTGTTCTGCAAAATGGTATCTTAAGATATATAAAATGTCTGGGATTCACCCTTAACGGTACATTTATGTTAATTTTTGAAAGCAAGTACGGACAGTCGACATGATTATTAAATATTTTATGAAGGTAACACAAATCAGATATTACCCTTCTTTTTTCCAGAGGTAGAATATTAAAATGTGTCATTATGGGGGCATAATCGTGATCACCGATTGCAATACCTGCCTTATAAGCAAGAACTTTCAAGAACTTATGTTGTATGGATTCAATCCTCTTTATGTGGACATGGTATTGCGGACTCCAAATAATGGATGCGAACGAGAGATTGCTGTGAATGAAGGAATAATAAAGGGTCAAAAGCGTCGAGGGGTTATTAAAGTGCCTGAAATACCTTCTGATAAAACCAAGCATTTTATTTGAATTATTAATTATTTTGTTTACATGACTATTAAAACTCCATTTCTCATCCATTGTGACACCTAGGTCCCGGATTTCAGTTACACAATTTAAATTGGTATTATCTATTTGGTATGTAAGCTGCAGAACATTTTTCTTTTTTGTAAAAGTAATTGAAAAACATTTTTGGATATTGAGTGGCAAATCATTTGTTTTACAATAGTCAGAAAGTCTGTTAATCTCAGATTGTATGTTCTTGCAGTCGTCTTATTTTGAATTGCTTTGTACATTTTAAGATCGTCCGCATAAAGGAGAAACTGGCAGTGATTGAAACATTCTACTATATCATTTATATATATAAAATGAAAAACAGTGGACCTAGATGACTACCTTGCGGAACCCCCGAAAAAGGAGTAACCAACCTCGACTTACGGCCATTTATATATACATGGAATTATCTGTTGTGCAAGTATGAGGAAACCCATTTCACAAGAGATTTACGTACACCAACCCCGGCAAGTTTTAACAACAATAAGTTATGGTTGACTCGATCAAAAGCCTTGCTGAAATCAGTGTAAATAGCATCGATTTGAATGTTTTTGTCTAAGGCGTCGGAAGCAAAATCAGAAGAGCAAAGCAAGTTACTGTCCACGCCCCTTTTCGGAAGAAATCCATGCTGTTGCTCAATGATTATGTTTTCTACATGGAATAGTATTTCGTTAGAAACTAGTTTTTCGAATATTTTTGAAAATATCAAAGTT
The DNA here is from genome assembly GCA_951848785.1 of Callosobruchus maculatus. NCBI lineage: Eukaryota > Metazoa > Arthropoda > Insecta > Coleoptera > Chrysomelidae > Callosobruchus > Callosobruchus maculatus. The sequence goes on from CATOUR010000103.1 coordinate 1,671,941, forward strand.
TGCTAATAGGTCGATAATTGTTTGCCATGTGCCTGTTTCCACTTTTGTGTAAAGGCGTAACGGAAGATTTCTTCCAGGCATCGGAAAATGTGTTTTGTTCTAAAGAAGTGTTAAATATCTCTGTGAGTGGCTTATATAAATTCATTTTACATTTTTTAATAAATATCGGTGGTATATTGTCTGTTCCTGCAGATTTATTTATATCTAAAGAGTTAATAATTTCAAGAACCTCCTTTTCTTGAACTGTTAAGCCCTTTGGGTACTTCTTCCACGGGATTCTCAACAACTATGTTTGTGGAGAAAACGCTGCTAAAGTAGTCAGCAAATAAATCGCATACCTCAGCAGGCTCACTGGTACTATGATCGTTGTATGTTATTTCATGAGGAATGGCTGTATCTGATTTTTTGCTGTTTGCTATGAATATCCAAAATTTCTTAGAATTTGCCTGTATCTCATTTTCAACATTATTTGCATAATTTTGGAAATCTTTTGCAATCAATTGTTTGGATTTCCTCCTCAATTCAGAATATTTAGCATAGGCCCATTGATCATTGTATAACTTAAATCTCTTGTGATACATTCTTTTCCGTTCTATGATTTTTATAGTTTCTTGCTTAAAAAAGACAGGATAATTGCGCCCAATTTTGAATACTGGTACACATGCTTCGATTATATCATTAAGCTTATTTGTAATTATTTCTACCATTTTATTGTCGTCCGTATGTTGCTGAAAATGTTCGCCCCAGTTGATATTCGATAGCATATCATTGACATCCGCATAGTTTGCTTTTAGAAAATTATAAACCACCAAATTTGTTTTGGGTAAAGGAGTAACATTGAAAAATTCATAAGTGAACTCTACTGAAGGGTGATCATTGTTTTCTGGAACCATGGGATCTGTAGAATGAGTTACGTTCTTGACACTATTACTACGATTACATAAAACTAAATCCAAAATTCGCCTATTTTGATTCTTTATATGATTAAATTGCATCAACTCTAAATAAGACAAGTTATCAATCAGACTCGAGTACAGTTGGTCAGTTTGTGATGGTTCCAAAAAATTTTCACCATCTAACGGTATCCAAATAACACTTGAAAGATTGAAATCTCCTAGTACTATCACAAAATTTGATCTGTATGTGTTTTCATTGTTATTTAAGCTTTCAGCAAAGTGCTTGTATGCGTCTTGGTCTCTTGGAGGAAGATATATAACACACATCATCAGTTTCTCACCGCTATTACTCCTGATAGACACCCACAAGTCTTCAGCGCCTGATTCTAGTAGAGTATGCCTCTCAGAGCTGATTCTTTCTTTAACGGCAATCAACACACCACCACCATCTTTTTTCGTGGCACTCACACGATCACGTCTATAAACAATATAATCGTTACTGAATAGCTCACTGGATAACACTGAAGAATTAAGCCAGGTTTCAGTCAGACATATTATGTCATAATCACCAGACAAGAGGCTGTTGTAAAACTCAAACGTCTTCGTCCTTAGTCCTTGCACGTTTTGGTAGTATATCGACAGGTTGTCAAACATTATGATGTGTAGCAATAAATCTAGAGAAGTATTCAAAGATGTAAGCATTACATATTTGCGATGCTGTTATTGTTTTTGATAAGTATAATTCTGGATGTTTCGTCTTTTCTAACGAACACAGAACCATTGTTTGTCCACACAAACCGGTAATTTTTATCTTTAGCTACTTGTCTAGCATCCCTGTACAACAATTTGTTTTTAAGGGTTAAATGCTCATTGACATAGATAGCATCCGACAATCCTTCCAGTTGCAGTTTTGGTGATCTAGAAGTTGCCCGAAGGTTCTTCACTGATGCAATGAATTTTTCTTTTGTTTGACGGGATGTAAATCGGACAATTATATTCTTGATTTTTGACTTTGAATTCACATTCAGTTGGGTCCTATGAATGTAGTCAATTTGATTTGTATCGATATTAAAATTGATTTTATCTCCGACTTTTTGTACAATATCGACAAGGTTTTCGTTGGCTTTCTCAGGAATGCCTTGTATTTCAATGTTGTTTAGCCGTGACGCCTGCTCCATATCGTTTAGTCTTGAGTCCAGATTCTGGACATCAACTTTAAGTTTGCCATGATCAGTTATTAGTTTAGCTGTTTTTCGGACATATTCGTCGATTTTTGTAAGTTTTTCTTCAAAAACGCTTATCTTGTCACTACAGAAAGACACGCTGTTAAGGAGGGACGTCTGCTGTTCTCTTAACTGTCTTAATTCAGCCTTTATTTCTTGCATTGTTGTCCATAAGAGTTCACTTGATGGATGGTTGTGGAGAGTGGGACCACTTGCCGCACTCAGCGATGTCGAAGGAGGAGATGCCATTGTAGATCCCATTGAATATCGGGAAGAACTGCCCCGGCAATCCGTACACTTCCAGCTAACTCCATCAGCTCTCAGGCTGTCGAGCTGTTTGCCAACAATACCGAGACAACTGCCGTGGTACGCCTTCTGACAAAAACCACTGCACTGAATACCAGGGTTTTTCCTGTTGACTATATCGAGGCAGATTTTGCATTTATTTTGGTTCATAATTAATGAAAAGCAAAATAGTCTTCGAAAATATTTTCAGATCCACGCACCACACTTTACAGAACGGTTTCAGTGAAAATCACGGTGTTTTTTAACTTGTAACTCAGTAAATAATTTATTTCCGAGAACGACGTTGAAACGATGTACTCGCTACGACGATTCGAGACACTAGACCTAAGCTTTTGTGCAAAGTTTAACCAGTCAAACCTAAAGGACGTTGTTAACACCCATACATAAATCTGACAAAGTGTGCTAGGGTGCATTCGCCGCTATTATCAAGTCCGGTGATATGTATGGAGATACGCACATATTACGACGGAAGTGACAACAGGGTCGCCGGTGACAAAACTGTCACTAGGTGCTTAAGGCTAAGGCCAGCCGGAAAATGAGGCGCAGTTTAGTGGGCGAATATTCCATTTATGTGGATTGATTTGCGTCCAGAATCCGATTCAGACAGCGAATTTTATAGTGTGAAACAGTTTTTTGTATTGCGTTGATAAAACAAAGATCAAAAAGTAGTGCATACATGCAAAAGAAAGTCGTGGAGAATTCGCCTTAAGTAGAGAATTAGATAATGAAATCTTTAAAAACTCCCTCCCACTTTTCAGCCTTAATTTTGAACTTCATGTAGTTTACATGACTTGTATCGTCCAAATTTCTCTCATTCTTACTGATTCTATCAATCTTTCTTCCTTTTACTTCCCACACCGATAGGTGAGGGGAGTATTGTGATCGCGAAAATTTTCGATTTTGAGATAATAGGCTTTTTGGGCGGTTTATGATGTGTATATAACGAAAATCCACGTCACTCATTTCCGTCGGTCTGTCTGTCGGTCTGTCGGTCTGTGGGTCTGTCGGTCTGTCGGCCTGTCGGTCTGTCGGTCTGTCGGTCTGTCGGTCTGTCGGTCTGTCGGTCTGTCGGTCTGTCGGTCTGTCGGTCTGTCGGTCTGTCGGTCTGTCGGTCTGTCGGTCTGTCGGTCTGTCGGTCTGTCGGTCTGTCGGTCTGTCGGTCTGTCGGTCTGTCGGTCTGTCGGTCTGTCGGTCTGTCGGTCTGTCGGTCTGTCGGTCTGTCGGTCTGTCGGTCTGTCGGTCTGTCGGTCTGTCGGTCTGTCGGTCTGTCGGTCTGTCGGTCTGTCGGTCTGTCGGTCTGTCGGTCTGTCGGTCTGTCGGTCTGTCGGTCTGTCGGTCTGTCGGTCTGTCGGTCTGTCGGTCTGTCGGTCTGTCGGTCTGTCGGTCTGTCGGTCTGTCGGTCTGTCGGTCTGTCGGTCTGTCGGTCTGTCGGTCTGTCGGTCTGTCGGTCTGTCGGTCTGCCGGTCTGTCGGTCTGTCGGTCTGTCGGTCTGTCGGTCTGTCGGTCTGTCGGTCTGTCGGTCTGTCGGTCTGTCGGTCTGTCGGTCTGTCGGTGGGTCGGTCGGTCGGTCTGTCGGTCGGTCGGTCCGTCAGTCCGTCGGTCCGTCGGTCCGTCGGTCCGTCGGTCCGTCGGTCCGTCGGTCCGTCGGTCCGTCGGTCCGTCGGTCCGTCGGTCCGTCGGTCCGTCGGTCCGTCGGTCCGTCGGTCGGTCGGTCTGTCGATCCGCCGGTCCGCCGGTTCGCCGGTCCGCCGGTCCGCCGGTCGGCCGGTCTGCCGGTCTGCCGGTCTGCCGGTCTGCCGGTCTGCCGGCCTGCCGGTCTGCCGGTCTGCCGGTCTGCCGGTCTGCCGGTCTGCCGGTCTGGCGGTCTGTCGGTCTGCCGGTCTGCCGGTCTGCCGGTCTGGCGGTCTGTCGGTCTGTGTGTCTGTCGCGTTTTTCTACCCTCGTAATCTCAGTAACCGCTGCATGGATTGTGATGAAATTTGGGCAACGTTATGCTGTGGGGTCGTAGTAGGTAATGTTCCTATAATTTTGAAAATCGTTATACGGGGGGCAGAGTAATTAGCAAAAAACGAAAAATTTAAAATATGCCTCAAACTTAGTTTTTAGGCGTTTTAGGGGTTCCTGATCATTTTCTACTTTTTCTTGGGTGGGGGTGAATTTGGGGTGGTTGGGTGGTGGAGGGTTGTAATACTGAAAAATTTGTTGTATTCGTAATGGGCAGTCCATTCATATGTGAATGAAAAACTTTTTTAGGTCCATCCGAACGTTGCATGCTTATTACAGAAACCACGGGACTTAGAATTTGTGATGTATACATACGAGTATTGTTTTAGATCGTTCGATAACGCGTAACGCGAAAATTGTTCCATTGATTTTAATGAAATTTTGACATAGTATTACTCCCAAGGCGAGGATGTTTTGGAAAAATCGTGTCAGTGGCGGTGCGGCAATAATAAAAAAAATAAAAATATAAAAACAGCTCAAACTAGTTATGTGGTTGTAAATGACTGTACTATTATATTATTTAATGCTGACTTCATATAAAGCCTATATCCGTAAACGTTAGAGAGATCAGCAGAGTTTACCTACGTACTATTTTGACGCTTTTGATTCAGTCTGACTTGAGCTCTCAAACGGTTCGGTCCCAAATAAATTGTATTATTTGATCGGGAAATAATTTTTTTAAAAACAAAGATTAAGTTCTCGACTACTTAATTGGCGCAGCGACGCAGTAGGACTCCTAGAGGCATTCGTTCGAAGAAAAACCGTGAGTGTCAACTCTTTGCTGGGAAACCAACCTACGACGAGCCGAGAGCCCAGCAAGAAGCAGGACCGCAGGTGCCCTTTGTTCTGGAACAGCCCACGTCCACTTGAAGGATCCTAGGCCAGGAAGGAATGAAGTCCTGGATCTATCAGTAAGTGCTCATTGTATCCTATTTCTTTCCTGACAGACCCACCCCGACCTGTACATCCTTAAGGTGATAGTGCAGATCAACGGCTAATTACCTAGCAAACTTAGATTTAGGAACAAGAGAAACAAGAGGAACAGAAAACACAAGTAACCATTCAGCAATCATCATGACCACCCCTAACATAAGTAGACATAGTGTGCCTTCCTTCGATATCAAGCTTTTTTTTACAAATAATTCCTGATTTCGATGGAAATCCATGTAGATTATATAGATATTTAGAAGTAAGTACAGATTTATTAAATACATATTGGTACCTACCCAACTGAACCCGATTGTGTAGAAAATAAAATTTTACTTCACGGCATGTTTTCCAAATTATCTGGTGCGGCAGAGCAGGTATTTTCTCTTAGTGGAAGTTCTAATTTGGACACAATAAAAAATTTACTTATCTCACATTTTGGTGATCAAAGAAATGAGAGCAGCCTAATTTCAGATATGGCAGCTCTTAGACAAAATTCTAATGAAAGTTCTTTGCAATTCTAATCAAGGGTTGTAGTCATGTTAAATCACTTACATAATTATGTTAGTATACATGAAACGATTCATGCTATCAAGGCGAGTAAGAAAGCTCTTTTTGATAGTCATGCATTGCATACTCTTTTAGTAGGGTTAAAGGAACCACAAAGTTCCATGATCCGATCTATGAAACCTAATAATTTGGCTGAAGCTCAAAAGTACATTTTAGAAGATAATAATATTCGTTATTTACAAAAATCTAGTAGTAAACTATTCAAGCCCACCTATGAATAAACCTTTACCACCGCCACTTCCGCCCAAACCGCAATTTCAAATGCAACAAAATCCATTTTTCAGACAGCCTATGCAGTCTACTCCTCAATTTAGGCCTCAACCGAATTTTAACAAGCAATTTCTTAGAGGTCCCATTAATATTGTTCAGAGACCAAATATGCCCCCTCAAAGATTTCCGACAAATGCTCAAGTTTTTGGCCCTAAGCCTAACGTAAATGTATGGAAACAACCTCCACCTCACCGTATTCCATTTAAACCTACCCCAATGAGAGTTCAAACACAGCTTAACAGGCACAGACCTGATACCCAAAGTAATCGTTTTAGGCCATCTGGTCCAAGAAACTTTACTTTCGAAGAACTTCACAATGTAGAAGGAGAAACGTATGACCAAAATTTTGAATACTACCCTTATGACAACCATTACTCAGAATATTACCCAAACGACGAAAATCAGTCAGAAAGTGATAATTATTACTATTCGTATCCAAATGAACCCCCTTCAGGCTCTGAAAATAATCAAAGCTCTGAAGAAGAAAATTTTCAAGTAGCCACGCCCATAATCGAGGAAACTTAATTAACCTCAATACCATATATGACAAAACCGAGCTGCCCTATATCGAAATAGCCAACCCTCCATTAAAACTACTAATAGACACAGGTGCCACAAAATCATTTTTGAACCCTGAACTTGCCTATAAATATTTTCCAAAAAATATATATAAGGAACCCTTTGAAGTAACTTCTGTATTCCAGCATTCAAAAAGAGATTATTGTGCAGAAATTTCCGCCTTCCCAGAGTTTAATATGAGTGAACCCATTAAACTCCATTTGTTTAAATTTCATAAATATTTTGATGGTCTTATTGGTTTAGATATTTTGAAACTTTTAGAAGCGCATATAGATCTTGGTAATTCTATTTTGCATACCAAGCATGCCAAAATTCCAATCAAATTTCATGTTCTAAGAAATCGACTTTTATTTTTCATGGAAATTGAACCCCACACAGCGGCTCACGTCAAAATTCCTGTAAATACATTTGACGGTGATATTTTGGTACCCCCATCCAAAATCAATGAATGCGTTATTCCAGAAACTTTATCTAAAGCTGTAGATGGTTATGCCTTAGTAAGCCTTGAAAATACGAGCGAAAATTCTCAGGAGATAACCTTATATCAACCTCTAGACGCCTTTGCTTTTAACCCTAACAATTATACATTGTTTAGTGCTATCGTAAATGCACCTGAGACGGATGCGTTATCGCGACGGGAAATTCGAAATCTAATTCGCACTTCTCATCTCAATGATGAAGAAAAGACTCATATAATTAAATTATGCGAAGCATATAATGATACTTTCTATTACGAGGGAGATCCGTTAACTTTTACTAATGAAATTAAGCATCATATTAGAACGACAGATGAAATTCCTGTGCATACTTAATCATACCGTTATCCTCATATGCTTAAGACTGAAATTCAAAGTCAGGTTAAATCCCTTCTGGATCAAAACATCATCAGGCATTCGAATTCCGCGTACAACTCTCCAGTCTGGCTCATTCCAAAGAAGGCTGATGCCAGTGGTAAGAAAAAATGGCGCATGGTAGTTGATTATCGAAAATTTAACGAAAAAACTATTGATGATCGATATCCCATACCCTGTATTTCTGATATCTTGGATAAATTAGGTCGTTGTAATTATTTCACTACCCTAGATTTAGCTAGCGGGTTTCATCAAATCGAAATTGCCCCGGAAGACATCCCAAAAACAGCTTTCAGCGTATAGAAAACGGTCATTACGAATTTTTACGTATGAGTTTTGGACTAAAAGGTGCTCCTAGCACGTTATAGCGTGTCATGGATAATATTTTAAGAGGATTAGATAGTACCATGGTTTACATGGATGATATTTTGATTTATTCTACAAGTCTCCAAGAGCATATAGTTTCATTGAAAAAAGTTTTTCAAAGATTAAGGAAAACAAATTGAAAGTACAACTTGATAAATTGGAATTTTTAAAAAAAGAAACAGCATTTTTAGGACATGTCGTCACCCCAATAGGAGTAAAGCCAAATCCTGACAAAATAACAGCTATTTTGAGATATCCATTGCCAAAAACAACTCGTGAAATTAAACAATTTTTAGGACTGATTGGATATTATCGTAAATTCATAAAAGATTTTGCAAAAATTACTCGTCCCTTAACCCAATGTTTGAAAAAGGGAGCTGTAATTAAACACGATTAAAAATTTCTAAAAGCTTTTGATCATTGTAAGAGTCTTTTGACCAATGAACCCTTATTACAGTACCCAGATTTTGAAAAACCCTTTGTACTAACTACTGATGCTAGCAATTTCGCTATTTCAACAATTTTATCTCAAGGCCCTATTGGCTCTGACAAGTCCGTAGCTTATGCTTCAAGAACCTTAAATGATTCTGAGCAAAATTATAGCGCAACCGAAAACGAACGCTTAGCTATTGTTTATGGTACTAAATATTTTCGACATTATTTACTTGGGAGGAAATTCAAAATTGTAACAGACTGTAAGCCCTTACAATGGTTAATGTCCTTAAAAGAACCAAATTCAAGATTACAAAGATGGCGTTTAAAATTATCTGAATTTGAGTATGAAGTAGTTTATAAAAAGAGAAAAGAAAATAAAAATGCTGATGCACTTCCGCGAGTTATGTATTTTGGTATTCTCCACCACATAATAATTATAAATCTAATAAAGTGAATATATTCTTAAAGTCCTTCGGACGTCCTAGGTTTATGAACTTGGTATGTTTCTCATATATGTAACATAATACAGGTACGTGCCGTCTAGTCCAGACTTCTACGAATAAAGCTTATGTATGCATTTCATCTTTGATAGAACTGGTAAACTGCCTTGTACTTTAATCAGATAGCTATCGACAATCATTGTAGTAGTTAGATTCGCAGCGGTGAATAAACCGATATTTTTTAAAAACTCTTGTTCGCCATTGGCAAACATAATTGGGGGCTCAACCGGGATCCCTCAAACGGTGACATCGAAAAATACGGCCGAGCTAAATTTGGAGGCCGTCTTGTCGAATCGTAATATCAAGGGCATATCGACAGCATCGATCATCACCGGTCACTTTCAAGTGTTTGAGAGGGATTCGCCAGCCAAGAGGTACCATCACCGGAGACAAGAGGAGACCAGGGCGAAGAAGTCCACTGGCACCCGCCTGGTCAGAAGAATATCACGCCGCTTGGACCTGAGGTCAATCGTAAAGAGAACCAAGAGAAGATCCAACTTTTGGGCGACTTCAACTGCCGAAACGCTCAGAGGGTCAACATCCGGACGTTGGAAAGTTGATCCATCGAGGACGCCACCCGACTGCCGATGCTAGGAAGAGAAGACGGACCAGGAATGAAGATCATTTTTATGTTCGCTCTGTAAGTCCCTATCTTTTTCTTACCTTTCTCTTGGTGTGCACAAAAGACTGAATATTTTAATATTTGATTTTATTATTATTATTATCGATTGATATTTATATACGCAATTGGAACTTAATTTTATATTTTACAATACATATACATTTTCTAATTTAATGCTTGGTGGTACGACGGGTACAGGCTACCACTCAGAATCAGACTCAGATATTGAACCACCCTTTAGAGGTTTTGATCGCAATATGGCTGAAGCAACAGGTACTGAGATAATGCTTGCGAGAGATATGGTCTCCGAGTATCATGGTGGATCAAAAGATTTATTAGATTTTATTAATAAAGGAGACCAATTTATTGATTTGCTAAAGAAACTAGACGTAAATTGTGTTTTCAATAAGTTGCTGTTACATAACATTGTATCCAAAGTTAAAGGAGAGGCACGTGATTTGATTAATAATAGTTCTTATTCTACCTGGAGAGATTTGAAAGATATTTTAATTGGTAAGTTTGGCGACAAACGTAACGAGTCTTCCTTAGCTCAAGAACTAGCATGAATGTATCAGTTTCCCAAAGAAAGTTATCAAAATTATTTCGACAGAATTAACGCCCAATTGCAAAAACTTTTGCAACATATTAAGCTTCATGACCACCCACAGGAATTTATAATAAAATCTAAAATGTACGGTGAACAAGCCTTAAACAGGTTTATTAACGGATTAAGCGATCCATATAGAACAATTTTTGAAACGTGTGAAGTAAATAGCCTGCAGGATGCTTTATTCAAGTGTCAGCATGTAGAAAATTTCAGGTACGAAAGTTCTGTTACCAACTTTTTGAGAAACAAAAATGTTTCAAGCCAGGTAAAATCCGAAATCGAATTACGCCCACATTATCGTCCCCAGTTTTCTGCGAGAAATTCTAACGCATTTAACTCTCCGAGACCACAGAACATGTCTTCAATTAGACCGAATTTTAGTACGTCTAACGTTCAACAAGCATATCCCCGTTTCAATACGACTCAAAGTAGATTCACACACCAGAATAATTTTTCTAGACCAAATTTTTCTCAAAATCCGATGCCACAGCAAAGCATAGCTACTAGGCCAAATTTCCGCCCTATCCAGCAAAGGCCATACAGTCTTCCAACCCCCATGTCTGTAGATCGTTCAGGTGTTAGAAGTACTCAACCCCGACCTAACTACTTTCAAGGAAATGGAAAACCTTCTTTCATAGTTGAAGAACTACATAATCAGGATGAACCTTTTGTTGATAATGACAGCCATGAAACTGATTACGAGTATTTAGAAAATGATCATGAACATTTACCTTACGATTATTCTCATGAACTGGAACAGAGCTTTGACCAAATTAAAATCGAAGACAATTTTACAACACAAGCCTCAGAGAAAAACAACAAGTAGCAGATATAAATAATGTTCAAAATTTATCCACGCGACCATATATTATTATACCGAGTTTAGGAATTAGGATGTTGATAGATAGTGGTGCATCTACATGCGTCATCAATCCAGACATTGCATATCAATACTTTTCAGAATTTATATTTCATAAAAATTTCCATATCAAGGCGCTTAATACTATTTCAGAAGGATTCGAAAATATCCGGTTTCCAATGCTTAAAGATTTTGGAATCAGGAAACCTCTAAATTTTCATATAGTCGATTGGCATGCAAAATTTGACTGTTTGATAGGAGCTAGCGAATTAACTAAATTAGGTGCGAAAATAGATTTTACCACGCATACTTTACACATAGGGAAAACAAAAATACCGTTCGTCAATGAAATTAATCCTTGCCTATTTGTTCCATTCAGTAAGCCGTAAGTAAATTATTTAGAAATTCCAGTAGTAATCGAAAATGGCCCTGTTATTCTTCCTGACATAGAACTAGATGGATTTTTTATACTTAGCTGTATAGCAAAATCTGAAAATTTCATAGTTAAGATCCCAGCACCTTTTGAAGATATTTTAAATATTAATTTTCACGAACCGGTAGAGTGTGAACCCTACCAAATGTACGAAATTAGAAAACCGAAAAAAGTCGTTAGAGATTTAGACATTCCTTCAGTAATCCGCACTCAGCATTTGAACACTGAAGAAAAAGCTCGTATTTTAAATTTATGTGAACAATTCAAAGATATTTTTTATCATGAAGATTCTGATCTAACATTTACCAATAGCGTGAAACATAATATTCGAACAACTGATAATATTCCCGTCTTCCAAAAATCATATCGATATCCACATCATCTGAAAGTTGAGATTCAAAAACAGATCCAACAGTTAATTGATAACAAAATTATTAGACCTTCCATTTCGCCGTATTCCTCACCATGTTGGATCATTGGAAAGAAACCTGATGCCTCAGGACGCAACAAGTGGAGACTTGTAATCGATTATCGGAAATTGAACGAAAAAACAATTGAGGATCGGTATCCGCTCCCTCGAATAGATGAAATTTTAGATAATTTGGGCAAATGTACGTATTTTACTACTTTGGATTTGGCACAAGGGTTTCATCAAATCGAGATGGATCCCGAGTCCATAGAAAAAACTGCATTCTCTGTAGACAACGGACAGTTTAAGTATGTTAGAATGCCATTTGGCCTTAAAAACGCTCCTTCCACTTTTCAGAGAGTGATGGATAACGTTTTAAAAGAACTTCTGTACAAATGTTGTTTCGTATATATGGACGATGTAGTTATTTTTTCTAAATCTTTGGAACAGCATCTGCAACATATAAAGTTAGTTTTTTCAAAATTACGACAATACAATCTCAAAATTCAAATAGACAAGTCGGAGTTCCTTTGTAAAGAGGTCGGATTTCTTGGACATATAATTACACCAGAGGGAATCAAACCAAATCCTGCTAAAATTGATGCAATCCAAAAATTTCCTATTCCTACCACAACCAAACAAATTAAAGCTTTCTTAGGTCTCGTAGGATATTACAGGCGTTTTATTAAAGATTTTTCTAAAATTGCGCAACCACTGACTCAGAGTTTAAAAAAGAATGCCAAGGTATGCTATAATGAAAAGTCATTTATTGATGCCGTTAACAAATTCAAAGAATTGATCATAAATGCGCCTATCTTGTCTTATCCTGATTTTACAAAGCCATTCACCCTAACTACTGACGCTAGCAATGTAGCCATAGCGTCTATACTTAGTCAAAATGAACACCCCATTGCATTTTTTAGCCGCACCCTTAATAGCGCCGAACGTAATTACTCAACAGTCGAAAAAGAATTACTAAGTATCGTAGATTCATGCAAACATTTCCGCCCCTATTTATTTGGCAGATTATTTACAATTAGAACTGACCAAAAATCGCTAACTTGGCTCTTTAATTTGAAAGACCCTTCCAGTCGCTTGTATCGCTGGAAACTAAAACTGGATGAATATCAGTATAAAGTCGAGTACGTAAATGGTAAAGATAACGTAGTAGCGGACGCTTTATCCCGAGCCGAAATTAATGCAATAGATAAGACAAAAGGTAAAAATCAAAATGTAAGGTACTTCAAAGACCCACTAGTTCAGGCATGTGCACCCTTCAAAAAACCAACGGCAGAATCTGTACGTCCTACTGTAGAGTCGGAATCTAATGAATTAAATACAAACAGACAAAGCCGCGAGCCGACCGATTCAGATTTATCACTTGATCCTGATTACGAAGACCCTGTAAACTTGATAAGTTATTCAGAGAGTCCTTTAAATTATTTTAAGCATCAAGTAGAATTCAAAGTTTTGCATCAGTATAAAGTAACAAGATATCTTCTATTCAAAAATAAAATACGTTTTTATGTCACACTATGTCCTGATTCTATTCACTCCCAATTAAGCACATTTTTCTTAGAATATTTAGACCCGAAAAACACATACGGTTTTCATACATATAACAATGAGGAATTAAATAAACATATTGCACAAGTATTCAGAACATTGTTCGATACCTCGGTAAAGGCTGTTCTCTGTAATAAACTTCTTATTGACGTAGAAGACGAAGAACAGCAAAAGGAATTAATTCATAATTATCATAACAAAAATCATAATGGAATTCTAGAAACAGTCAAGCATCTTCAAGAAAAATATTACTGGCCCCATATGAAAAATCAAATTTGCAATTTTATTAACAAGTGTGAAATATGCCTTAGTCCCAAATATGAGAGACGCCCTTATAAATATTCGCTAGAAGGTCGTTTGTTAGCCCAATGTCCATTTGAAACAATACACATAGATTGCCTATTCATGAAAGGTAAAATATATTTAACTATAGTTGACTTATTTACTAAGTACGGTCAAGCTTATGAGATTACAGATAAAAACGGACCGACGGTTTGCAATGCTTTACGTAAATATATTTCGCATCATGGAATTCCTAGCCGATTAGTATGTGATCCAGGCACTGAATTTAATAATGCCGTGTTTAAGGAGTTCTGTTCTTTTCATGAAATCAAGCTTCATTTCACTACCAGTACAAATTCGAATTCAAATAGTCTAGTGGAGAGATTTCACTCGACACTTATAGAAAAGATAACGACCTTATCTGTTAAGGAACCTCAAACCCCTCTTGATGAAATTATTCAGACTGCACTGATTATCTATAATCAAAGTATTCATTCTGCAACAGATTTTTCTCCACACCAGTTAATCTATAATCCGTTCAAACGAAAAGATATTCATGAATTAGAACTGAGTAAAACTTTATATGAGGCATATAACCAAAAACGTCTCAACGAAGTTAAGGCACTTTATAATGCAGTTGCAGAAAAGATGAAAGAAAAAGGTACAAAAATTATTCATAAGCGCAACGAAGGTACTAACGATCAATCACCTAACCTTAGGGAAGGTGATGAATTCTTCATAAAAACTACTGGCAGAAATAAAATTCGCAAAAAGTACACTAAACTCAAGGTGGATAAAGCCAAAGGAAAGAAAATAATAGGTAAATTTGTAGGTTCTAAACAAAAACATGTAATTAGAAGACCACTCAAGAACGTTAAACCGATAAGAAAAAACTATTTACAGGCTCCAGATCCGCAACCTGGTACTAGCAGCCAGAACACATCGGATTGATCCTCACCATGGTTATTTTAAGGAACCACTAGGTCCTGCACGAGTGATAAGTCATTACCACTCAATATATTATTACCATAATATTACACATACGTTACATAATTATTTCTTAGTTCTAGATAGTTATCAGAAAATTAGGGTTCAAATAAACAAAGACGATATAATTGGCCATGCATTACTTCTAGATTTGGGACACATTGTAAATTCTATTGAACAAGAACTATTGAAATTCTTGAAATTAAAGAGCCTTGAAGTGTCACTCACTTTAGCAATGCAAGGAATCCCAAATCTAGGCAGCTTTTCAAGAAGCGAATTAGGTCTGATACAAGACCACCTTTCCAAAATATATACACCAAAAGCTTTGGTAAATATTGAAGAAAATTTGCCATTTCAAATTTTACAGCAAAGTAAATTAAATATTGTGCACACCGACAAAGATATCCTGTGTATCCTTAAAATTCCTATCCTTCAGAAATTGCCGTTCAATTTGTATTATATACATCCACTACCAAATTCCGAAAATATTATTTTAGAACCACCTACTACATTTTATTTGAGTAATAATGTTAAAGAAGCTTGGACTGACACACCCTGTAAGCGGACTGAAAAATTTTATATCTGTCTGACTACCCAGCGAACGAATATTTGCTCTTTAGAAAATTCTTACAAGCATTGTTTATTTCATGAAGTAAAAAACGATTATTTTCTCTATAAAAGACTGTGGAGTCAAAACGCTTTAATTTTTGATTCGAAATCAGCTCAGACCGTAGTTGAAAAGTGCGAGGAAAACGTCAGCAAATTTACATTGAAGGGTTCATATATATTAAATGGGCCATGTGATATAATAATTGATGAAGAAATATTTTATTTATCAGATGTCAATTTTACCATTCATGAGACTTCTATGAGTCTACCCAATTTAAATATAACTTCCAATACCACAGTCGAATTGAATAATTACCATTTCTTAGATTTAAAAGAATTGAAAACATCTCTAAAGCAAATGAAACCGATTTCGTCTCAAAATTTAAATTTTTATCATACCAGCGTTACTACAGGGTTTTCGATCCTAGCCGTTATAATAATTTTTGTGATCATTTATTTTATATACAAATATTTTCCAAAACAGTTGTTTTTTACAAAAAATTCTAATCCTCCCATGGTAGAAATCAATCTTTCAGAAACAGGAAGAAATCGAAACGAGGACGTTTCAATCTAAGGGGGGAGGAGTTATGTATTTTGGTATTCTCCACCACATAATAATTATAAATCTAAAGTGAATATATTCTTAAAGTCCTTCGAACGTCCTAGGTTTATGAACTTGGTATGTTTCTCATATATGTAACATAATACAGGTGCGTGCCGTCTAGTCCAGACTTCTACGAATAAAGCTTATGTATACATTTCATCTTTGATAAAACTGGTAAACTGCCTTGTACTTTAATCAGATAGCTATCGACAATCATTGTAGTAGTTAGATTCGCAGCGGTGAATAAACCGATATTTTTTAAAAACTCTTGTTCGCCATTGGCAAACATAATTCGCGTATACAGCTAAATGCGAATGAAACTGAACCACAACCCTCTACATCCCAAGCTCAACAGTTAGAATCTGAAAATGATTCTCCATTTTTCCAATATATGAAAACATTTAATAAGGATTTTTCGGACAAACCTATTGATGACGATAGTTGTTCTTTAGAAAATAATATTGATCAAGATCCATCAGTACGAGATTTGCGTGAATTAGGCGATAGAATGGAAAATATAACTGTTCATTCATCTGATTAAAGTCCCGTACAAGAGATCAACCCCGTAGAAAAACCAATTAACGTATTTAAATATCAAATTTTTATAAAACGAACTAGTCCATCAAGAAAGTTCGCCCTTCAAAAATTATAGAATCCGACAAGATACCTATATACTAGATAACGATGGTGATATTTTATATAAAAATATATAAAAAATGATGTAGCCTCGTATCCACCATTTTCAGACATTCGACATTTAAATTAATTAAGTGTAACAAAAAGTTAGAAAACGTCACGGAAGTTTTAAGACAGGCAGAAATAATCACATATAATCATGAAACTGAAACTAATCATCGTGGTATCAGAGAAACCACTAATCAAATTAAAAGAAAGTATTATTGGCCTCAAATTGATAATGATGTAAAGTCATATGGTCATATGTCAATACATGTCATATTTGCCAACTAGGAAAATATGATAGACACCCTCCTAGAATTGAATTTAAAGTTACCCCAACGCCAAAAATGCCATTCCAAATTATCCACTTAGATGTTTATCAAGCGAATAATAAGAAGCTTTTGACAATAATTGATAACTTTTCGAAATACGCCCAAGCTTTTCCAATTGATTCAGCTGATGCTATTTCAGTAGTTGATAGTTTGGTAAAATTTCTATCCTTTCATGGTTTACCAATTCAAATAGTAGCTGACTCAGGCACTGAGTTCAATAACTCATTAGTGAAGGAGTTTGCAAAACTTCATAGAATAAAGTTGCATTATACCACTTCAAAAAATTCCAACAGCAATTCGCCTATTGAAAGATTCCACTCAACCATAACACAACACTTAAGAGCCCTTGCGCTACATTTTCTGAAAAAGGACGTTACTGCCCTTATGCCCTATGCAATTCTTGGTTATAACAATTCAGTACACTCAGTTACGAAACGAAAACCAATAGAAATTATAAACGGTCATTTAGACGTTAGAGATCCTTTCGATCTAGATGTAGATAGAGAGCTAATGAATAATTATATTCAACAGCATAAAAATAGAACAAAATTAATTTACGCCCTCATACATGATACTTCGAAATCTCACAAGGAAAAGGTAATTAGTAAAGCTAATAAATCGCGAGAAAAACCAGCTGATTGTACAAAAGAAGCTACAGCTTATAGACGAGACGCGAAATCCCGAGGTAAGAAATTAAAACCACCCTTTGTTAAAGAACAAGTAATGGCTGATAAAGGTATAAAACTAAAAACTACCCGAAATATATACCACAAAGGTCTTTTCAAAAAACCCAGGAAAAAAGCAACTAAAAATTTGTAACAGGGTGATTCTTCACTTGACAGTGCATCTGACAAGTCAGACCACAGTGCAGGTCACCAACCTTTTTTTTTTTTTTTTTTTTTATAGAGGGGATTAGGAATCTTCGAAAGACACTCTGGGCTGGCTCTAAGACTTCAAATGCCACAGCGTGTGCCCGATTCACCATTGGGGTGCCTACGGACTAAACCCTTCCCCCTCTCTCCACCCACATCTCTGGAACCGCGTGAGCATTACTACAGAGTGTAGATTGTCCTATTCTAGCTTTAGTCTGTTCTGTACTTATCTGGGAATGTCGATTCGTGCTGGCGCATTTCGATACGTTTCGTCTCCAGAATGGCTCTTGTACAATGGGCGATGGTCAACCAGTTCTCCAAGGAGGACAACATGTGGTTGACAAGATTGTCTGGCGTTAAAGTGACCTTCAAAGTGTTATTGCACTCCATTCTAAGTTGTTCCCATCTACTGCAATGGAAAAACGTGTGCTCCGCGTCGTCTACCCTGCCGCAGTACCAACAAGATGGATCGTCGCATATCGCAAAACGCCACAAATAGTGGCGGAAACACCCGTGCCCAGACAGCAGCTGGGTCAGGTAGAAGTCTACTTCGCCGAAGTCTCTGGTGGTCCATGTTCTTATGTCTGGTATGAGCCTTTTTGTCCACGCCCCTTTGTCACTTTGAGTGATCCGTAGCTGCCATTTTGCCAGTAGCTCTGCTCGGCCTACCTCCGGATTCCAGTGTTCTGGCTGATCATACTGGTCTGCCCTCATTTTGACCATGAGCTCTATGGGGGGAACTCCCGAAATCATCTCAGCCGCAACTGCCGAGATGGTGTTATAGGCACTACGAATTCTAATGGCGATCTTCCTATTGATAGATTGCCATTTGTCGCGGTGTATCTTGACCTCCATTGCTGATTTCCATACTGGCGCGGCGTAAAGCATGGTCGAGAAGGCCACGGAACTTAATCAAGCTCTTCTGCTCGATCTGGGCCCTCCCACGTTTGGCATTATCCTCGTGAGAGCGGCGGCTAGCTTCGAGGTCCTTTCTGCTATTTTGCCTATGTGTTCACCGAATGATAACCGGCTATCAAGCCATACGCCCAGATATTTTACTGCTCTTTGAGGCTGGATGACTTGACCCTCCACTAAGAAAGATACCGGTGATATTTTCCTTCGTTTTGTCAAAAGGATCGCCTCAGTTTTCTCGGGTGCCAAAGCGAGCTTCTTGTTTTTCAGCCAGTGTGACACTTCTTCAATAGCCCAGTTCGCCTTTTTCTGCAGACTCTCCTCGTCCCGTGCAACCACCGCAATGGCCAGATCGTCGGCATACGCAACAGTGGTGATTCCTCGTGGCATCTCGATATCCAGAACACCGTCGTACAGGAGATTCCATAGCATAGGACCCAGAATCGAGCCCTGCGGGACTCCACTGTTCATGTCAATTGCCTTCTCCCCATACTCGACCTTAACTTTCCGATCGCGCAGGTAATCAACCAGTAGTCTCAATACATGTTTGTCCACCATGGTGTTTTCTAATTTACGCACAATCTCGTCTCTTGGCGCTGAGTTGAAAGCATTTCTTATGTCTAAGGTTATTAAGGCGCACAATTGGCTTTTTCTCTTTATTTTGATTGACGCGTCTCTGGCAATGCCAACAATTCTCTGAATGGCATCTATTGTAGATCTGCCTTTTTCGGAATCCATATTGTCTGTCAGAGAGGCCTCCTTTAGCGTCTGGTTCTTTTAGGAGACGATGCAGCAGCATATGCTCCAATAGCTTGCCTGCTGCGTCCAGTAGCGCGATATTTCTGTATGCACCAGGTTGCTTTTTTTTTAGCAACACAGTATTAGCAACCTTCCAAATTTTCGGGAAGCATCCAGTCTCTAAGGCATAATTTGCTACACAAAGAAACACGCGCGGTTGCTCTTTTACAGCAAGCTTGATGACTTCAGCTGGGATACCATCCGGACCTGGCGACTTATGATCTTTCAGCTTGTCTGAGGCACTGATCAATTCGTCCATTGTGAAAAAGCTTACTTCACCCAATGGTGTTACCTCATGAATTAGAGGCGAGTGGCTTGGGAACAGCTCCATCAGTATTCCGATCTTTTCTTCGGCTGTCATAACTGGAGTAGGTGGGCCCACTTTAAGCCTCTTCACCACCAACTGGTATCCTTTCCCCCAAATATCTGAGTCTACATCGTCGATTAGCTTTTTCCAGCAGTTTTTCTTGGAGATCTTGATCTTCTGGCGTAACGTTTTCCTTAGGTCTTTGTACTCCTGTTTTCTTTGCAGTCTAGCCTCGTCTGTTAAATTTCTTTTGGCCGATGATCGTTTCGCCTTTAGACAAGGTCACCAACCTTAAGTCACACCCAGGTATCCTACCCTTCCGACTAGGAAACGCAAAAGTTAAGGTCGGAACACATACATTTTTACATTATGTAGATCTTGAACCGATTAATAATGAGCTGAATTCTTTAAGTACGGAATTACAACAATTACAAGATGCAGCTGAAATAAATCAATATAATATAGGTTTTATCCCAGAAAGTCATTTAGATGATATAGAAGAACATGTAGTATATTCAACGACAAGTTTAAAAAATAAATTCAAGTCCATTTACCCTGCTTGGAATAACAAAAATCGTATTAAAAGAGATAAATGGATTAGGTTCAATCATTAATATAATTTAAGGAAATTTAGATGATGATGATGCTAAAAGATATGATCAGGCTATTGAAGTATTACAGAAATATCAGGATCATGTAATTAATACAGTTAATCAACAAATTTCTTTGACCCATGAAGTTCTTAAGAATAACAATAAGACTTTTACATTGATGGTACATAACCAAGCTACGATAAAGCAAGCCTTGGAGGAAATGCAAAGGAACAACACTTATTATTTTACAATTTTGGATACATTGCTTCAATTAAAATTCAATTTAGATACACTGCAGTCCATAATTGATACTTTGGAAAATGCCATAGCATTTGCCAAAATTGGGTCATTGCACCACAGCATAATTTGTATAGACGAAATGAAATCAATATTCAATGAAATAATAAAACATCACAGAAAAGATCAGTAAGTATATTCAAAAATAGAAGATATACATAAGCTATATGACGTAATGTCAGTAGAAGCATACTTTTCTAAAAATTGAATAGTTTTTGCTTTACATGTTCCACTACTACATGTAGATAAATTCAAGCATTATCATCTTTACTCTATCCCCACCTCAAACGTAACTACCATCATTCCCAAAAATTCCTATTTTACAATGAGCACCACAATGTACCAGTATGACGCAAGCCAATGCCAGCTGATAGATGAAATCTACATCTGTCACGAGAACAACCTGATACAAGTCGCAGAAGAAGAAGAAGGCTGTTTGTTTGCCATCCTGCAAGTTAAAACCGAAAAGCCAAAATGCAAAAATGTTCCTGTATCCATTCGAAAATCCCTAATTGAAAAAGCTTCTGATTCTAAGTACTAGCCATTTTCCCAGAATCAGAAAAAGTACTATTAAAATGTGATCAAGATGTCATTGAGCTACAAGGCATTTATCTACTCGAAGTGCCTTATCAATGCAGCATACAAAGGACTACATCTACAAGAACGAAAAGGGAATAACTATGGAGAAGCCTTATTACTTCCTGCAGTGAAAACTTTCCAGTACTCGGAAAACTCCAAGAAAATTGTGCTTCAACATATATCGTTGGACAAACTTCACAGTTTAGAAGAAACAGCTGACCAGATCCAGACGATAGTTCCAGAAGCACCTTCGCACGCTTACAAATGGAGTCTACCCCTGTATGCAATACTAGTTCTGGGCATTGCATACTTTGTTGCCAGAAAAGTCTACCTATTCCAGAGAGTCCAAGGCTCAAGCAGAAGCCACCAGTACCTCGAGGTCCAGGTTCAACCCTCGAAGCCAGAAGTTTTGTTCACACCCTCCAAAACTTCATCTTAAGAGGGGAGGAGTTATGTGGTTGTAAATGACTGTACTATTATATTATTTAATGCTGACTTCATATAAAACCTATATCCGTAAACGTTAGAGAGATTCAGCAGAGTTTACCTACGTACTATTTTGACGCTTTTGATTCAGTCTGACTTAAGCTCTCAAACGGTTCGGTCCCAAATAAATTGTATTATTTGATCGGGAAATAAATTTTTTAAAAACAAAGTTTAAGTTCTCGACCACTTAATTAACTTTGTTTTTAGGCGTTTTAGGTGTTTCTGATCATTTTCTACGTTTTTTTTTTTGGGTGAGGGTGAATTTGGGGTGGTTGTAGGGGGGGGTTGTAAAACTGAAAAACTTGTACTCATAATGGGTTGTCCATTGATCTTTGAATTAAGAACCTAGCAGCATAATACACTTTTTACGTACTTCCGAACATTGCATTGCTTATTATAAAAACCAAGGGACTTGGAATTTGTGATGTGTACATACGAGTATTGTCTTAGATCGTTCTATATTACGTAACGCGAAAATTATTGAATTGATTTTAATGAAATTTTGACACAGTATTACTACCGTAGAGAGGATGGAAAACGCGTATGTTTTGGACAAACAGTGGCAGTGGCGGCGCAGCAATAATAAAAAAACTAAAAATATGAAAACAGCTCAAACTTTGTTTTTAGGCGTTTTACGGGTTCCTGATCATTTTCAATTTTTTTTTGGGTGGGGTGAAATCGGGGCGGTTGGGGGGTGGGGGGTGGTAAAACTGAAAAATTTGTTGTACTCATAATAGTCCGTCTATTGACCTGTATAAGAAATACCTAGCAGCATATTACACTTTTTTAGGTCCATCCGAACATTGGCTTGCCTATTACAAAAACCAATTTTGTGATCTGTACATATGAGTTTTGCCTTATTTCGTTCTATGTATATTGCGTAAAGCGAAAATTATTGAATTGATTTTAATAAAACTTTGACACAGAATTTATTACCGCTGCGAGAATGGAAAACGACTCTGTTTTTGAAAAACCGTGTTAGTGGCGGCGCAGCAATAATCAAAAAACCAAAAACATAATCAGCTCAAACTTCGTTTTTAGACGGCTTGGAGGCTCTTGATTGTTTCGCATCGTCCAGTTCAAGCATACAGAAAAAACTGTGGCGCCCTAGACGCAAGAAACTATTTACGAGGGTTTTTGTGTTGGATGTTGTTTTTGCGGGCAGATGGGTGATAATTTAGTTGCAAGGAGATTTTAGACTATATCTTCATGCAATGGGAAATAATAAAATGGTATCATCATTATATGTGGGAAGTACTGATTTAATCAACTTGACTCCATTTTTTTTTTGTTCGTACACACTGACACTCACGCCGTGTTTCTTAAGCTAAAACTGCGGCTTGGTCACTACGTTCCGCAGACTCACGGTGAGCACAAACTGCGCCACCTCACGCTGCGTTCCAATACGCGCGGTTGCAATTGTTTTTGTGATTATCCACCTTTTAATATTCGAAGTGATTACCAAATTCTAGCGTGACTTACCCTGCGTCACCTCACCAAGCTGCGCCTCATGTTTCGGCTGGTATATAGGCTTCCATAGCAGTGGCGGCTTGTCTATAAGGGCTATAAGCCTACAGCCCTCCATACAAGAAATCAATTTTTACAAATATAAAATAATAATACCTAATAATAATTAAAATTGACCTACTATGTTATTTACCCACCTATATACGATTTTTAATAAAAAAATATTACATTTCACGGTGATTTATAAATATTACATCCCGCGGTTATTTATATAATTTATTAAGGTATAACCTTCATGCGACATCTTCAGTTTGTTTATTTCAATCATTGTCTGGCAGCCCGCCCCTGCATGGGCATGGGCGATCAATCCTGCAGCCGCGGATTTCCGCATTAGCGTCACGCGCCAATTCGCTGGACAGTAGCGTACCAAGGTCTTCGACGCCCCCCCGCAATTTTTGTCACGGGGCCTCCTCTATATAAAAAAAATATTTCAAACCGGTTTATAGATAGAAAAAAAAATTGGTGTGACCTCAACTTTATATTTCTGTAACACTTAAGAATGTAACAAAAATAAACAAATAAGGCACCTTAACCCTAAAAATTTTATTATTATACTTGTACTTGCATTTCATGTAAAGAAAAAAAAATTGTATGTAAATCAACAAATGTATCAACTATCTGGTCTTAGTCTATGCCTTCTGCCCGTTCATTTTCTATAAAAATTAATGCTAAAGAACTTAGGCGCGATTCACCCATTATCGATCTTGTAAAACTATTTATTAGTTTTTGTTTTGAAAATGATCGTTCTGCTTGAGCCGAACGTCAGCGCTAAGGCATTGGCATCGACTGTCTGGGATTCCCAGAAATAACTTGTCGGCACCAACGAATTCGAATAGGTTAGAAGTAAACAATTCAAAGTAGTGATTCAGCGGCAGCTTGATGATGGTATTTATAGCATACTGACCGCTGATAAACACGCATACCCTTTGATTCTACACCCTCTTCAAGATAGCAGGCAAAGAACTCTAAAAAGGATGGCATGAATAGTGGAGTAATATAAATAGCAATCTTGTTTTGGTTGATCGTCGAGGTCCTGAGAACACTCACACATGCCTGTCAGAGAATTTTTCTATAACCTATTCGAATTCGTTGGCACAGATACGCCTCGCGTCAGTGTAACGTTGTACTTATTCTTGCCGTTTTGAATTCTACGTTCGACTACGTTGTCGTGTTTTCAAATTTTGCAATAAAATAAATTCTGAAAAGGCAAAATATGGCAAAATATATCTAATTTGACTATGGAAAATTATGATTCCATCGCTATGAAGTTAAGTATATGTATTATAATTATTACTATGTACAAAGCTTGCTCGATGTAGTCGAGGTCGAGGCTAAGCGGGGCCTCCCCGGATGCCCGGGGCCCCCCCGCACCGCGGGCCCTGCGGGCCCTTTCGGCACGCCACTGTCGCTGGATCAGATACCGAGTTATAACGTGCAGAAAGGCTATGAACATTGTCGCCCTCGCCACATCAGTCTAGTGGCAGCAGTGGCGTTTTTCGAGAACTAATTGACTTTATATCTGAACTCGATTCTATATTAAAAGATCATTCACAAAATACTACTGTGTTTGAAGGTACCTCGCAAACAATAAAAAACGAAATATTAGAGAGTATAGGGGCTTTCCTTTTACCTGATTTATCTGATAAATCTCACTTGTGACGTCATGACTCATTTCGATGTACGTTCCTTTTGTCTTCTGAATGTGAGTCTAAAGTGAGATATTTTACCCCCCCTTAAGCCCATCTGCACAAGATCGAAAGGTAGATCAGTTGTCTCAGATCATTTATATGTCAAACAAATCAATAAATGAGGTTGGAATTTTTTGTAAGTTTGAATTTTAGCGGGTTTTGTGGTGTATGGATAGTCGATAGTGTATGGTGAGCTACGAAAAACGTTAAAAAGTAGGTTATGGAATGGATCGACAGATTATAGAACCATAGCATATTACAAAATTTCGAGGATTGACATTTAACTGCACAAACACGTTCCTTTAACTCGTCTGAGCATCTGAGGTTCCCAACTAAGTTGAACCATCTGATTTTTAAGTGATCTGAGTTAGTGCAGATGTAAAAGGAAAGCACCTTATACTTAGGTAGGTATGTCGCAAAGAAGTTCAAGAACAAATCAGCAATGCAGATTTTTTAGCAGTACGGTGTTACGAAACCAGCGACATTCCAAATCATTGTCAAATGGTAGTGGTGTCCCGATATTTATACAAAAGCAGACCTACTCTCCACGGTGTACCACTGGCCCTAACACGAGAGGTCAAGTACCTGGGGATGTTGATTGACAGTGCTAAACGTAAAAGAGCAGAGGCAGCAACTGGTAATACAGACGAAAATCTTTCTCCGATTATCAGGAAGCTGATCAAGAAAATAGATGGCACCTGGCGCGTCTCAATGGCTGATAGGGAAAGCCCAGAGTGGGGAAGGGTGGTTCTGATCCGGTCAAAACAGATGCGGGACCTACCTTACCCCTCTGGGTAGGCAATGAATAACCAATAATTGCTCGCGGATCATGTGGACCCAAAAAGGACCTGGCCTTCGGGGCCTGCGGGCTCTCGTCAGCTGCGCTGGCTTCTCACTTGTTGAGTTGCCGGCGGCGGCGGTGGCGTGGCGGTGACTCCCGTGACTTGGAGGTTGGAGTAGCAAGTTTCCGGCTTGCCTTTTTGGTACCCGCTTTTTTCCTCTAATTACCTGATAAATTCCGCCAAACCTCTCATTTCCCAAAAAATGCCCATCCTCACTTACGTGTTGTGTGCGTGTTTTTGGCTGAACGCCAGCCCCTCTGTAAACTGTAGCTGCTACTCATACCTCAGCAACTCCAGTGGGGCGTGACTGGGGAATGTCGTATGTGATAACAGCCGGGGAGCTTGCCTTAACCGGCCAGCTTGCGAGGAGCCATCTTCTATAAAAAACCGACAGCGAAGTCGCTAAAACCCCTGGGCATCTGGACCACACAGGAGTATTAAGTCCCCACCTATGCGGATTGGGCGTCACCCGCTAGTGTGTTCGTATTTCGTCCCATAACCGTGGGACCAACCATGGAGAGTAAAAAAAATCAGGAGACCCCTAGGTTAGAAAATATAGTAGAGCCATTCAAAAGGCGGGATAGCATTTCGCGATCCCCTCCTTTTATGCGAGAGCGTGCCTACTCAATACATGAGATTTCAAGTGATCCTGTGACAGAAGCAAATGCAAAACGCAAAAGAGAGACACAATTCCCGAGCAGTCAGACATCTAACTATTGTGACGATGTTGACAGTATGATTTGTAGACTTCTCACGAGAGCCAGGGGACTGGAAGGTTTCCTGAAGCTCAGCTCAAACACAAAAACAGACATCAAGAAAGCAGGACTGGATATACTTTAGATTACATTGAGACTTCAGAGGCAAAGGGAGAAAGAAACAAGTGAAAGACCTCAGCCTAACCCCAATAGGGTGCTCGCAACTGCAGAGACCCAAACCGACTCCGCAAACGTCATCGCAAGGATTATCAGGCCACACACTTTTAGCGACATAGAAGCGAAAGCGCAGCAAATTGCTAGTGATATCAGGGATGAAATTAATACTGGGACATCATACGATGACTTTCTTAGGCTTAGCAGCAGACAGTGGCCATCGTCCGTCTGAGTAAACGAGGCAGTAGGAGATGTCATGACTGCACCGTGGGAGCAGGATCTGGTTAATATAACCACCAGCGATCTCGAGACGACGTTAGGAGTATCTAAGAGATTCAGAGAGAGGTATGGCAGAGTAGAGGAATTAAAATTACAGCGAGAGGTCCTTGGAGGAGTGGCTTATATGGTCAATACGATACGGGTGCCCACAGAACAAGGTTGAGGGAACCCAGGTCATCAGAAAAACCCAAGAGGTGGTCCTACATATTTATGGCATGGATGGAGCAACTACTGTAGAAGAGATCCAGAAGGCAATCCTTAAGACAATTGGGGGAACAGCTCAGTGCTGCAGGTTGTCATCTCTGCGCCCTACTCAAAGAGGCGAGCAAAACGCAACAGTTATTCTCGATCGATTGTCAGCGTAAAAACTGAGAAATCACGAGCACATCAAGATAGGATGGACAAATTGCCCGGTAAGAGAACGCACCTTGACAGATAAGTGCTCAAAATGCTGGGAAACGATTGCAGGGGCCTAGATAGACCAACCCTTTGTCTGAAATGCGCTCAACCAGGGCGGGAGGCAACCACATGGATTGCTAGCAATAGTCTTCATGGCTTGCATTCTCCAAATAAACCTAAACAGGTCCAAACTAGCCCAAAACGTGTTACACCAGACTGTTACTCAATACAACGAGGACGTGATTATAGTTTGTGAGCAATATAAAAACGAAAACGATCCAAATTGGTATGTGGATCAAAGCAGTTCTTCTGCAATCTGGCTTAGAAACAGTTGCCGCTTCCCTGTTGCTGACCATGGCTCGGACCATAGCTTCGTATGGGTTAAAAGTAGAAATATCACGTATATAAGTTGCTATCTGTCTCCAAATGACAAAATAGCTACTTTCTACTCAAAACTAGAAAGGTTGGAGGGTACACTACGAAGCTTTGACGGTGAGCTAATTTTAGCATCAGGACACTTCAACGCTAAAGCATCTGCATGGGGCATGGGATGGACCTGTAAGGGAGGGGAAGCAATTGTCGATCTTGCAGCCAGGCTGGATTTGATCATTTTGAATACGGGCAATACCACAACCTTTAGGCGAAGTGGGCAGATTGGATCAATTATAGATATCTCTCTAGCATCATCAGAACTAGCAGGAACACTGTTGGAATGGGCCGTTCTCCAAGACTTTTCGGGCAGTGACCCTCAGTACGTCAAATCTTGCATCCTAAGGAACGACAAAGTCACAGGTAATAACAATGAGTGCATTTCTTTCTCAGGTGGAACGTATCGAGGCTCAATAAGGAGCTGTTTGCTAGGAATCTAGGAGACATAAATATCCATGTTGACTAAGATAGTGCGATAACCACGGAGCAAGCAAACGACATTGTCGACTACACGATGCAACAGATCATGGCATGTTGTGATTCTGCCACGCCTAGAAGAGTCTGGAAGGGACTCAAAAAGTCGGTATACTGGTGGAACAATGAGATGGCCACCTTACGAAAGGAATCGCTAAGGCTCCGACGCATTGCACAGCGAGCAAAAAGAAGAGATCAGAGAGACACAGCCACAGAAAACAGGTACAAGGAATCGAAGAGAAATTTTAGGCTAGCCAAAAGATCTAGCAAAAAAGCTTGCTGGAGAAATCTTTGCAACGACATCGATCTAGACGTCTAGGGTCTTGGTTACAAAATAGCAATGCGGCGACTTGGCCAGCAGGGTCCTGTAGGTCCTCCTGAGCTGATTGAAATGCTGGAGTTATTAGGGTGCGCCATTCTACCATAGGAGCCCTCCAAGAGATTTTACACGAGACCCGCGTCGCCTGGCAAGGCAACTACTGTTCAAGAAGCGTTTGTGTTTGAATCACTTCTGATGTGAGGAATGCCTTTAATTCGGCAAGATGGTCTGACGTCATGGATGCACTGGAGAATCAGTTCAGGATTCCCGTTTATCTGCTACCATATCTGCTACAGGTAATAAACGACTACCTGTCAAACGTCAAACAGAAGCCTCATATTCCAAACGCTTGATGGCGACACTAACGGAAAATTACGGCTGGTGTGGCACAGGGCTAGGGGCTTGGACCTGACTGGTAAAATGCCATATTTGACGGAGTCCTGCGTATCGATGTTCAGACAGTGTGAAGCTAGTAGGGTTTGCCGATGACATTGCTGCTGTGACAAGGGATATCGAGCTCGCACGACAAAACATAGAATTCGTTGCACATTTGGTGCACGATTTGCTGGAGCTATACGGGCGGAAAATGGCAGTATCTAAGACGGAAGTGGTTATCCTCACTAGACAGCGTTTGTCCTCGCTTCCGTTGGCCTTTGATCTTCCAGGCGCCAAAATCCAATCAAAAGATGAGGTGAAGTACCTGGGAGTTGTCTTTGATAGAAAACTCACATACCTTTAACATGTAACCGTCACCGCTAACAAGGCTCTTAAAGTTGTATCCGCGCTATCCAGGATAATACCTAATATACATGGACCCAAGGCCGACAAAAGGCGCATTCTTATGAATGTCGTTAACTCGATTATGCTTTACGGTGCCGAAGTCTGGATTGATGCAATGAAGATCGATAAATATACGAAAAAAGTTTGCAGCTGTCCATAGAGCGGCAGCCCTGAAGATTTTCTCTTATCGATCTGTTGCCGAGAGTGCTGTCCTGGTGGTGGCTGGAGTCCCACCTGCAGACCTTCTAGCGTTAGAGCGATACCGTCTTCGTAGTTTTACCGACCAAACAAAAACCCTAGTCAGACAACTGACACTTGAGGTGTGGCAAGGAAGGTGGCAAAGAGAGGAAAATGCTGCGTGGACTCACATACTCATTCCAGATATAGAGCCATGGTCTATAAAGAATGGGGAGGTAAGTTTTTACCTCACACAGTTCCTTACGAGCCACGGAAATTTCAATAGATACCTCCATTTAAGGGGCATCAAAGAGAGTCCAAATTGTCGATACTGTCCAACGAAAATAGACACTGCTCACCACACCTTTTTTGAGTGCGACAGGAGGGTAGAGGGCAGACAGACTCTTGAACGCCAAATAGGAGTGAAGCTCGAACCGGAAAAGACCATTGGGTTGATGATATTAAATGAAAGGAACTGGATAGCGATTGCCTCCTACATAGAAAGCATCTTGAGAGGAAAGAATAATGAGGCACGTGATGATTAAGAAACAAAGATCAAGCTGCCCTCCGAGGTTATGCTAACGTAGTGCCGGAGGGTTAAGGGCTGCCAAGCAGAAACAAGAGGAAAGGAAAAAAACTACTACCACTACTACTACTACTACTACTACATAAAAGCAGTATAGTTGAACGATTTTGGTGCTTTTTAGAGTTCTAGATAAGACTGCTACAGGTTTAGCAAAGTGTATAAAAACCGAATTAGATTCATTATTAAATAATAAACCGGAAATGTTTATTGCACACACCTACCATGATGCAAATGCTATGAGTTGCAATACTGGAGGAGTTCATTCAAAAATCAAAGAGACCTATGAAAATGCCCATTTTTTGCACTGCTATTTCCACGAATGAAATTTAGTTACGCAGAAAGCTACAAGCCAGAATGGAAAAGTTAAATTTTGTTTTGCCACGTTCTCTGGGATTCCAAGTTTCTTTTCCAGCTCAAGTCACAAGTGCGATATTTCAGAAGAAATAGTGAAAATAAAAATGCCAAGAGTTGCACTAACACGTTGGAACTACAATATACCAACCGTAAATACAGTTTTTGAAGACCGTGGAAAATTGATCGAATGTTTTGGTGAATTAGAAGATGAATGCGACAAAAGCATTATTACCAACGAGGCTAACGGCATTAAAACAGCCCTCGAAGATCCCAGCTTTCTGCTTTGGTTAACATTATGCTTCATGCATGCAGATACTTTGTTTAATCATTCACAGAACAGAAAAAATGGAGTCAGGTAAATTAACTCAGTACTTCCCACACATAATAATGATACCACTTTATTGTTATCCCATTGCTTGAAGCTATAGTCCTAAGTCCTGTTGTAACCGAATCATCGCCCACCCGTCCGCAAAAAAACATCCAACACAAAAACTCTCGTAAACAGTTTATTGCGTCTTAGAAATAATAATGCGTCGACCTTTGACGTAACTTACGTCTTATGTACGTACTGCAATATAATCTGTACATCCTAAGTACGTACGTAGTACATCCAAATTCCACCCGATAATATATTCTATGTACGGTACTTGTACATTATTGGAGTATTTAGAATGAGCCCTGGACATAAATAAAACGTATTTTTACATCCCATTTCACGGGGCATAAAAATTAAGATATTGAATTATTAAATATTTGAAAGGGTTATTTTGGGTTATTGAAATGATGTTGTATACAACGTTAGATAAAAAAAATTATTTCAGAATATTTCTTCCTCTTAGAGCCGTCAGGCTGAAGCCTTTTTCAAGTTAAGGCCTTTTGTTCTATAACTCCCAGAAGGCGGGACGGTGCACGGCCAGGTCAGCACCGTTGGATTGATACACCACCATCTCGGACGGTCCGACGGGGGTCCCCCGTCCGGTCCTTCCTGTCGATCATCCAAAGTGCCGACCACACAACGTACTCCGCTCAGCGCTCGTGTGGGCGACGCCGACAGCCAGCTGGTCGAAACTAGATGCCCAGTGTACATTCAATCACCCACCCAAGCGCTAACCGCGCAAAAGGCTGCTGCTGCCCCACTATCGGAGGCAGACAATGTTCATCGCTCAGCCACGTAGGTAGGTCAAAACTATTGAACTTCTATTTCGGAAATGATAATGTTGGCGTTGGCTGCACAGGCCAGCGTAATCTAAGTCAAGGATGGTAGGGCTCAGAGATGACAGAAACCAGGATGTCGTAACAGGGGACAATGACAAATTATCGCGCACGAGGTGGTGTTGCTATATATGAATGATAATTCACCCGGTGTAGAGATTACAATAGACTCGGACCTTCAGGTCGTTGCTGTTGAGCTCCTATTTCCCATCAAAGTTACAATTTGTAACTACTAGTGTGCAATATCCTAACACTCTCAATAGAGTGCTTTTTGAGTTTTGAACCAGACTGATGTACCTTTTTGGATCCAGATTCATGGAAGTCTTATACCGTACAACCCAAAAATTGTACTAGTTAGTGAATCCAGAACAACTACTGACATTGAAGATGTGGAGATTAGAATAGAAGGCTACAATATAGTCATGTACTCTTAACGTCACTCGGACGTCATATTCAAAATTTAAGTTTTTAATGATGAAATCGTCTATAAAGTTGAAGAAGAATGTATGCTGCTGATCAGGAGGGATAAATTGAAGATCATGAAGTGAACACCGCTGAAATGCGTACAAAGCTAGCAGTCCAAGGAGAGAGAGCAGCTAAAGATAGGTTAGCTAAATTACAATGTACATTTTCAGTATCTCAAGCCAATACCTCATACAAGGCTTTCGCGGGCTTTCGAGGTGGCCATATTTGTTAGTACAAATAAATAAATAAAATAAAATAAAAATCTAGCAGACACACTGGGGGTACATGTATTTACATAAGAAGAGATCTGAAGTTTATGGTGGATAAATCGTTTGTCTTTGAAGGAAACTACTGGTGCAGATTCATCAAAGTGGCGATTGGGTCTTTAAGTTGGGTGGTTGGCTGTCTATATCATTCACCCTCTGGTTCACATTCTACATTCATTGACAATTTTGAAGACATTTGTGACTTTATGTGTGCACGTAATATGAACTGTGTATTAGTTGGTGATTTCAGCTTGAATTATTTAGATAAGACGTTATATAGTGACAGAATTAAAAATGTGTGTAATATTTTTGGTTTAAGACAGTTAGTGAAAGTGCCTACAAGAGTTACAGTTGAATGTGAGTCTTTAATAGATTATGCCTTAGTTAATTCTGATAATTTTACCGCTCAAGTTCACGACACTCCTAAAATTGCTGATCACTCAATAATCTCTATCAATTTCTTTAAAAATCATAATTCAGCAAAGGCTTATGTACGTCAATATAGAAATATATGTGAGGATAACCTCACTCGTATTAAAACATCTTTAATATCATGTAATTGGTCATTTAATTCTACTGATGTTAATTTTCTCTATGATGAAATAATATACACGTGTGATGAAGTGATTAATGCTGTAGCACCTATCCAAAATTGCAAATACAGAAACAACGTACCCTGGTTTGATTCAGAAATTCATAATAAAATCAAAATTAGGGATGCTAGTTACAAAGATTTTAAAGCATCATCCGAAAATGAAAAAACATAACAAATGGGAGATTTTCAAAAAACATAGAAATGAGGTAGTTAATTCATTAAAAATAAAAAAAAGTAGATACTATAATGAGAAACTGGATAGGTATAAAAATGATCCTTATCAAATGTGGAAAACACTAAAAAAACTTGTCAATCTCAATATTCAAGATTTTCCTAGGTGTATTCGCTTTAAAAACAACAATAACTCTGTGGTAATTAATGATGTTTCTCTTATTGTTGACCATTTTAATCACTTCTTCATAGACATTCATCGACAGTATCCAACATATAGTTGATAGCATAGATAATCAAGAGACATGGTCTAATGTTAACCAAAATTTGTACCGACCTTTTTCGAACTTTAAACTGTTAACTCTCAATGAGCTGAAAGACATCATATATTCGTTAGACAACAAATTTAGCATAAGTGAAATCTTGAACAGCAGAACATTAAAAGAAGCATTCCAGACAATTGGACATGTGTTTTTAAATCTAGTTAAACCCGCCTTGACAATTCTAGTACTCCTGTTGTACTAAAAGTAAGTACAGTTGTGCCAATACCAAAAGTTACAAACACAATTCATTACTCTGAGTTTCGTGCGATTAACACTTTACCACCAATTGAAAAAGTCATTGAGAAAGCAGTCTATGAACAAGTTATTGACCACATCGAAGGCAATGAGAAACTATTTAGCTATCAATCTGGCTTCAGAAGGATGCTTGTTGATGACAAGTATGTTGTTGTTGTTTTTCTTGATCTGAAACGCGCTTTTGAAACCATAAATAGGAATATATTGTTAGCTAAGCTTAAAGTATATGGTTTTGAGGGTAAGATTTACAAATGGTTTGAAAATTATCTAAATGGAAGACAACAAAGGGTAAAAATAGGTGACGTCGTATCAGATACACTCTATATCAATGTTGGTGTACCTCAAGGGAGTGTGTTAGGACCTATCCTTTTTATTTTGTACCTTAATGACATACATTTATTTGTAGATTGTGATTTTATAAATCTGTTTGCAGATGATACTGTACTTGCATGTTCAGATGTTAACCTAGACACTGCTATTGAAAAAATTAATTATGCCTTAAGTGGTGCTGACAGTTTTGAAATTAAACAAGCTCAAATTAAATGTCCTTAAGACTAAAGCCATGATCATTACCTCAGAACATAAATACAAACAGATAGACTTTTCGAATTTAAAAATTTCTATTGATAATCAAAACATTGAAATCGTTACTTTCGTAAAGTACTTAGGTATACAACTTGATAACTTCTTATTATTTGATAAACATTTTGATTATGTACACAAGAAAATCTCTAAAAAGCTATTCTTTTTCACAAGAATTTCTACTTTTCTGTCTACCGAGATGAGGTTAAAAGTATATCAGTCCATTATACAACCCCACTCTGACTATTGTTCTTCTGTATTATACCTTTTTAACTCAAATCAGCTGTCACAGTTACAAAAGATGCAAAATCGTGGGACGAGAATTATCTTAAGGACGAATCGATATACACCTATTCAATTGATGCTGTCAACCCTTAATTGGTTATCTGTATCACAAAGACTATATTATCTAACCATGGTATTTGTTTTTAAAATAGTTAGGTATGGCACCAACGTATTTGCAATGCTTCTGCTATAATAGTGATATACATGCACATCAGACTAGAAAACAAAC
Organism: Callosobruchus maculatus; assembly: GCA_951848785.1. Taxonomy (NCBI): domain Eukaryota; kingdom Metazoa; phylum Arthropoda; class Insecta; order Coleoptera; family Chrysomelidae; genus Callosobruchus; species Callosobruchus maculatus. The sequence goes on from CATOUR010000103.1 coordinate 1,706,806, forward strand.
TATTTATATTTTTAAGACTAACAAGAAAAGTAGCATGAATTCTTTATTTTTTAAAGGATTCAATGATTACAATAATCTTCCAATTACAATAAAACAAAGCTCGTCGACTAGAATATTTAAACAACAATTATTAAAGTACATAAGAGCCATCTGATAATCTTTAGACTCACAGTTAACTTCTCTCTATTATTAAGGTTTCTAATATATTGGCATAGTATATATAGTATCAGCATTAATTTAATTATTTTTTAGTGTTAATTTTATTATTTTTGAATAATCAATGTGTATTTTCTTAGGTATCACTACTTTATTTTGTATTAGGTAAATCCTATTTTGAAATAAAGCTTCTTCTTCTTCTTCTTCTTACATGTTTAATAAAAATATGATTCTTTGTATAATATACTGGATCTAAAGGTATTGATAAGATTTTACATTTTTCTCTTACAACTTAAAAGGTTGTTTCAATCCCGTACAGTTTTCTTACAATACCGCGAAAATATTGTCAACATATCTGTCGTACCTGATGATAATGATGAGTTTATTACTTTTCTCATAATTGTATTTTACGCACTTCGTTATTTACTTGTTATTTATGTTGAAAGTTCGCCCTTTCAAAGTCGGGGGCCATGTTTCTGCTACTTTATGCAGCGCTTGACAACAGCGCTTCTGATGATCTGATGTCAACATATCTGTCGTATCTGATGATAATTATGAGTGTCGTGGATCTAAAGATTAATTAAGATTAATTGTCCCAAAAAAGCGTATGATCTTCTAAATCGTCAGTCTGAGCTATTATTATACCATTTATGTGATTTACCACGTTTATAATGTAACTCAAACAACAAACATTATTAAACAAAAATCCATATACTAATCTTTTATTACCGCGGTAAATGTCAATTGTTCCCTTTTTGCAACTGTTCTATATGCAAAATACTGCTAAAAGTTGTTATCCTTGGCGTACTAGTCGGTGGTTTCATAATATAACTGGTAAGAATACAAATGATATGCGCTATGTATGAATTATAACTACACTGAGATGCAGACATTGTTATACAATCAGTCACGAGACATTAAAACCTTCCATAATACTCATTTCTAATGTAACCATGCCCTATGCTAAGGTAGTCGGATGTTGTCATTAAGCCATGAAAGGTATCACGAAGAAAAAAGGAGGTCAATGAGGGACATTATCGTGAAGTTGGTTAGAAAACATAGCTTCAGAGAAACATTATTTCGCAACCTATTAAGTTGAAAGAGAATCAGTGAAAACATATCCATAATATGGAAAGGGTATTTAAAGTGTTCCGTGGGAACCTAGGATTAAGGATATATCAGTCTAGTCTGAAAGTTGTTACGCAACCTGACAGCGGTAAGGGAAATAGCTGTATTAGTTGCAATGAATATTACATAGGCATAGGATAAACTAGAAGATCCACAGATATTAAAACTAGGTTCAAAAAATATATGGCACACTTAAGATAGTGTTACAACAGATAAATCTAGCGCAGGATTCTCGTTTCCTAGCCTTGTTATCATTCTCTTCAATTGCACCTTTTCGTCTTGCCGGTTGTCCACTCTCGACACTCCCTTCTCGTCACTCAGGTTGCTCTCCAGTTCCTTAGTGAGTCTGCTGAGTTTGTCTTCCAGTTGCGTAATCCTGATCTTCTGCTTACCATTCTCGCTCCTGAGTTGCGCGGCTTGATCAGAGCCCCATGACACGTCCTTGAGCGCAACGTTAAGCTTGGTCCCTACCTTCGCGTTTTCTCTCTCCAGCTGCGCCAGTATCTGCTTCAAATCTACATCGTCGTTTTACATCGCTGATACACCTTTGTTTGCATTTTCAATGACTCTGTTCGGATTCTTCTTTAGCCTATCACTATCGACCTCGCTTTCCATCTGCGCAATCTTCTGCTTTATTTTATTATGTCGGTACTTCAATTGTTTCATCCCAGAACTATCAGCCTTTACTGCAGCCAAAGCGTCTTCCAGCTCCTTTTCCATTCGAACGTTCTCATCTTCCAAATTCGCCAGTTGCTCTCTCATCTTATTGTCAACATCTTTTGCCTTATACAAGTCTCCCATGACCTTTCTCACACTATCAAGCGTATCTGTCATATCTGATTTCATCTTCTTGATTTCTGCTTCATGATGCACTAATCTTTCTCTCAACCTTGACTCGTCTTCCTTGACCGCGGTCTTTCTGGCCTGCACAATCGCGTGGTCTAGGTATTCCTTTAACGATGCGTTCTCAGCCTCCAGCTGGGTAATCTTCTGTTTGAGCCTTGCATTTTCGTCCTTAACTTGGTCACATCTATCCTCCGCTTTCTTCAGCTGATCCAAATCCTTCAATCTCTTGATTTCATTTTTCAAAGCGGAAATTTCTCTGTCGCGTTTTACGTTGAGCTTTCTCAAGGCTGCCTCGTGTTGGTCACTCTTCTTCAACAGATTATTTTTGTCCTTTTCAAACTTGCTCCTAATATCCATACATTCTCGTTTCTGAGAGTCAAGCAACTGCTTTAGCCTATCCTGGTCTTCTGTAAGTTCCCTCATGGCTACTCTGTGTTGTCCTTGAACCTTAGCGATAGTTTCCTCGTTCTTCTTCAGCAAATTCTTCATGTCTCTATCAAACTGCTCCTTCATTGAGTTTATCGTGCCTTGAATAAAATTCATTTCGCTGGCACATTCATCTGCTTTTTCTACATTCACCTGCATCTTATCGACCTGTATCCGGCAGCCTACTCTAAGGTGCCCCTTCTGCCCACATCTCCAGCACGCAAACTTCTCAGCTCCTCCTAGATTTCTATGAACTGGGTTTCTCTGGAAGGTACCGCCTCTTCCTCTTGGAACGAACGATGTGGCCCTGACTTCTACTTCATCACCTTGTTCTACAGAGCGCACCCTCCGTGTCATACGCGTGGCTTTTGTAGCAGCTTCAATTTCTAGAGCTTTGACCAAAGCGTCTTGTAAGGTTCTGGGACTGGATAGTCTTACGATTCTCTGGACGTCCAGGTCTGCAATTCCTTTGACAAACTGACGAGCAGCGACGTATTCCTGTGTCTCGATGTGACTGCTGACGAATGCTCGTTTAGCTAAGCTTTGGGCTTCGTATGCAAATGTGGTTAAATCTTCCTTCGCTTGTTGTGTCCGGTTATGCAACTGGCCATGCAACAGCTCTGTTAAGTGTGCATCTCCAAAGCGTAACTTTAGTGAAGATGTTATCTTATCATAGTCACGTAGGTCTGATGCGCAGAGATTTTCCAAAATAGCTGCGGCAGAGTCTCTTAGCATGGATGTCAACACACAAGCTTTTTCTTCATTTGACCAGTTATTCATACGTGCGATATTTTCAAATTGCATATAATAAATGTCCCAGGACGTTTTGCCATTGTACGGATAGGGCTTTGCTACTACGCCACTGCGTCTATCAGGAAAAGCGGGGGGTACAGCTGTTAAACAACGCTCACCTGCATTAAGGTCTCGCAGCTCTTCTCTGACGATGTCCTTGACACGATCCTCCACTTGATGTAGCTGTTCTTCAACGTACCTTTGTGATGTCACTAGCTGTTCCTCAACATGCTTTTGTGATATCGCTATTTGAGTCTCTACTGCACTAATACGCTGGTCTTGATTTTCTAATGCCTGACTTACGATACTCTTCAAGTCTGCGACTGCCTCGTCTTGATGGCGCTTCTGGTCCTCCAGCCTAGTCATCACCAGTTCCTGCCCACTCTTCAAACCTGCAATTGCCTCATCCTGGTGGTGCTTTAGTTTTTCTCCTAGGTTCACGACTGCCTCGTCCTGGTGTTGCTTTAGCTCCACGACGGTTGCTTGCATAACGGCTGCCTGATTGTCTAGACTGGTCTTCATTTCTGCGTTTTCTGCCCTCATTTCTTGTAGCATGATCATCAATGCATTCATTTCGGACGCCATATCTCTGGTTACTGGCATTAACTGACGCTGTACTCACTTCTTGTTTCCTTTTCTTGGCTTGATTCGATGGATAATCCCACACTTCCGACACCAATTGTCACGACGGCCTATTTTTCTTCACCCAGGGAATCAAACTCGACGTAACTTTCACCGTTTTACTTCACAACTGGATACAACATCTTTCAACCTTATCTCAAGTACAACTCAACTCAACTCCTACGCTACCCGTAGCACCTTATATATTCTTCATCGAACCATCTAGAGCATTCGATGACATTTCTAGAATCCATCCGTCATTCTCGAAAACTGTAGACGATTCGACTAATACAAATGCAGAATACCATAATATACAGTATGTTACAATATTAATGGAATCTAGTCTAAATCTTCTTTTGAAGATGTTAATACAAATAACTTGTTAACTGCACTAAAGGATCCATTGTCACCCCATCCACATTATAATTCTATTACTACTATTGCATATTTAGATGCTATAAATATTTCTGTGTATTATCTAGTATTGTTAAATTATTAAGCCATTCAGGCCTGTATCAGACTTTTTCCTCTTCACAGCTATACATAATCGCACCCAGTCTTTCTCTTCCACAGTTTTGTATTGTCCAGAATTCACACCCATACAGAAGTGTACCCTTACACTTAAGGTTTAGTTGGCAGAGAAAAGCTGTTCGGATAGAAAAATTCTACTTTCGATTTCTTTGGTTGATGGACTGCCTTCAGCAGTTAGACTTTCAATGGTTTGTTTTTCATCTTTGATTTCAATGTAGGTAACTGACTGCGTTCATTTCTTTTATGTATTTCCATCACATTAGCTTCATTGATCTTTATTTTGTATTTATATTTGGTGACTGTGACCCAAAGATCGTTCAGCATGACGTTTGAAGCATAACTTAATTGACTAATCTGACTAGAAAGCAGTGGTTGAGTTAACTGAAGTTGTTCCGATAACTGTCTGACTACGTGTTTTAAGAAATTCTAATAGGACTGATATCAGGTGTGAGAGAGAAAGAAAGATCTGGTGTCTCAACGGAATCCTTGGGTTTTGTGTTGGATGAAGAATATGCGTCTGATTGAGCTCTAATTCTAGGTAGGTACTAGGTTATGTGGTCTCGTTACGCAGCAAATACCTTTGATGTTGTTTGGCTAGCTTCGAACAGTTCCAGTTGATCTAACAACTATATGTACTATGGGTCGTAATCTGTCTACTACGTCATCTTTCTCTTTCGTTGTTGCTTGCGCGTATGATATATTTGGCCGAGGAATTTGTACCAGGGCTTCCCTCTTTGCTTCTCAATAGCACAGTTTTTCAGAGTCAATTAACTTTTGAGTCGCTTATTTTGATATTTTTTGCATGACGTGGATCTAGCTGAAAATGTGGACCACCGCAGTTAACACATTCTATAAGTCGGTTTTCTTTTGGGTGAAGAAGATGCGTCTGACTGAGTTCTAATTCTAGGTACTAGGCTAAGTGGTCTCCTTACAGGAACTGGGGCAGCAACCTTTGACGTAATCTGTCTACTACATCATCTTTCTCTTTCGTTGTTATTTGCGCGTATGATATATTTGGTCGGAGATTTAGTACCAGGATTTTCCTCTTTGCTTCTCCGTAAATAATTTTTTCAGTGTCAATTAACTTTTGAGTCGCTACTTCTGACAGATATTTTGGGCATGACGTGGATCTGGCTGAATGTGGACCACCGCAATTAACACACACAGGCTGGTCGCATGGCTTGCCTACATAATAATAATAATAATAACATTATTTTCCATTTCACTGTAAAAACAGTATGGGAAATTGTCAACAGCAGCAGCTGCTGCTTTACATCCAAAAAGAATTAAATAAAACAAACAATAGTGGTATATATAAAAAGCAACAAACGTACACATATTAAAATTAAAAGAGAGCCCAAAACTACAAGCGCATTTAATTTTTTTTTCAGAAAATACTCATCCAACGTATAAAAGGCATTCGAAGCCAGGAAATCCTTTAAATATCTTTTAAAATTTTTCACAGACATGCAGTTTTTTATAGCAGCAGGTAGATGGTTATATATTTTGACACTCAAGTAGTTTGGAGCATTCGCAGTAATATTTAGCCTTGCCATAGGAACATACAAATTGTTTTTGTTTCGAGTATTTCTACAATGAATATCACAGTTTAATTTGAAGTTTGCCCTGTTATTGTACATATATATACCTATGTCATATATGTATAGACAAATTACGGTGAGAGTTTTGAGATTCTTAAATACTTCACGACATGACGCTGCAGTAGATATTCCGGCTATGATTCTGCTAATTTTTTTTTTGTGAGACAAATACTGCAGTAGCAGATGACGATAAACCCCACAAACACACAGCGTACCTTAACCTGCTATCAATTAAGGCATAATACAGGCTAACAAGTTGGGAACTTTCAAAAATAGCTTTTAGGTTACGAAACAAGTAAGGATATGAGTTTATGCTCGCAACAAGTTTTTCACATTGAGGCTTCCAGGTAATACACTCATCAAATAGAATTCCAAGTAGCTTCACAGATTTACTAGTATCCTTGACATTTCCGTTGCACCTAATAGATAGATCATCGATTGGGCGTTGTCTAGTATGGTATCGAATTATTTCAGTTTTATTTTGGTTCAAGTATAAACGGTTACTAGCAAAATAATCTGTCAACGTATCCATGAAGTTTGTGCGTTTATCTTCCATTTTGGTATCTGATGCATTTTTAATGAAAAATTAGAAGTCATCAGCATAAGCAACATATTAATTATCTGAGAAGTGTTCTTTAATGTCATTGACATAAAGTATAAAAAGTATAGGGCCTAAAATAGAACCTTGAGGCACGCCCATTCCAATATTTAAACACTCGGATTTTACATTCCTGATCTTATCTGTCCCAGTAGATTTTATGGACACAAACTGGCGACGGCTACTAAGAAAACTATTCAACCAGTTTAAGCCATTTTCCCTTACATGCATCGCTTTTCCACGTATTTGATTCTCGAAGCAGTTCAAGGATGTGTGCCCAAAACGTTGGCATTTGAAGCAGCGCATTGGAGAAAAATGTGATTAGGGGTGTCTTGAAAATTACCTTCTCTTTTCACCTTCATTCTTTCAACTATTATTACTCCATCCGATTTCAATTCATCTTCAATCTGTGATAAGGTGTAGTTCAGTGGATCTGTGCAAAATACTACGCACTACGCCTCTACTCTAATTTAGTGTAGCATGTGGCGACTGGGTTACCTAAATATGTGATTATTCTCATTAATATTTGACTCTGAGCACTCGTTTTTATTTTTATCAATAAACCTGATTTTGCTTTTGTTAGATTGGCTCCCTCCTATCAAAGCATACATAGTCTTTGATACTGCAAATGATTAATTCCATCAAGGTTCTGTCCGTCGAGTTTTGGACCATCCATCTCCTTCATAATACTAACGTGAGGCGGAATCTCCACTGCCATAGGGATTATCATTTGGTGGTTTTTGAAATGGCTCATCACTGCCATTATCTTTCTTGAGTTAAATTGCAGCCTAGTATCTAATTATTTAGGCATTGGAGTAAAACAATATATGCAAAAGGGTATTATAGAACTAAGTCAAGTTAACTATTTGAGAAACATAGTAAAGAAATATAACATGTGAATGTAAACCAGTAAAAACACCATTAGCGAACAACACTGATATAAGAATCTTTGAGAATAAAGAAAATAACCTCGTCCTGCAGAAAAAATGTAACACTATAGGAAGTTCAATGTATGCAGTTTTAGGTTGTAGACCTGATCTATGTGAATCTGTTAGCCCTTTAAGTTGATTTCAAGACAAAACTAACGAAAACTTATACAAAGCATTAGAATGAGTTCTCAGATACAGGACACTTCAGATTTTATACTTATATATGAACTAAAAGATGATTATAAAATTATTTGTAGTGTTGTCAGTTCAGACTGGGCAGAAGACACCATAGATAGAAAATCCACTACTGGATATTTGCTTGAATTTCTTGGTTGTACAGTATCATGGACAAGTAAAAAATAACGAAATGCTTCAATTTCCTTGACTGAGTCTGAATATGTAGTACTTAGTTTAGCAGTAACACAAACCTCTTGGTTGGGAAACATTTTGATTAAGTTCAGTGTCAGCATTATGATCCAATTTTATTGTATGGAGATAATAAGTCTACAATCTTTGTAGCAAATAGTCCAGAAAATAACAAAATGCTGAAACATATAGATGTAAAATATCATTTTATTAAAGAAAAGGTAGACTTAGAGATAATAAGAGTCAAGAGCAAAATTTGAAAAAATCATAGAACAGCAATTAGGAATTGTTAGGTTTGAAGAAAGTCGAAGGTAGTTAGTGTTAAAACAATTTATTTAGAAGGAATGTTAACATACAATCAATTATTTTATCCAACAGTAGCATTAAGGCGGGTTCTGACTGTTCAGTTTCACTGAATTAATTGACTGATTCAGTGTTAGTGAAAGCGGCGTTCGTTCTCACTGTTCAGTTTTAATGAATCATTTTTACGGATTCAGCATTCATGAAAACGACGTCTCCATAACCTTGAAGTGCTAAAACTGATGGCGCTCATGATGACGGAAAATATGCTCGCACGTCAGTTTGACGTTTGTATTCATTTTTCAATACTGATTCAGTCAAAATGAATGAAAAGTAGGACTGGCTTTCAGTTTGACTGAAAGCAAAAACTCACTGATCAGTTGTACTGAAAAGGTGTTCTCACGTTCATTATCTGTTCAGTATCACTGAATCAGTCAAACTGATTCAGCGAAACTGAATCGTGAGAACCCGTCTTTAGCGGATAAGTAGATTGTTATAGTTAAGTTGGTGTTTCATATTTGACAAGTGACAATTGTAGTAGTTCTATGAGTTGTAAGACTTTAGTGTAAGACGCCATGTACGCGCTCTAAATTTTTGCAATATAGTGTTGTAGAAAAGTAAAATCTGTGTGTTAACAGCGTAAACTCCTACAAGAGAGTCAACCGCAACTATTAGTTGTAAGCTTTTGTGATATCCGTTTGGTAAATGGAAAGGAAAACTCATCTTTTGCTAATAACCATTACTGTTGGCAGTGTTGGCTATCCTGCTGAGCTAATTAGGATTTTAAATTCATATTTTCTATTAATATTAATATATTTCATTTAATATAATAGTCTTGATACCTATCTGAGCAATGGCGCTATAGACTTTGTAGTAAGATTGGTACACCCTGTATTAATATGAATGATTTTATCATAGTAGAGCAAAATCAGTCAAAAAGCTGATTGTATAGAAATCCTGGTCGACCTTGTGCGCTCAGTGGTCTCAACCAGCCAATATAACCGTTGCAGCCTGCAGTGAAAGTAATTCATGTCGGAAACGATTTCACTCGTAACGGATTCAATCCCTACCTATGGACTGCTCGCTCCGCGTGGCTTCTCTGTATTTAGTCTTGGATGTTAATGACATTCCTGTTTACATTTTTTGTAGCATGGTTGGAAAAATATAACACAAACGAATGTTAAACATGTCGTCAAGTGTCTTGGCTCATGTATTCTCGGTAATAACTAAACGCATTGAATTATTCTGTCCTCTACCATCCCCAGCAATACATACCTGTCGATAATATCGAAAATAAATAATCAAATTCTATTAGGCAAATTAACACATTGTTGGACACTCTGCTGGCGGGGAGGCTTCGTACCTCAAAACATTCCCATTTTTTGGCGTTTGCGTCATCAAAATATTTTAGGGGTATTCATTTTTGACTCTTTTTTTCATTTTTGAGGTTTTTGGTGACAATAAAAGAGACGGCTATATCCGTCGTGTCATTTAACAGCAGACTTTATGTTCTAGAAGGGCAACCACGGCTATAGCCGTCTGATCAGTGTAATCGTAAAACACATTTTATGGGAAGAAAATGACAATTTTCCAGTCAAAAGCTAAAACACAAACAAAATTTTATTGTATCAAATTTATAAACAAAAACGCATCTCTCAGAATATAGACGGTATCAAAACACAAAATCAAATTTATTAGCAAACAGAGGTATCCCCGAACAAAACAGAATCTAGACACAAATTTGTATTTGATGCCACTCTCCAAAACAGTCTGGACACAAAGCAGGTTGATCTTCCCACCTCTTGCAGCCATAGCTAGTTTCTTTGCGTTTTCCAGACTTGAAAAATTGGTTCCATCTAAGAAAATAGGATTTTCTTTTATGATCCTCTGGTAGGGGCAGCTTCTCTGGAAAATGTCCCGCACGTGCTTCGAGTTTTGTATTGATATTAAACAATATATTATTCTATATTATGTATAATAGGTGGCGACGAATATCTGTTTAGGATGAAAATATCTGGTTACCTATCTCCCATCAGTACTGAAAACATGAAAATCAAACAAAAACACACTTGCAATATGGCACCTATATACGTGGTCGATGCATCACATTGGAGGTTATGGACGGTTATAGCCATCGTGCCGTTTTACCCATGCACCTTTAAACATGAATAGTTGGGATAGCGTATAGTGGGTTAAAATTTGGCAATTTCAGAAATGACTAGCTTCACGTTACGGCACTAACATTGCTTAACAAGGCAAGTATACCGACATTCTGACGGTCGTCGCGATTCTGCCGTAACAAGCAGATAACTTTTTGACTGATATAGCCGTCGTGGCGTATCACGATCACTCCTCGCAGACGGCTATAGCCGTTGTGTCCAACAACGTGTTAACATACCATATGTCTTCACCGAAAACCACTCAAAATTGCTTTCCGACACGATGGCCGGTGAATACGGAAACACGAAGCGATGCACCCAAATATAGCAATGATATACGGAAAGGGTGAATGGAGCACCCGAGCAATGCCGCTTACCTGGAGAAAACATTCAAATCAGTATTTCATTATATTAGCAGTATCAATATTTAAAGGACAACGAAATGTTCCAGAGCTTCTCAATCACCCTATCCTATCGTCCTACTTCAGCTCATTTTAAAAAGAGTACAAAATGATCAGAACCCCTAAAGCGCTTAAAATCGAAGTTTGAGCTATTTTCGTATCTTTTGATTTTTGATTAGGTTTTGTCAGCCGCCACTGACACGATTTCGACGCCCCTTGGCTTCTGTAATAGGCAAGGCAATGCTAGGATGGACCTAAAAAAGTGCCGCTTGATAGGTGATAGATCTCCCATTCTTAAACGAATATTGAGATATAGGGTGTTAAAGTTTTACTTTTATTTTCGTTTTTTCTCAATTATTCCGCAACAAAACAGCACAACAACAATCTAAAGTTACGTATTGGGGGGGGGGGAGGGGTTTAAGACGAGAAATTTAAATTCAACCACGGCACATTGAACTTATTTACATTATCAAACACTTTTCTCCGGTTTGGTGCATCAACCAGATAATAAAAAAATCGCTTCCTCAACATGTCCCACGTAAAAAAGGTATACTTTGCTTAAGTCTTTAGAGGTAACAGTTAATTGAAATTTCCAATACGACTGAATTATCAGTATTTCCACACTAATGAATATTAGCCTCATACTTTTATATATCATTTAAGAAGTATTTTTAAACTTCAGCTCCACCTATTTTAAAAATTATATATGTTTTTCATCTAACATTAATTCGTGCGGGAATGCAGGATAATTATTTCGATCACATTTTACAACTGAGGTGTGAGGAAATTTCAATAAAGGTTATCTGAAAAACGGTTACCTCTAGGAGCTTAAACAAAGCATACCTTTTTGTAGGAAAAGGAAAAGATTTTTATAATATTCTCGTTAATTCACCACACCGGAAAAAAGTTTCGTTAACTTAAAATAGTTCGATATGCCGTAGGTGGCGCCCCTATTCATGATAGCAAAACCGTGACTGAATTTGGACTTGCCTTAAAAAAACCCATGCGTAATATTAGATCATTGTTTTATTTTATTGCTGAATAGTTGAGAAAAAAACCAAAATAAAAGTAAAACTTTGACACTCTGTAAATTAAGCATTTTTAGGCTCCATGTTCATATTTCAATGTTCATAAAGATGTGAGATTTATCACCTGTCAAGCTGTCTGTTTCTGTAATAGGCAAGGCAATTTTCCGACGGACCTGAAAAAGTATTATGCCGCTAGGTCTTTCGTTCACAGGTCAATAGACAGTCAATTATGAATACAACAAATTTTTCAGTTTTGCAATCCGCCACCCCCCAACCGTCCCAATTTCACGCTCACCCAAAGAAAGGCAGGTATTAATCAGAGACCCCTAAAATGACCAACAGACCACCAGATAGACAGGCCAACAGACAGACAGGCTGACTCACAGGAATGAGTGACGTGGATTTCTATTATGTAGTTATTATAAAAAATGGAGTCAAGTTGATTGACTCAGTACTTCCCACACATTACGATACCAGTTTATTATTTTCCCATAGCATGAAGCTATAGTCTGAAATCCCCCCTTGCAACCAAATCATCGCCCATTTGCCCGCAAAAAAACACCCAACACAAAAACTCTGGTAAATAGTTTCTTGCGTCTCCCTCCTTAGGAACTAGGACGCCACAGTTTTGCATGCGATGCGAAACGCTCAGGAGCCTAAAAACCGTCTAAAAACGAAGTATGAGCTGTTTCTATATTTTTAGTTTTTTGATTATTGTTGCGCCGCCACTGACACGATTTTCCAGAAACTGACGTGTTTTCCATTCTCGCCGCGATAGTAATTCCTGTGACGAAATTTCATTGAAATCAATTCAATCATTTTCGCTTTACCCAATATACATAGAACGAAATTAAGCAACACTCGTGTATGTAAACATCACAAAATTCTAAGTCCCATGGTTTCTGTAATAGGCAAGCCAATGTTCAGATGAACTTAGAAAAAAAAGAATATGCCGCTAGGTATTTTTTCCATAGGTCAATGGACACACTATTATGAATACAACAAATTTTTCAGCTTTACAACCCCCCACCCCCCAATCACCCCAAATGCACCCCTACCCAAAAAAAAGTAGAAAATGATCAGAAACCCCTAAAACGCCTAAAAACAAAGTTTGAGGTGTTTTTATATTTTTGGTTTTTTTAGTATTGCTGCGCCGCCACTGGCACGATTTTTCCAAAACATACGCCGCCGCGGTAGTAATACTGTGTCACAATTTCATTAAAATCCATTCAGTCATTTTCGCGTTAAGCAATATACAACGATCTAAAACAATACTCTTATGTATACATCACAAATTCTAAGTCCTTTGGTTTCTATTATAAGCGAGGCAATTTTTGGATGGACCTAAAAAGGTGAATTATGCCGCTAGGTCTTTCATTCACAGGTCACTGGACAGCCCATTATGAATACAACAAATTTTTGAGTTTTACAACCCCTCACCCTCCAACGACCCCAAATTCACCCCCACCCAAAAAAAAAAGTAGAAAATGATCAAGAACTCCTGAAACGCCTAAAAACGAAGTTTGAGGAATATCTAATTTTTTTCGTTTTTTGCTAATTACTCCGCCGCCAATGCACCGATTTTCAAAATTTTAGCAGCATTACCTACTAGCACCCCACGGCATATCGCTACCCAAATTCCATCACAATCCATGCAGCGGTTACTGAGATTACGAGGGTAGAAAAACGCGACAGACAGACAGACAGACAGACAGACAGACAGACAGACAGACAGACAGACAGACAGACAGACAGACAGACAGACAGACAGACAGACAGACAGACAGACAGACAGACAGACAGACAGACAGACAGACAGACAGACAGACAGACAGACAGACAGACAGACAGACAGACAGACAGACAGACAGACAGACAGACAGACAGACAGACAGACAGACAGACAGACAGACAGACAGACAGACAGACAGACAGACAGACAGACAGACAGACAGACAGACAGACAGACAGACAGACAGACAGACAGACAGACAGACAGACAGACAGACAGACAGACAGACAGACAGACAGACAGACAGACAGACAGACAGACAGACAGACAGACAGACAGACAGACAGACAGACAGACAGACAGACAGACAGACAGACAGACAGACAGACAGACAGACAGACAGACAGACAGACAGACAGACAGACAGACAGACAGACAGACAGACAGACAGACAGACAGACAGACAGACAGACAGACAGACAGACAGACAGACAGACAGACAGACAGACAGACAGACAGACAGACAGACAGACAGACAGACAGACAGACAGACAGACAGACAGACAGACAGACAGACAGACAGACAGACAGACAGACAGACAGACAGACAGACAGACAGACAGACAGACAGACAGACAGACAGACAGACAGACAGACAGACAGACAGACAGACAGACAGACAGACAGACAGACAGACAGACAGACAGACAGACAGACAGACAGACAGACAGACAGACAGACAGACAGACAGACAGACAGACAGACAGACAGACAGACAGACAGACAGACAGACAGACAGACAGACAGACAGACAGACAGACAGACAGACAGACAGACAGACAGACAGACAGACAGACAGACAGACAGACAGACAGACAGACAGACAGACAGACAGACAGACAGACAGACAGACAGACAGACAGACAGACAGACAGACAGACAGACAGACAGACAGACAGACAGACAGACAGACAGACAGACAGACAGACAGACAGACAGACAGACAGACAGACAGACAGACAGACAGACAGACAGACAGACAGACAGACAGACAGACAGACAGACAGACAGACAGACAGACAGACAGACAGACAGACAGACAGACAGACAGACAGACAGACAGACAGACAGACGGACAGACGGACAGACGGACAGACGGACAGACGGACAGACGGACAGACGGACAGACGGACAGACGGACAGACGGACAGACGGACAGACGGACAGACGGACAGACGGACAGACGGACAGACGGACAGACGGACAGACGGACAGACGGACAGACGGACAGACGGACAGACGGACAGACGGACAGACGGACAGACGGACAGACGGACAGACGGACAGACGGACAGACGGACAGACGGACAGACGGACAGACGGACAGACGGACAGACGGACAGACGGACAGACGGACAGACGGACAGACGGACAGACGGACAGACGGACAGACGGACAGACGGACAGACGGACAGACGGACAGACGGACAGACGGACAGACGGACAGACGGACAGACGGACAGACGGACAGACGGACAGACGGACAGACGGACAGACGGACAGACGGACAGACGGACAGACGGACAGACGGACAGACGGACAGACGGACAGACGGACAGACGGACAGACGGACAGACGGACAGACGGACAGACGGACAGACGGACAGACGGACAGACGGACAGACGGACAGACGGACAGACGGACAGACGGACAGACGGACAGACGGACAGACGGACAGACGGACAGACGGACAGACGGACAGACGGACAGACGGACAGACGGACAGACGGACAGACGGACAGACGGACAGACGGACAGACGGACAGACGGACAGACGGACAGACGGACAGACGGACAGACGGACAGACGGACAGACGGACAGACGGACAGACGGACAGACGGACAGACGGACAGACGGACAGACGGACAGACGGACAGACGGACAGACGGACAGACGGACAGACGGACAGACGGACAGACGGACAGACGGACAGACGGACAGACGGACAGACGGACAGACGGACAGACGGACAGACGGACAGACGGACAGACGGACAGACGGACAGACGGACAGACGGAC